>OZ018335.1:67650186-68099181 GCA_963969495.1 Ceratothoa steindachneri | reverse complement strand
CTTCACCTTGGACACGACGCAGGGCAAGTAAAAACGCTCCCAACTAGATACCACTGACCTTGAGAAAGATTTAGGCGTGCTAATCAGCAGTGATCTAAAGTTCTCCAGGCAGTGCCTCCAGGTGAAAAAGAGGGCCCAGCGAATGCTGGGGTACATAAAAAGGCATGTTCGCTTCTGAAATAAGCATATTTTTCTCGCCTTGTACAACTCTCTAGTCCTGTCACACCTTGAATACGCCGTACAATTCTGGTCCCTAACAATGAAGAAGGACATTAAACGGGTGGAAAGGGTACAGGCCAGAGCCACAAAACTTACCCCTTCTCTTAGACATAAAAGTTATCAGCATAAGCTACGAGAACTGGGGATGTTCTCCTTGGAGACGCGCCGGTTAAGAGGCCAGCGGATTGAAACTATTAAGATAATGCGAAGAGTTGAAAACGTCGCTCACAGGAGGATGTTCACGTTGAACGCAAATGCTACACATAACCACGGTTACAAACTGGAATTACCGCAATTCCATACTAGCATTTGCGGAAACTTTTCCGACAAAATCTGCGGACCGTGGAACCGTCTACCACCAGAAGTGGTACAATTCATCAGTCGAACAGTTCAAATCTCAACTTGACAAGATAATCCACACCTTGACCTAGATGGTACCATCTTAGTATAAATTATAGATTTGAGACAATTAGATAGGTTTCAACTTTTCTATAAAAATTTCCTGTTTGTGTTCTTTTTTTCAGCACATTCAGGTATCGTTTCATCTTTCTGGACCGCAAATGCGGGTAAGAGAGGTGGGCGAGGAGAGCCTTCATCTATGCTATACTTTCTCTTATGCTATAGGTTAGGGCCTTCCCAAAATAGTATCTTCACGGTATGATCAGCAATGTCCTTTGAGGTACTACTATTCCTTGTGACTCCTTGTGACTTTTCTCCTCCGACTAGAGATTTTTCAGAAGCTCCAAACAAGTGGAAAGGAGCTTCATCAGAGAATAACGCTTTCTCCAGTCTTCAACTGTCCATTATTTATGTTTTTTTACAAAAGTGGAGCCGATCCTTAATGTTCTTATTCGTGAGATTAGACTTCTTAGGCTGCCCTTCTCGACCTGAGAAAAGAGGAGACTTTTCACGAGTTTGTGTCGTGCCCACGGTGAAGCATTCCGAATTCCAGAGGACAAATTGTTGGAGCGCGAATGGTTGGGGCGTCTTAATAAAAACTGTCGAGTTATTTACCGTTTCGAGAGGAACTGTGTCTAAGTCATGCTGACCTAACCCAAACGAGGAAAAATTCTGTCTGGGAAGCGTAACTCAGGACGGAAAGCGAAACTCCGTGACAGAGGCCGCAGAGTATTAAAACGCATTTGTCAATAAATCACAGAACCACAGCTAAGAAAGCGACTGCACATCTAAACCAACATCTTGCCAAGGCAGTATCAAACAAAATACTAGTAGTTCTTCTAGGACTTAATGCAACTAGATACCATGGAGGAGCTGCCATGGATAAACATGGAATTTGCCTCCATCAACCTTAGACAACGCTAAAAATGGTGCAAAGAGGACAAGGAAGCAGTGCAAGAATGTCATCTTATCTGACGAGTCATCCTTTACGCTCTTTCCTTCTTCAGAACGAATTTATTTATGGTGGTGGACGCCTAAAGAATCCATTGTTCCCGATTGCCTGGCCCCAGCCATGAACGATTGAGGCAGTTCTGTGATGGTTTAGAATTATCGTGGAATTATCTTGGTCCTGTGCATTTGACATTTGGGATTAATCAAATTCACCCAATGATGGGGGCAACTTACAGAAAAATAATTGCCAATTAACACAGCTAAAGTTGTTAAAACTGGCCCGATGGACACTTAGATTGGCTCCCACAATCACTGGACCTTAACATAATCTAACATCTCTGATGTTTTTTGGAGCAACAATTAATGAACTGTTTTCTTCCGCCATCATTTCTGAAAGAGCTTCTATAAGTTTTGTTTCAGGAGCAGATTAAAATTCCAAAAGCTACTGCTAAATATTTGTATGAGTATTCTTTGACGTATTGAGGCTGTTTTTACTGCTAAAGGAGAGCCAACTCGATATTAAATAATATCATTATTATTTAAATATCATTGTTTCCATCATTTCTCAATCTCTTGTATTTATTTAAAGATAAATACAGAAATAAGCTCTTAAACTAGACGGGGTTCGCGACAGCACCCTCGTTACCGTCATTCCGTGCCGCGTTCGTAAGATAAATCCTTCGGGGGCGCAGGTTCCCAGGTTAGTGGCACCATACCAGGGTTTAGTCGCCTTATACAACGTACTGGAGAGCGGTATGGGTATTCTTCCTGCCACATCTACAGTCTCCTGAGTGTTTAGAGCGGGAGTGAATGTTAAGAATGAGAGGAAGCTGCATGAGAGCATTCAGCTGCAAACGTTGGTGTGTGGGAGTGAGACTATGGTATGGAAGGAGAAGCAAAGATCTCGAGTAAGAGAAATAGACGACTTGAAGGGGATGGTTGGTTGGTAGGGAATATGAAACTGACCCAACACAACTTAGAGGGCGTAAATGGCTGTGTGCTTTCTGTGTTTTAAGTCGAGGTAAATAAGCACCGATGCATTGTAATTGTTTTATAAATAAATTGAAGAGTTGCGGCCATTTGCGTCCACGATTCTTTTAATAGTGTCCGGGTATCGTGCTCTCGCTGGGGTAAAAAAAAATCTTTTAATAGTTCCCTTCCACCCTAAAAAAATAAAGTCAAGATATTTCTATTATTACTTTGATGTTTATATTTCTTTTTCCAGGTTAAAAAAATTTGAATGGCTTCCCACAAGATGCTTTTCATCCAAGGAGTTTTCATTGCCGCTTGGTTTTGCACGTGCACAGGGCAGGTGGGTCTCCCTGGCCCCTGCCCTGCTGTAACCCCAATGACAAATTTTAATGCAGCACAGGTAAAAATGAGGAAACTTTATTTTTAAAGGGGAAAATTAGCCTCAAATATTTTTAATCGGCGCTGCCTCTCATACCAGGTGGGTTCGAACTAGTTTTACTCTCGAGTCTGTTTTCATTGACATGGTTCCTACTTTGACATATTAAATTTTCCGGGGTTTTAGTATACTTGTTCCTGGATACGTCGTTGTTCATGCACAAACACAAACACATACACACACTCCCTTCTTCATTCTGATTCGAGAAGATAATTTTTTTTGAATAGGCAGTTTGCCTCCTTACTCTCTTTTCCTTCTCGGAACTCTTCTCTTAGCGACCAAGGACCCACTGAGGGAGCCTGGTGACCTTCCTAGGAGCCGACCACCTCGCAGAAGAGATGTAAGGGGACCGGCAAGTAAAGTAAGTCCCTCTCGTAATCGAGATGGGAATTTAAATTTGGACGTTGAGTATCTGGATTTAGTACAAATACATACGTTCCTAAAGGTATTTAATGCGTTATCGCGACACCGTTATTTACGGTTCATCAAGATTTTGCTGTAGAATTTCTGATCTGTTTCACTGCTCCTTTTATTCATTCTTTCCACGCTCTTATACACCCGACTAACAATCAAAGTAACTGTTAAACCCCCGCAAAAATATTCTCTTCTTCTTGCACAACTCAACTGTGGCTTCACTCATACAAATACACTCGATTCAATGATTAAAAGAAGTCGCCGGGCTTCATAGACGGCATCGACGTCAGTCGAACAAGAGCTATGTGTGGATATTGAATAAGAAAATTAAATAATAAGATATTATTTCCACAGCTAATGGATTGAGTGGTTTGGCCCAATCATCCGCTTGATACCTTTACTGAGCCCATTTGTGATTTTAGTTCAAGGGTCTTTGGTACGACTACGAACGGTACTTCTATTTGCTCGACGTCGCCACCCGATGTCACTCGTCATATTTCGTCCTCCAACCTGGAAATGCATTTACAGTCGTCATCAACCAGACGAGTTTGTAAGTGGAGATTCGGTGTATTAATATGAGGGTGTAGACGTCCAAACCAACAACTGACTACACTCATAAATGGAATGGGGTCAAAGTATATTTTCATATCAAGGCAAAAGTGGTAATGGTATAAGTATGCTTGAGGAGGAGCGTTTTTGACATTCAGCCTGTGGCAGCCCTTGTGTCAATCCATCATTCAAGTACTGGTCATAGTTCGGGGCTACGACCTAGTTGACAGTGTAGTTGTTATCATAAGTTATAATGCTCTGGGGTTTGGAACCAATGTTAAACTATAGGTTTTTACTGAGATAGACTTTGGATAGTGTAATTAGTTGGTAAAACCGTACCAAAAACATGGTCCATGTTCAGACTTCCACGTCAACACCATACAACCATTCGTGGCGACTAGGACGGTAAGTCATGGGCAAAGGAGCAAGAAAAAAAGATGAACGTTTGTAATAATCCATAATTGATCGACTCCATAATAACCAACAAAACCTGGAGTATTAGTGCCCACCTCTCTATGGGGATACTCATACCTACAGAATAAGCACCTTCCCTCACCCATCCCAACAAGGACGGCCTCTAGTGCCTTCAGGCTTGCTTGTGATTGTCATTCCGATCTTTATATGCATTTCATTATCCATTGGGAATCTCTATTACAATGCGAGGAACGAATGGCTCAATTTAGCAATTAAGACATAAAAGAAAATAGCGCAAATTTGCATCTTAAGTGCAGGGTTTGCCCCTCCCCGGTGGTAAGTCCCTCCTTAAAATCACGTGGGGGATACTGGGATCAAAAGAGTCGCGTTCTTTTATGCTTCAGGAACAGCAGCAGCGATCCGTCTTCTTCCCCCCTAAACAATGTCAATAGGGAAGATACTTTTTCACTAGGGACCAACTGGCGACTACCACCAAGAGTATAAGTCGCCAAACTAGTAGGGAAGAATAAAGCATGGTGGTAATAGCGGTAGAAAAGTTTGGCACATGAATTACATCGATTTTTAATAGTTTCTTTTCTATCTTCTCAAGGATCACTGGTCTTAGCCAACAAATTTCTGCGCAAGCTGTCCCTCTTACCCCCGGAGGAACTGATGGGAGATACAGCATAAGCTCGACCTCGAACAAATTCTGTAAGTGGCGCGATACACATAATCTTACGAATTAACAAAAGAGTTTTAGTCTCTATTTTATGGTCTTCGAGGATGACGAATATTCTAAAGAGGATAAAAATGAATTGAAATATTAGTATAAAAGGGTAGGCATTACATTGCATACGCAAAAAGAACAATCATTGTTATGAGCAAATCCTATAAAATGCCCCACAAAAGGATTTAATTTTGTATTTTTGAAGTAACGCTCTTTGAATGAGTTCATTGCTACAGGTATAGAATAGGCGCTGCTGGAAAAAGAAAAAGAAGACCATCAAAAGAAAAAAATCAGCCAGTATCCTGGCAGCTTTACTTTCACTACATATAATCACATTTTACCCCACTCCACCCCACAAAAAAACCTTGCATTCTATCTATCTATCAACTCCTTTACTGCTCTCACCCCTTAATATTAACTGTTTAGCTGTACCACGATACTGTTGTGCCCAGGAAAATGATAAAAAAGAGTAAGGGTAGTTGAGGCACTTTAGTTTTTGTTCCCTTCCTTTTTTTTAAGAATTGTAAACTTCTAAATATTTAGAGTTGGACTATGTCATCTTGTCTAGTTATATCATAGCAAATAACATCAAATCTGGAGTGAGCGATTTATTAAAATATATGGTGGGATTCAACATGCGGGAATCCCAACTTTGAGGGTAGAATTGATTAAAACACACCCAGTCATTTCACATGACACACACACAGATCTGCAAAAAGCTTCCTGATTTGGAAATAGTCCCATTCCAAACGAATCCCAGCCATTGTGTCACTAGCTATCACTAACTTATTAAACTAGCCCCATTGATAAAGGCGTTCCACGTCATAAATCCCCTCCCCTCCTTGTTACTACATAATGAAGTAAACCACGTAATAAACAGAAGAGCACAACATATACCTGTTGTGGAGTATCCTCCCTCTTCCTGAGCGGAAAAACCACCAGTTCACCAAAGCTTTCAGCAAACTATAAGCCCGAGAATAGAGAGTCACTAGATGACAACAAGGAAACAAAGAGTAAGAGCTCCTTGTGCTCTGTCGTCAGCAATCGCGATATGATCTTTCTTCATCGTCAAATAGGGAGTAGTTATTTTATTGCTTTAACTTGAAGCTACCTTCCTCGATTTACGACCATTTACAGCGAAGTTGTGACCTATCCTTATGTTACTGCTGTTTTTCATCTTATTATAATGATCCTGGCGTTTAGGTGTGTGTTTGTGCGTCTGTCTGTTTGTGTATTTGTCCGTCAGAGATTTTGTTGGTAATGTCTGACATTGTTGTGAATTTTTTTTCATGCACACCAATTTTGAATGTGTTGTGAAATAAAATAAGGTCTGCGTACCAAAGTCGCGTGCTTTCATTTATTATGATTTATGGCCCTTACGACCTTCAAAACTTTCAATAATTCCCGGAGTAACCTTGGGAGGACCTTGATATTTATATCATTCGAAAGAGAATATAAGCCAACATAAGGGTTTCAAATTTAGTTATAATCGGCCAAATAGTTATGAAGTTATTGTCAAATAATTCCTCAGCTAATCTTGTGAATACTGTGGCAAATATATCATTCGGACGCGAATGCAAAACAACATAATAGTTTTAAATATCATTAGAATCGGACGAATAGTTATGATGTTATGGCAAAAAGAAAATAATTCCCGGGCTAACCTTTGGAGGACCTTAGCAATTATATCATTCAAAGGAGAATGTAAACCAACATATGGGCTTCAAATTTCGTTAGAATCGGCTGAATAGTTACAATGTTATTACCAGAACAAAAAAACAAACAAACAAACGGCAACCGACGGACCGACCGACTATGTGAGATATTGAATGGAACGCGAGTAAAAAACTTTTTTTCTTGTACACTTTTTAAAATTTTGTGAGCGAATCGAAAAAGTACCACAGGCCTAGCAAAAAAACTTCCCTAGGGCGGATTTTTGCTAGTAACAACACTCGCTGAGCATCAAATTACAACCACAATATTATATTTCTATTTTGTTAAGGAAGACGAGAAAAAGCGCTTGACCAAAGTTCACCGTTTTAGCATAGTTTCTCACGAGAGAAAAGGTTTTCAAAAGTATTGTATATATATATATATATATATATATATATATATATATATATATATATATATATATATGTATGTATGTTTGTATATGTGTCCAAGTATAAAATTAGCAAATCGAGGAGGAGATAAATCATTCGAGAGAGCATCATTCGGGAGAAATCATTTCGAGGAGCAGTTTCACATACCGCTCGCGAGTCTTACCAATCAAGTCATTTACTCCACATTGGGAGATAGCATTTACTCAACTGATCTTACATCAAGACGAGTCTTATTCATTCATCGTACCAAATAACGAACATTAAGAGAGTTGTAATTAAGCATCATCAAAGATAAGTTCGTGAAAATGATAATCAATCTAATTAGAACTGCTCCTCCATTGCTACTCAAAGCCACTAAATAAATAGAACTATAGTCTTCTTGTTTTCATCACCATTTTGCTCGAAGGCAAAATCATATCAGAATTTCTGCTCATCGCCCAGCCAAAAATATTCATCATTACCTCTTGGAGTCAGGTAATAATTTCTCGGAAAGTTATCTTATACCCAAATCCGGTTTAACGATCAACGTTTCGCAACAATCTTATGGGGAGTGCAATAACAAAGAGGATCACAAAACGAGGTAGAATATAAATATATCTGGTGACCAACGAAGAGATCCCTTTCATCATCCAAACCTCCACCCCCTCAGGCTATACAATTATGGCTGTTATTAGAGAAAGTTTAGGATGGTGGTGGTTTTTGAGTGTGGACGTGATATTTCCCCACAATGTAGTATATCAGGAAAGAGTTGATCGAATCTATTATGTTCTTTGGTTTAGGATTTGTTGATAAATGGAGAGAAGCGATAAAGAAAGGTAAAAGAAAAAGTGCAGTTAGGTTTTAATTTGAATGACGAAATTTGAATATTCTTGGCCTCTTTTTTTTTAAGAGCTCATCTGGTGACTTCCTACTTGGGCATTAGTCGTCGTATTAAAAACCTGCCTAATACTAGGCTACTTTAAAATTAGATTTAAAAAAAACACAAAAAAAACAAACCTAACACTAAAAATTTAAAAAAAGAGAAACGGCAAAGAGCAGGAAGCAAGCTCCTGCGTCGGAAGGAGGTCCCCCCCGGCGCAGGAGCGTGCAACCTATAAGGAAAAAAAAACAAACAAAACAAAACCAAAAAAATGATTAAATAAAAGGGAGAAGGCCAGCCTCCCCCGCAAACGTCTACAAGTCCACCAGTCAATGTGCACGCACTCGTCCCGAGTACAAGGAACAGGCGATAGCGACCCCGCCCATCCCGGTACCGGGACAGGTAACGTGCGCGAAGATCGCCCAGACTGGGACATTCAATAAGAATGTGCCAAACAGTCTGGGGGACAACGCAGTCTTCACAGTAGGGTGCTGTCGAGCGCTCTATCAAATGGCGGTGCGTCTCGCGAGTGTGCCCAATTCGGAGACGACAGAAAGCAACCTGAAGCCTTCTCCGCATTGGGATGCGGCGCAATGGCACGCAACATTAAGTTCCCTTAGACCGTCTCCCATTTTCTTTGTCAAGCAGCCTGAAGAGCTGCCCGTATTCTCGCTATGTAATCTGTGTGAGGAAGAGCGAAACGCTGGTCCGGTCGCAGAGTCCTCGTGGACTATTCCGCGCCCTCATCGGCTCGTTCATTCCCCGCAATTCCTGCATGTCCAGGAACCCAGCAGAAGATAATCTCGACAGCCAGCCGGCTCGCCAAAACAGTGTCGTCGCGGATATCGCAAACCGGGGGATGCGGAGATTCCAATGCCCCGAGAGCACTCAGGGCGCTTTGTGAGTCGCTATAGTTCACAATCCAGTCTCCGAACCGGGCACGTCGCGTAATCTCCCGCACCGAGTTGTGTATTGCCACCAGCTCGGCCCTGAAGACAGAGGCAGCGCCTGGCAGAGCCCCGCTGACTTCAAACAGAGGGGATACGGCGTGGAAGCCGACCCCCTCTTGGGACTTGGAGCCATCCGTATACACTGGCACGGTTCCAGCGTGACACGAAGTGTGCTCAAAAAGGTCGAACACAATACTCCCGTCGCTGTACAAGCCTTGGGAGCAGAGGTGTGGCGACAAATAGCCAAATGTGGTACAGTCCAGAGTGGCGCCCTGGGCAGAACCAGGGGCGCCACCGGCCCGAGAGCTATATCTAGATCTCGATGGATTTTCCTGGCCCTAAACCCAAAGGGCTTAGGGTATGACTGGCGTCTCTCGGCGGCATAGGCACCGTCGAAATCAGCTGCGGACGCAGTGAGAGCTGTTGGCGACTAAGGGAGGCGCCGGGCTCGCTCATACAGGCAAATAATGCACTGTGCACGGCGCAGAGCGAGTGACATCTCTCCAGCATCGACTAGTAGGCTCTCAATGGGGAAAGTGCGGAAGGCACCGGTCGCCAAGCGAAGGCCGGTGTGGTAGATCGAGTCCACCTTCCGCAATACACGCTCGGCTGCGGATGCATAAAACTCGCATCCGTAGTCGAGCTGTGAACGAACAAAGGATCGATAAATAAGTAAGGCAGTAGCCCTATCAGCGCCCCAAGCGCTGAACGTCACGGAACGCAGAATATCCATGGCGCGTGTACAAGATACCCCAAGGCTGCGAATATACGCCTCCCAGCTGAGGCGTCGGTCGAATACAAGACCAAGGAAACGGTGCGATTCAACCAATTCTATGCGTACCCCATTACGAAACAGGTCTGGCTCTGGGTGGAACAGTGGATGGCGGCAGAAGTGCATCACCATAGTCTTGGCTAAGGAAAACCGAAACCTGTGAGTTCGGCATAGCGAGAGACGCGGTTTAATGCCTGTTCAAGTCGAGACTCGAGAGTTGGCATCTGGGCCGCGCCAGAAGAGATCGAAAGTTGGTCCATGCAGAGCGTAGCGAGAACATCTTCCGGCAGCACTGAGGTGAAGCAGTTGATGCTCAGGGCAAAGAGTGTGCCACTGAGGACACTTCCCTGCGGGACACCCTCTTCCTGCTCCATTGGGCCGGAGAGGGCTGCCCTCAGCCGTACGCGGAATCGACGATCACGCAAAAATTCAGATATAAACATTGGGAGGTGTCCCCTCTCCCCCATCGTGTGGAGAGTCTCCATGATACCGTACCGCCATACTGTATCATAAGCCTTCTCAAGATCGAAAAACACTGTGGCGTAGTGCTGTCTACGAAGGAAGGCCTCGCAGACGGCATTTTCCAGTCGGAGCTTTTTTTTATGTAGGGTAATTGTAGATAAGGTAATTTTTGTGTTTCCATGATGTTGATGTTGGAGCGAATAATATTGATTATAATTTTTATCACTTAAATGCGATATTTATAACAGGAACGGTTATTTTTTTTAATGGTTTAATTCCTTATTTTCCATCGTACTCTGGTCTATCTGACGTAGGGAGGAAAGAATGGACAATAAATAAAAACATAATGAACATGCAAACGTAAAGGATTGTCAATGAAAAAGACCATCACAAACCAAACCAACCCTAAATGTTAGATCCTGGAAGATATCCGACGAAGCCTCCAGAATCGATTCTTACAGATAGCACAGGAAGGCAAATATACGACAAATTTTAACCCCGTTCGGAGAGTGTAAGTGAAAAGTGAGAGAAAGGTGAAACTAACTCAGGTATAGAGTAATAAAACATCATCACGGACATTCCCTCCCGGAAAACTTAGGGTCAAAGCACATTAACCTCACATAAGTATTTATCCATTTCCACCCATTTATGTCCTATTGAACACAAAGCCACTCATCTATATTTTTTTTCGCGTCATTGGCCTATCATACCGCTAAGGCACTGTGTTTGTATCATCTCGTCCATTTGGGCAGAAAGCCCTAAACTCACTCCCTCACAAACAGCCTCCATGCACAAATATCATACACAGTATCTTCCACTAGTCCCTTTCAAACATTCACAGAACCAATCCATCTTTTACACTGTCTTTCAACTCTTTGTACACCAACCCTCACTTTCATATATTCTCTTTGTACATCGTACTAAGTCCTTTGAGTAGAGGTTCCTAATGATTCCTAAGGACGCAATAGCAAGATGATAGCAGGCAGACAAATCTACAGAATGAGAGATTTACTGAAGTACCTCGAGGTTTTTGCGAGTCTCGAAGTCATCCGTTTATAATAGTGGGGTGTGTGCGATGGTCTGACTGAGGAAAACGTAGCAGGTATCGAGGGCTTGTAGGTAGTAGGTCTACTTTTGTCTTCAAATCGAATTAGTTCTGACTCCTAAAGTTTCTCACAGGAAATAGGCGTTTAGGCTGGGTTCCAGAAGTTGCCTCTATAATCATAGGTTAAAGAAAAGAACTTCGAAAAGATAGCGACGATAAGTAGGTTTTATTCTTAGCTTGGGCCTACCAAAATGAGAGCAAGCAAGACCCGTTCGAGTCTGACGTAGCTATGTGTAAGTTTACCGTTAAGGCTGAGTGTAAGGTGTATGGGTTCAAGGATGAGGGAACGGATTCCGACGCTAATTATAGCAATAAGCTGCGGACAGACTACTTAACTGATTCTCTCAATATATATACGAGGAACGGCCAATAAGTTTTGCGAATCAACAGGGCAAAACAGAGAAAGGGGAATGACTGTTGGTAGGGGTGTTAAAACAAGTTATGACAAGTTAGGACCTGCGGCCGCACGCTCCTGCCTCGTCTATTTAAGAAGCAGTAGCTGAACGCAGATCGTCAGTCACAAATTTGTCAACAATGAAGAAGGTTGAGCACCGCGCAGTGATCAAATTTTTGACCAAGGAAGGCAAGAATGCAAAAAGAAATCAATGAACGCATAGTTGCAGTGTACACCGACACCGTCCCTTCCTATGCAACCATTGCTCGCTGGAATAGGGAGTTCCGCCATGGTCGTGAGTCCCTTGAAGATGACCCTCATCCAGGACGCTCGTCAGACGTGACCAACGAGGATAATGTGGCCCGTGTGGAGAAGATGATCCTCGAAAATAGACGGGTGAAGGTCGAATAAATCGAGCGAGAACTTGAAATATCACATGGAAGTGTAATCAACATTATCCACGACAATTTGGCCATGACCAAGGTCTTTGCTCGCTGGGTTCCTAGAAACCTCACGAAACCTCACGTCCCATGATCGACTTCAACGTCGTCAAAGTTCGGAGGAGCTGCTGCTCCTGTACAACCAAGACCCAAGGTGATTAGAGTTACGCATAGTGACAGGTGTCGAGGCGTGGGACTATCACTGAGATCCCGAGACCAAGCTCGAAAGCATGGCGGGAAACACAGGGGCTCTCTGACCTCCATGAAGTTCCGGACCCAACCTGCAGCCGGGAAAATCATGGCCACCATCTTCTGGGATTCTGAGGGAGTGTTGATGGTGGACTATGCGCTTCGTGGAAAGACCATCATAGGCCAATATTACGCCGAGGAACTGGCTGGGTTGAAGAAGTGCATCCGTCAGAAGCGGCGCGGCAAGTTGACACGCGATGTCCTGCTCCTCCACGACAATGCCCCTGTCCGCAAGGCCAGAGTTGCACAAGCTGCCCTGCGCGAGTGCGGATTCGAGGAGCTCAACCATCTCCCCTACAGTCCAGATCTGGCCCCTAGCGACTACTTTTTATTCCGCCAGCTCAAGGCTGCACTGCGTGGACGCCGGTTTGGGGACGATGGAGATGTCCAGCTCGCCGTCCAGGAGTGGATTGAAGAGCAGTCGGGAGATTTCTGGTTGTCGGGAATTCGAAGCCTCAGGAACAAGTGGCGCAAGTGCATTGAAGTCGAGGGTAGCTATATTGAAAAATAATAAAACCCTTTTCCTCATATCTCGTTTCCTTATATCCGAATTGCAAAACTCATTGACCGCCCCCTCGTATCTATCTCTCTTAGTCTCCATCTTTCGAGTGTTTTGGCTAAGATAACGTTGTTAATATATTAATAATAATAATGGTTTTCTATGAGAGTAAACAAGGCTAACATAAAGGGGTAAGTTTAAAACCAGTTTTTTTTGGAGTGGTGGCTGAACTATGATAATATATATATATATATATATATATATATATATATATATATATATATATATATATATGAACTATGGATGAACTATGATAATATATATATATATATATATATATATATATATATATATATATATATATATATATATATATATATATATATATAACAATGGAGGAACCTGGCTGTCAAACGACAGTCAGCACCATTACTGACGGAGGAAGAATAAATAATGAAATAAAAATAATAAGAAGCATGCTAGTGATGCCCTAAACACCAGGGCAAACTAGAAAACATTTTCACACCTTTATAAACCTACCACACAATTCATGACTTTCATTAATTAATTAATTAAAAACATTCCATAGAATAGAACAGATAACCAACCGGTTTTCAATTACAAAAAATGTCTTATCTGGCCATATATAT
This sequence comes from Ceratothoa steindachneri, assembly GCA_963969495.1. Taxonomy (NCBI): domain Eukaryota; kingdom Metazoa; phylum Arthropoda; class Malacostraca; order Isopoda; family Cymothoidae; genus Ceratothoa; species Ceratothoa steindachneri. The sequence goes on along the minus strand of OZ018335.1, from coordinate 68,085,615 downwards.
ATATATATATATATATATATATATATATATATATATATATATATATATATATATATATATATGTATCGAGGCCTCCCTCTTAGTGAGGAGGTCCAAGGAAATAATAACAAAAGACATCTGGGTTTAGCTTTGCCCCTCCCCTCCGATGTTCTCCGGTAACATAGGAAAACGGGCACAATGGTAAATTTTAGGGGGTACAGATTCCTGACCTCAGCTCAAAAGGCAGGCTCTTCGAGGGTGTACTTATAAACAATCAATTCAAAAGTGCAAACTGCCGATCTCGTATTACCCTCTCTCAGAGCTACAGGACGCCAAGCCCGGGAGACCACCCTGGGATCTCACCTTGCGAGTCTCCCCTCCACCTCTCCGTTACCCCGCGGGAGTAATTTGAGTATATAACAGGTTGACACGAGGAAAGGAGGCTTTTTGTTCGTTCCCACCCAAGAGACAAGAAAGTCACCGGTTGACAGATGATTTTTCCAGTTCGACAAGAAAACTAAAAAATCACCGGTACGAAGTTATTGCAAGTTGAAGAGAACTTGCAGTCCTTGTACAATACCAGATTGTACCAAGGAAGCTCGGCGCCGTTCGAGCCCCAAGATTATTGAATATCAATCTACATAGCTTGAGGACTCAAAATCTTACTTTATCTGAGTTGGACCAATCCCAACTAGATAGAAAACAAGAGAAGACAACTATTTCTTCTCGGCCGGAAGAAAACGAGGTCAAGGTCACCACAACCGCCTAGAAAGAGAAGGATTAAGCTTTCGCTTGAAGCCGCCTCCCTCAACTCAGCCCCCTATTGACGTCACCCGTCAAATCGGCAGGCTAGTCGACAGACGCCATCTATTGAACAAACAACCAACTACTCGAGCTACGTCTCTCAGGATCAAAATCTCCGGAGATATTTTAACTGGTCTCGGGTATTAATCTCCATTATCTTATGTAAGTAAAGAATAATCCTGTTGTTTATGTCCCCGTGTACAAAAATTAGTTTATTGGATGTCCGGCTAAGGAAGAAGATATTAACTTAAAATTGTTCCCCGTAGAATTCTATCTCGAATCGAGCCTCGAGAGCTCGCCCAGTAAGCCCATTTTCTTTTTATACGTGTGTTAGATCTGTATGTTTTAATATTATTTAGTGAGAGGGTTTATGTTCATTAAAGTCTATTTTTTTAGTAAAAACACTGTTTTAATTATCCTCGAACGCGTGGAAGTGGCAATATTTGATAGAGTGAGGAAAGTAACCCCTTTTATTCGTTCCCTAGAATAAAAATAAAGTTTAGTACTCTTAGAGAACGATCCTCAATCGATCACCGAGGCACGAACCTACGCCTCAAGTCAAAGTTTATTTGGTTTATTAACCATAATAAAACAAATATATATATATATATATATATATATATATATATATATATATATATATATATATATATATATATATATATATATATATATATATATAATATATATATTATATATATATATATATATATATATATATATATATATATATATATATATATATATATATATATATATTCTGGGCTAACCCATGACATTTTATTTGTTTAGTTTAATATATTCCACCGTCGTAGCATTGAAGCCTTTCAATGTTATTTATTATGCTAAATATCCCTAGTTAAATTTTATCAAGTTTTTCATTTATTATTTTCAATTTGAGTCATAGTTTGGGCACTTCTCTTTTTGCTTATTTTATTCTGTCTTCCACTTTTTGTTTTAGTTGGTTAATTTTGATGATCTGTGCTTGTTAAATTTAAATATGAATTGGGCACTTCGCCTCTTTTTATTTTTAATTTTTAATATGGGCACTTTGCCTCTTTTAAAATTAGTTAATTTGGATTTAATGAGTTTGGGCACTTCACCTCTTTTATTTTAATTTTTTAATTTTTAATTTGGGCACATAGCCTTTTTTGTTAAGGTTAATTTTTCTTTTGTTTGGTGTTTTAATCTGAATCGAGTTCATTAAGATAATTTTCCATTGAATACTACTAAGTATATATCGGTAGTACGTTTTCTCTCGCGCAGGTTCTACCGCTTGGGAACAGAGCTGTTCTATCAATTGCGCGTCTTCTGTTTCCACGTACGTTCAAATCGATGTTTATTGTCGGGAGTATTTCCTGATCGATTTTGTCCCAAGTCTTTCTCCTTAGCCTTTGAATCTCCATATTGATCGGTTTTAGTCCGATTATTTGATGTAGAACCGAGTGCCGAATACGGTCGATCCTTTGCGTGCCAGTTATCAGCAGTGTGGCTTTATTCTGCACCCTCTGCATCATTCTGAGAGAGGTACAGCTTGCTATCTGCGTGATTACAGCCGGGTACACTAGGACTGAGCGTACCAAGGCCATGATACAGCTTTTTCTTGTTTCGCACCCTGAAGCTTCGGAAACGGTAAAGTTTCTTCAGCTCGCTTTTGGCTAGGGAGATTATAGTATTTACGTGAGCCTTGTAACCAGATTTGTAGAGTCGTAAGCCCAGGACTTTTCCCTCGTTAGAGTACGGATAGAATTCGTTGTCGACGATGACGCCGTCAAACTTTCCGGTGGTTCATTGGAATTATGGTGAACTTCTGGCGGTTGGTCTTAATCTTCCACTTTTTTTCATAGCGATCGATGTTGTCAATCTCGGCAGCTGTCGCCCTTGCCTGACTTCCAGAGTTCCTGAATAGACTCAGGACGATTTGAGTGATGTCATTTGTGTATTGCAGATTCATCGAATCGTACCTCACTGGATCAGGTAGGTCAATTGTGCACACGAGGTACAGCAAAAGACTGAGACTGCTGCTTTATGGAACTCCCGCCTCGAGTTCGAATTCGGGTCCCTTGCAGCCCTCGATCGCGATTTGGGCTTTCCTATCCGTAACATAGTTACAAAGAACCCTTTCCAGGAGTGGGTTTAGATGGAGATTGAGGATCGTGAATTGTAGCCCTCTCAGCCATACCTTATCAAAGGCCTTCTTTACATCCCGCAGCACTACGTCTACGCACCTTCTCTCAGCTGTACTGCAAGCGAGTTTTTCTGTTAGGAGGGCGAGTGCTGTTTCCGTTCTTCATCCCTTGCCGAACCCGTGCTGCTGAGGGTTGAGAGCTCCTAGCTCGACTAGTTGTTCTTGAAGCCTGTCAGCTAGGAGCTCCTCGTAGACTTTTGCAACGATTTCCAGCAGGGCAATTGACCTGTAATTTACCAGTTGATCAGGGAGGTTAACCTCCCTTGGGTATTGGGTATGTTTTAGCAATCTTAAAACCCTCAAGGAAGTAACCCGTATTCAGGGAAGCGTTGTAAATGTTTGCAATTTCCTGAATGATCTGTTGTGGGGCATTTACCAAGTTGTTTCTAGTGATGCCCGTCCGCCTCGTGCTTTTTGTTGGAAGGCTCTTACAGTGGTTATGACCTCCTCTGGTGTTATGGGACGGCCGTGGTCCACCATATCCCTGCCTTTGTTGACTCAATGTTGTGGGTGCGTGCGGTGCATAACTTGATTCAGTTCTTCGATCAGTTAGCCTTCAAATTCCTGGTCGAACTCGTCGTTTTCTTCAGGGGTGATCCTGAAGACGTTTTTCCAAAAATTTCTGAACCTGTCTTCCAGAACCACCGGGTCCTCTATATAGTCTCCATTCTCTTTTATTCGAGCCTTTGGTCTTGCTGTTAGTCCCTTCAAGTTCTTGACTTGACGCCAGAACTTAGTCGGGTTGAGTTCACTATCGACTTTGGCTATCAGGTTGTTCCAAATTTCCTCCTGTTGGAGGTTGATAGCCTCTCTAAGCTCTGTTCTTAGGCGTCGAAGGAGCGAGCTTCTTTCCCGGTTAGGATTTTCCCGTCCTATCTCTTCGTACACTTCCCTGTGAACGCGAGCGATCTCTCTTATCTCCTCTGTCCATCTGGGCTGAGGAGGTGCTTTATACCCAGTTTTGGGTATGCTCTCTCGGTCCGCTTCTAGTATGGACGTAGTTATCCTCTCCAGCTGCCCGTCTTTCTCCTCCAATGACGCCTTGCTTAGGTCAGCTGGCGCGTATTGACTGAGTCGTCTCTTGTAACGATCCCAGTTAGCCAAAACGTAGTTTTTCCGGAGAGGGACTGGAAGCTGGATCGGAGCGAGATATACTGTGGTGAGTATCGCTATGTGATCACTTGGGACTGTTGGGCCTGGCTCACTATGGTAGTTGAATGGGAAGCCTTCACTTGTTAAGATTATGTCAGGTTTGGTTGCTGATCTGGAAGTGATATAGGTCGGAAAATCCGGCCCTATTCTCTGGATGTTTTTTCTTCCCATAATCAATTCCAAGTTTCGGCCTCTTTCGTTGGTACTACCATAGCCCGCCGCACGGCATCTGGCATTGAGGTCTCCCCCTAAGATTGCCATTCTGCGGTGCCCGAACAGTGTTTCCAAGTTATTTAACGGGAGATAGGCTCGGCGAGGGGGTTGGTAGGCTGCAGCTATCACGAGGTCTCCTACCAGTGTGTGGAGCTCGATCGCTACAAAGGATTCATCAAGTTCTGGTAATTTTTTTAACGAGATGTTTCCCTTGACAGCTATTGCAACACTATCGAACCTTTCCTGAGAATGATTTTTCATGACTATTCTGTAGCCCGGTATTTTAATTTGACCAGCTGTAGTGGCAATACCATCTCAGTTATAAGAATGATGTCGGGGTCAAGCACTCGGAATATGTTTCCATATGCTGTAGCTTTCCCCTCCCATCCATCTACGTTGAGTGTCAGAATCCTCATTCTATCGCTTACTCTCTCCAGGTTGTTTCTTTAGTGTTTTTGAAGGATGTTTTTCATCCTCCCACTTTTCTTTTTCCTGAACTCAGAGTTTGAAATCTGCTCGCAGGTGTTGTGATGTAGGGTCAAATTCTGGCTGAGCAGAGCTTCTTCCACCAATTCGGGATCGACTTCGTAGTCGTATTCCCATTTGTATATTTTGGTTTTGATTCCATGGAAAATATCCCTGGCCTCCATCTCTTCGGGAAAGGGAAACTGATCGCAAGCGTAGATTTTGTTTTTGCTTCTCTTTCCCTTGGCTTTCTGGGTTTGTGGGACTTCGGTGTCCGAGGAATCTGAGGAATCCGAGGAACTATTGGTGTCAGTGTTTTCTTTCTCTGTGGTGATTACTTGATTCTGTTTAGGTGCAGGAGTTTTCACATCGACTGCTTGTTTCTTTTCTTTTTGTTGGTTACTTTTTGGTAGTGTCTTGTCTGTTTGTTTGTTGGTTTGGAACCATCTGCAGTTGCAGTACATCCCCAGAGGGGGGGGTTGTCTGGAAACTACATTTGTTCCATCCCGTTTTTGGCTAACATTTGGTTTAGCCCAGTTGCGAATGTGCCATGGCGAGTGAGGTTCATGACGTGCGCGTGGAGGATGTACGTTATAATCTTCATCGAATTCTCGTTTTGTATTTTAAGATAAGTTTTCTTATTGTCTACTTCTGAGAGAGCCACCTTTGCCGCTTGGATGTAGGACGTGTTTGCTCTACGTGTTTCTTCTTTCTCCTTTGCTTCTTGTTTGTTTTTCATAATTTCTTTTTTAACGGGACATGACATGGCCATTATTCTGTGTCCCTGGCCGAAGTTTACGCACTTCTCAAGGTAACTAGTGCATGACCTCTAATTGTGCCCTTTATCGCTGCATTTAGAGCAAGTTCCTTGAGGCTCTTTGCAATCTTTAGTGGCGTGTGCTTCCATCTTATAATATCTGAAACAGAATTGGACTGGAGTGTATTCTCCCTTCTCAATCTGTTCCACACTAATTTTGGCATTAAACATTAATAGGCCTTGTTCCTTTGCCTTTTGGGCCATAGTTCTTTCGATGAAGACCACCTTGAAGACATGGGTGTATTCACTGCCATCCCTTCTATTTTTAAACTTTATCACTTCGGCTACCTTGGCCCAGGTTTGCCGAAGCTGGATCTCCTCCATGATTTCATCCTTGTAGTGTTGTCTAATCCACGGATCGATTCGCCGGCATACCCCGCTTCTGTGGACCAGGATCTGTGGTGGTACTGCTGGCTGCAGCCCAATGCCCCGAAGGACCCCACCTTTCTTCTCCTTGTTAATGTCTTCTATAGATTTTTATTTTTCGCAGATTGCGATGTAACCCGAGGTTATGTCCAGCAGCTTCACCATATCAATGCCTAATTTGCCATACACAGCTTCAAATACGCTCTCTCTGCTAGGCTTGGGCTGTCCGTCGACTACCCGCAGAGGTATTCTTGTTGTATGGTCTTGGGCCATCTCTTCGAGAGAGTGGCCCCTCCGCACTGGGTTTACTTTTCCTCCCAAGTCTCTTATTAGGGGTGATTGATTCTAGTATAATTTCGTGCTCCCTTTCTTCTTATGATGATGTTTCCTTGTTTATTTGTTGAAGACTCACTGTACTTCGTCGCTAAGCTTTCGTGAACGTGAACTGCCAAATGAGGGGATGAATGATGATGGATGAACCCGGGGAGGCCCCTCAGACGGGTAAAGTGTGGTGGACTTAATGATGGGTGGTGATAGAATCCACTACCACCATCCAGGGGTGCCGCCCAATCTGGGGTTTGGTTATTGATGCTGTTTCCAACTTACACAGGGACGGTTGCATGTCCTCCTGTGGTCTTGGCCGGAAGCTACCCTTAGAGATTAGAGCGAACTCTTCCCCAAAGCTTTCAGCATCGCCTCGTAACCGGGCGGTTACGAGGAGGTTAGAGTTCCACAGTGGGTCAATCCTCAAACCTGCTTTCCTTTACGTCTCCAATTATGTCTATCAAAGTGGACCGAGACTAGATGAATGGCAGTTCAGTTCGTTTCAGCTTCGCAACTCCGTCGAGGGAGGGGGAGTTAGGTCGACATTAAATCGCCTAGGAGCTGGTTAAAAAAGTCTTTCGAAGAGTCTCCGTGGGGATGGCGAAGTGAATCTTGGCGTTTTGAGGTTGCCCTCTTCAACCTTTTCCTCCTTTATCGGGTAATAGATGTAGTTTACTAAGTGAATTCTTCTGCCTTTTAGAATGTTATATTTTGTTTGTATAGGTTTATTGTGCAATAGCGTACATTTATACATAATATAATACAAATACAATAATAATATGATATAATAATATATAAATACACATAATATAGGCGTACACATTACACAAAGTGGGGAGCCCGCCAGTGTTGGCGTGCAGTAAGACGCGGCGGAGCGTCCCACGCGTGTCTTATCTGCTGCAAGTGGGGGGCGGCGATCGGAGCGGAAGGGGTACTGTTCTCAGCACCTCCAGCAGCTCGTTTGTTGGGGTGTGGCGGACCACCTGGGCGGCTCTTGCCTCTCGCGCCCTCAGTAGGGCACCTCTTTCAGGGGGAGGGGCTGGCGCTCGCTCTGGCCTAAGGCGGACGGTGGCTGGACAGGAGAGGAGGTAGTGCACCAGTGGGCGCCGGGAGCGGCCGCCGCAGTGTTCGCACCTCCCTGCCATAAGGTCGGCGCGCAGCTCTTCTCGCGTGGAATAGCCCAGCCTCACACGCTGTAGAAGCACGCCGTTCGCTCTGGGCTGCTGAAAGGATGAGTTCAGTGGGCGATAGGCTTTGGCTGCAGCATACCACGCTGCTTGCCTCTTAGTTGCTTCCAATACTTGGTGCTGCTGGTGGGCGTTGTGGGTGGCCCTGCGTTTGGCCTGCACCTTGAGCTGCTGCAGGCTGGGGCGCACGGTCCAGGTGATGGTGGGGCCGTGGGCGGCTCGCTTGACAGCCTCGTTGCCGCGCACCCCAACGTGGCTGGGAATCCAGTGGAGCCGGGCACGTCTGCTCTGAGCTGTCAGGTCTTGCAGGGTGCATAGGATGGTGATGGTGAGGTGGATGTTGTCCCTGGTGTAAGCGTCGGCGTGGGCATGCTGCAGCGCCTGCAGTTCTGACCGAGAGTCGATGTGTATCACCACAGTGGCCTCCTGGCGGAGCAGATCGTGCTCGAGGGCGTGCAGGATTGCTACCAGCTCCGTCTGGAGGGTGGAACAGTGGTCTGATGTCCTCCACGCCTGCGTCAGGCCGCTCGTGATGAAGGCAGCGCAGGACCTCCCGCTTTTGGGGTCGACGGAGCCGTCGGTGAAGTATACTGCGCTGCCTGGCTCCGTGACCTCAGACATGGCCCTGAGGGCGTGCTGGCGCATCTCCTCGGTGAGGTAGTTCGCTTTGCTGGCGGGCAGTTTGTGGCAGTGAATTCGGCGGTGGGGGGCTTTCATGGTGGTGGTGGAACGTAGGCGGGGTTAGGGGGTGTCGGGGTCGCGCCACAGCCAGTTCCCAGCCTGGTTGAGGGTGTTGGTTGCTAGGCGGACGTTTACGAGCCACCTGTTGTTACGCAGGCACTCGATGCCCTGCGCCATGGCCATTCGGGGTCTCTTCTGCGCAACACCATCCACGTCGAGCTGGAGCACTCTGGCCACCCGACAGGCCACAATGGAATCTACCCTGGCGGTGAGGGGCACCAGGCTGGCCTCGCTCTGAATGACACAGGCACTGCACCACCTCGGTGCCCCCATCATGGTCCTCATGGCGGTGTTTTGCATCACCTCCAGGCGCTGTTGCTGCTGCCGGGATAGCGCTACAAGGACCGGTGCACTGTAGTCTACTAGGAAGCGCACTGCATGCAGGTATAGAGGCGGAAGACGGGGAAGGTTGCACCAGCGATCGGCCGCGTATTGGCCCTCATCACATTCAGCCGAGCCTGCGTCCGCTCCCTCAGGTGCGTGACATGCTGCGTGAAGGACATCCGCCTGTCTACCCACACTCCGAGGTACTGGTAGGAGTCGGTCCAGGCCAGCCCGACTCCTTGGATGCGCAGCTGCTGGCCAGCAGGTGTGGAAGTCTTGATGGCCATGGCTTGGGACTTCTCTGCCGGGATCTTGAGCTCCAGCTCTTCGCACTTGGCAGTGATGAGGTGCAGCGCTTCTTGAGCCCGCGCGAGCCTGTCACCACGCCCGGTGACGACGAGGGCCAGGTCGTCGGTGTAGCTGAGGAGGATGGTTCCTTCCTGATAGGGGAGCGCCACCAGCTGCTCCATCAGCACGTTGAAGAGGAACGGGCTGAGGATGCCGCCCTGGGGCGTCCCGATCTCGAAGGTAAGGTAGGGAGACTTGTGACCCTGAAACTTCACACGGGCTCGGCGCTGGTGAAGGTAGTCCTGGAGCCAGCCCAGCAGTCTCCCTCGGATGCCCTTCCTCACCAGGGCGGCTAGTATGGCGCGGGGGCTAGCCAGCTCGAAAGCCTTCTCGAGGTCAAGGAAGACTACGATGGTGGGCTGGTTGTTGGCGTAAGCCAGGAGGGTGATGAGGCAGTCCGCCGTGCTCATCCCCCTGGTGTAGCCAAACATGTGGTGATGAAGGCTGCCCACGCTCCACTGTAGGCGACTCAGCACCATCCTCTCCGCTGTTTTTCCGGTGCACCTCAGGAGGGAGATTGGTCTGAAGGTGGTGTGATCCTTCGGTTTGGGGATGGGCTGAATGTCGGCGTCCTTCCAGGAGGGCGACAGACGACCTGCCAACCACGACGCGTTCAGAAGGGCTAGCAGCGCGGCGTCTTCGGTGGGCCCAGCGTGCGCCAGCATGGAGTAACGCACTCCGTCGGCTCCCGCCGCTGTGTCACGCCCACGCTTCTCCATGACAAGCTCCTCGAGCGTGAAAGGCTGGTCCGTCACGTGCGGCTGGCCCCGCGCCTCCCTGACCTCTTTGCCGCGCTGTGGGAGTAGCTGCTGCTGGAGGTAGCGGGTGTGGGGAGGAAGCTGCTCGCTGGAACCCCTCGCTGTGAAGCAGTTCGCCAGCCGATCTGCCTCTTGCTGTGGGCGTGGGTGGGTAGCTGGGCGGGGCAGCGCCTGAGGCCTTCCTAATGCACCCCCACAGCTGGGTGAGGGAGGTGTGTTGGCTGAGAGAGGCGCACCACTCCAGCCACTTTTCCTCCCTGGCCCTCATGAACACCTGTCGCGCGTGGGCTACCACGTTCTGCAGGAGCTGCAGGTTGATGGCGGTCGGGCGCTTCTCGTACAGCCACCTGTGGACGTTGACGCGGTGATTGTGCTCCCGGACCTCCTCGTTATAAAATCACCAGTCCTGGGCTGGGTGGGCAGGGCTGTCACTCTGCGACTCCATCTCGGTTGTGGGAGTGCAGTGGGTGAAGAGGGTGTTGGGTGGGCCCCCTTGGTGTTGTAGATGATGGTGAGGGCTGGAGCGCACCCACTGTGACAGGTGAGTACCTCTTCGTGGATGAGTGCGTCGAGGTCTTGCTCTTTGGGAGCCGTGATCCCCTGCCGCCGGTCGAGCAGCCTCTTCACAAGTCGCACCATGCACACGAGGATGACGTCTACAATGGCTCTGCCCTCTTTGTTGAGTGCCTCGCCGTATCTAGAGGGTCCACGTGGAGACTCTGTCAGAGGTTGTGCATTGGGAAGCACCTTGGGCTGCTCCTCGACGGGGCGGGCGCGGTGGTCCCGTCGCCTGTGTCCCCCCCCCTCCTCTGTGGCTTGGGGACACAGAAAGGAGGTGGCTGGGTGGAGGTGTGAGCGAAGTTGCTGGTTGTCCAGCTGCTGGTACCCCCTCTCACTCGCTGCCCGTCCTCTTTCCCTATCTCGAACTGACTTGTGCCAGGCTGTTGAGGGGAGGGGGGAGCCCACGCCGGCCTGTTTGGTGGTGGCGCTGGAACAAGGCGTCGACTATCTTGTTGCTGGGGAGCCAGCGTGGTTCACCCTGCCGCTGCCGCTCCCCCTCCTGTGTACAGCCCAGACGTTTGCCGGGCAGGCAGAGAGTCGTGGGTGGATGGGTAACCCACGCCGACCTGAGCGGTGGTGACGCGGCAATAAACCGACGGTTTCTTCTTTGCTGGGTTGGGGGGCGCGTGGTCCCCTCTGTTGCTGCTGCTGGTGACCCTGTGGCATCATCCTCATTCGCTCGGGGCACTTCGTGTTCCAAGCGTGGTGCCCCTTGGTGCAGTTGGGGCACCGTGCCGTGGTGGTTTCGCTGGCCTTGAGGCGACCGATGCACTCCTCTGTCGGGTGCGCTTGGCTGCATACGCCGCACTTGACGGGGTTTTGGCACATGGCCTTGAGATGCCCGAAACGCTGGCACTTATAGCATCTCACAGGCTCACTCTGGTAGGGGCGCAGGGCGTAGCGGCCCCAGCTGTCCAGGTCCAATTTGGGTGGTGGCGGCCCCTCGTACACTACCAGGATCTGCCTGGTTGGGACCTTGTCTCTGTGTCCGAGGAGCCGTGTTGCCGAGAGCACGTGGGGGCAAGCCTCGACAGCCTGGAGTGGGAGAGTTGTGGGATAGCGTTCAAGCACCACCTTGTGCCTCCTCACGCTGGGGTCGAGCAAGATCACTCGATCCCCCTCCTCGGCAAGGCGGCGAAGCATGGCCTCCGACACACCGTCCTTCTGGGGTGAGGACGTATTCGCTGTTGAGAGTGGGGCGAATGTTTATCCGCAGGCCAGGGTGTGCTCTCTCCAGCTCTGTCACCGTCTGGTAGGCACTGGTGGTGCTCTCCTGGTGAACCAGTTTGAACCTGGGACGGGGTCCTCGTCGGGAATTGGAGACTCTTACCCAGCCTCTCTCATCCTCTCCTGCTGGGCCTCTTCGTTCTGGGGGCTCTCGTCGATAACGAGGCGACCACTTTCATCACTGGGGGCTTTTTCAGGCTCTTCTCTCTCGGAGAATTCCTCCTCCAGGTTGCAGGCGGTCCTCTTCGGGATGGAGGTCTCGGTCGGTGACGCTGGAGTAGACCCATTCCGCGTCCGCTTCGCAGATCTTGGCGGGGTGGCTATGGACGCCGACCCTTGCATAGTGGCGTCACTCTTCTTCGCCCATCAGCGCCACGAGTGCAAAGGGGAGAACAGACCAATGTCCTATTCAAAAGCAGAACAGGAACAGGAGGTATCTCCAATCAACCCGTCCACGCTTGCTTCTGCCTCTTTTGAGAGCCACGGAAACAAGAGGAATCTCCAATCAGACCGTGGCTGCCCTTAAGAGACAACCTAGTGCAGGAGGAAAGTCCTTCGGCAGGGCGTAATGACTTGATCTTCGTGATGCCTGCTGCTTCGAAAGTCTTGAAAGTTGCTTCTGATCGTTGAGGTTTCGGGTGTGACGGAGAAACACCGTCAAAGTAAAACTTATATATCTCCTAATTTTTCATAATTTAAACTCCAGTAAAATATTTCAAATGTTTCTCATTTTAATTAATAAAGTTACGTATTGCATGAGTAACTAAATATTTTTTTAATTAACACAAAGGAACCTTTAAAATGAACTCTAAAAATAAACGAAACACTGGAATTTAGTAATATTGAGTTGATATATGTCTAATTCATGTAAAAGTCTATATATCATACTTTCAATCCTATTTCCTATATATATTTAATATAAATCGAGTTGAATTGGTGACAAAATAGAATTTATGTTTCTGAAGTTTTTGGTAATAGGACAAATTAGTACATCTGCCAACCATACAACGGGAACTTAAATAAAATAATCAAATATTAAGTGTTTGTAAGATGAGATCTCTGATTAATGAAGAAATGATTTTACCATGACTATGCAATAGATTTATTTTTCTATTGTAATAGGTATATATCTGTTTAAATCAAAACAAAGCTCTGTAAATTAATCTCTAAAAACTTCTATCTTATATTTTAAAAACACTAGACTTCAGCCCAATCCTAGAAGAGGAAAATATTAAATCAAACTTATTAAATTTTAAATTGCTTAAGACCGCATCTATGTATTCGAGCTGTTATGTAAAAAGGAAAATGGAATTCGTCTAAGGATGAATTCTTTTATCAAGAATTGACCATCTTAAGACGATTCCAAGCTCCCGCCGAATATAGAATATGGAATCCAGCTCCAAGATTCCTTTTACCTTTTGAGGAAATCTCTGATCACCAATTTACCCAGCCTACCAAGCAAGAAGAGAGCTTTTGACTTTGGGAGTCGTAGCCTTGTAAATACAAGGAATTACCTTCTGACTACCACCGCCGCCCATTTCTAGGGATTCCTCGCTGGGCCTAACTACTCTGCAATTTGGGTGACACAGGACTACTTTCCTTGCATTTCCAATGCCACAATACCACGTGAGGCGTGAAGTCAAAGAATGCATTTTGAAGTCTTATCTTTATTCCCTAAAGGATTAATTATAAGTGAGAGGAGAGAGTGAAAATGCGAGGTAAATTGGCAGCCGTAGAGCGAGTGGGTTAACGGAACAAGGGCAAACAGGTAGTGTTCAATGGGGATGAGTGAGACCGTGCGGAGGGTGTTCAACATGAGTCACTCATCAAATTTAAAACGAGCATCGGCATAAGGGGAATAAATCCGAATGATGACGCGTTCTAACCTTCCCCTTGCCATAGCTACAAATTAGAACAATTATTTTCAATATATTTTTCTCTTTCCAGTTGCACCTCTGGTTGGTCCCATAATCAGTGGTTTGGGGTTGAGTCAAGAAACTAAACAAGATTATTGGATTGTGTTTACGGACTACACTTCATACGCTCTCGTTTGGCAATGTGTTGATGTGGCGATTTACAACGCACGTAAGAACGAAAACCAATTCTTAACTTGGGTTGACACACTAAGTGGGAAGCGAAGAGGACATTAGCTCGGGTGGTGAAGTCGAACGGTGTTGATCTTTGGACAGGTTCGCTGGGGGTGACCAGCAATGGCCAGACGCTAGGGGAGAAGACGAGGAAAATGAAAGAGAAGAGAAGCACGATAAATATTCAATGAGATGTAATTTGATATTTATAGATTTCTTTTGAGAGAAGAGGCACGATAACCAAGGTTTATCAACTTTATTAACCCTAAATACTAGTGGCGTGGTGATATACTATTAGGTTGTCAAGAAATTAATTTTTTTTAAGGAAAGTAAAAGCATTTTGACACACAGAAAATACATTCTTCAAAATGGCTTCCACCATTATTGCCAATGCTCCCCATCGTTTAATTAAGTTGATAGCTTTTAGGAAGGAACTCATTTGGTTTGGACGAAATATATGATTATATACTCTTTTCAACCTCCTTTAAATCAGAGTAAACATTTCCATTAGCGTGTTGTTGTGGGGACTTATGTAAATAAATGATAATCTGATGGTGCATGATCCTGTGATAATGGATGATGAGGAAGAACTTCCAAACCTAAGGCAATAATATTTTCTTGGCTCAAACGTGCCACGTGTGGATGTGCTTTGTCATGAACGGCGTTTTTACAGGCTTTATTCACACCTTGCCGCTTATCGATTATTTCACTATAAATACAGTTTTCATTGATCGCTTTTTATCATCGATTTCATTATAAATATTTCGTTTTTCATTAATCACATTATATCTTTGATTATTTCCCATTATATATATATATATATATATATATATATATATATATATATATATATATATATATATATATATATATATATATATATATATATATATATCACGTATATCATTACTCACTATTTTTTTTTTATTATTTTTAAGAGATCTTGAGAATACTGACGCGAAAACGAGCTCCTCCTGCATACGTCGTCGAAGCAGCACGAGAAAAAGTAATGGAGGTCGGACTTACAATCCGAAGCCTCAGAAAAAGTAATCAAAATCACTGCGACTGATAAAATATTGGATCCACGAAATAAATATAACTGCCTCATGAGGAAATAATTAAATGACCTAGAGGTCAAGATATAATATTATTCATGTCCTGCCTACGATTTCATTAATTTCTTGGAAGTAAAACCAACTATAAAAATAATTTATTTTTCTAATATATTATGTATTTTAATTCTTAATAATCTAAATTACCTACGGGAAAATATATTAATTTATTCTATATATAATTTTAAAAATTATCCCATATTGGAGGAAATTGATATAAATGTTTTTTTATAGAAACATGTTTCAATAAGATTGCCTTCATTCTAGATAGGTGCCTCACTGCAACCTTGGGGGCCACTGCATTCCAGCACTACGCATCGCTCATTCAGGTTGTTCATGACGTCCACAAAAACAGCCTTCAACGTGTCATCGGTATTGTGGAGTCGTCGGGTCGTCTCTCACTCGACGATGCCCTAGGCGTAGTAGTCCAAGGGGTTCAAATCTGGAGAGTTTTGACATCACTTGTCACCCGCTTAAACACTTATTTACACAATCAATCCTGCTTCTATGCGCCTTTTAACCCTTCATATACAATGACACTGATAGGTTCTCTTCACAAGTCTTCATCATTTCTCTTTACAAGCATTCATAAGTATTCATCATTTCTCTTTACAAGCATTCACAAGTCTATTTTCATTCTTTCTTCTCTCATTTCCATGCCATCTTAGAGCATATATAATTTGAGGATCTCATCCGAAAGAAAATAATGAGGAACTCGCCGAATGTGATCATATATTCTATACCTGTGGTAAAGACACATGAATGTATGCCCATATAAATATCAAATATGTCCATAAAAAGTAGGGAAATACACAAAATATAAAAAATAAATAAAAAATAAACAAACAAAGCGACTCATACTATAATAATTAGGGATTTGTGTATGGTGCTCTTCAAGGTCATGTGCCTTCACAAAGAGGTAGCCCATCAAATTAAACTTACCGTAAACACACTTCTAAAAATACTTAGTTGAATAAAGCAAGTCAAAGTTGAAGAGTGACACGAGAAAGCTTTGGAGTGAATGTGGAAATGTGGAAAATTTTGAAGCTGTTGGAACGGAGTCTTGTGCTGAGATAAATTTTAAATGTTGTCTGGCCATACCTGGAAGGATTGCACAAATCCGAACAAGAAGTGCTTGAATTGTGGCAACTCCCACTTTACTTTATCGATGTCCTGGCCAATTAAAAAGACATTGATAACGGACAAGAAGAAGGCAATGATAGACGAAAGAAACAGAAGGACTACCACTACGTATGCACAGGCGACGAAGAGAACCGAAAAGGAAAAGACCATGCTGTAGATCGACCAAAATATGAGACCCGATCTTATAGTGTTCATTCTGCATGTCCATTTCACCAATGTTATGAAACCGCGAAGCTAGGCAACTGAGCTTAATAAGATGTTGGTCCATAATGGTTTTAAATTGATGTGGTTTCCTGATAATTCACCGTCAGGAGACCTATTCCACGCCCAAATGAAAAGCACGAAGCAAACGGTGCCAAGGTCTCGCTCTGCTTCTCGCGACCTACACCTACACAAACAAGATCATGCCAAAGATGAGGATTCTCAAATGGAAACGAGCGACCTACCAGGAAAAGCGACTCGTCCAAGGATATCGAAATTGAGGCAGTATCAATGGCAAATGCCACGCCCACCATACCTTTCCAAAGTTCTCTGGACCTGTGCATGAAGATTTATTGCTCCCCATCTGCACCAATTCCAAGAAAGTCAGGTCAGTCAGTGATTTGATTGAAGGAGTCAAAAGAAGTAAATACAAGTGGGATTTCGATGCCGACATCGCGGAAGAAGAATTATTACAAGCTTTAAAACAAAGCCTGATCCACATCTTCCCCGAATCCTGCTTCAATTTAAACCAGGATCAATTTAAGAAGATTAGATCAGGAAGTGTAAAGTCGCCGGCCAGAGAAAGAAGAGCAAAAGTCAAACAAACTAATAATAATTAATCATGGATACTTGTACTAAATACATCAGGAATTTAAAGATCTTCTCGATCAACGTAAACGATTGGAACGCTAAAGGCAGAACGTATAACGAAATTATAAGATCCGTCGATCCATACATTGTACTCATATCCAAGCATGGTTTGAAGGGCGAAAACGATTATATAAAAATATATAACATGAGGTGCTGATGGTTAGCCACTCGAGAGAGAGGTACGATGGAGTAGCCATGGCCACCAGAAAATGGATCAAGTTTAAGGAGATACAAGATTTGTAAAAGTCTTATCTAGCAATTAAGATCTGTATGACAGATGATGACCTAGTAGTTGCGGTCGGATACCAACCGCCCAGGTGTCCATACCTTCCGATGATCCTTAATTTCCTCTGGTTTTTCAGGTGAGAAGCCTCAACAATCTTGTTAGGGGATTTAAACGCTCGCTGTAGGGAAGCCGGCTACACTACAGCTTTCAACGGAGCTGATAACTCGCTGAGCCTTTTAATTGAAAGAGGCATAGCAGAGAGAGAAGGAACCAACTTCTCCACTTTCCACACCGGTTATAGTGTTAACGAATCGGAACTTCTTTCTGAATCAAGTGACCCTTCCTGGCCCTTTAGCCCATCAGACCATATTAGTATGCTCACCCACATTTCCACCTCCATGATCCAAGTACAAATTCCTAAACGTAGGTGCTTGGCGAGAGCCAACTGGGAGACATACCGTGAACATTTGCAACATGTGCAGATTGACCAACTCGGAGGTGCTTCACTGGAAGAAATTGACGAAAATCTCGACCAACTTACGTCAAAGATCTTAGAGGCTGATCACTTAGCTGTCCTTTGGACGGAGCACAAAATATTACCAGCTCCAAGGTAGGACCTTAACATTCAAGAAAAGATGAAAAGGATGGAAACAACTATCTATTTTATAAATATATATGGGATCACGGCGTGTCGGTACCAAGAAATACGTGATCTGAGGAACAAGACCAAGCATCTCATAATGGAGAAATCAAGAAAGCAGTGGGACGACTAACTGATAGCTAATATTGATGCAAAAGAAGACCCTAGAAAATCCTGGAGTCAACTAAAAAGATTGCAGGGCACTCTCCCCAAGAGATGCATAAAAATCAAAGTTAATGGCGTGGAATTGACGGAAGACCAGGACATCGAGCGAGAATTCAGGAGATATTGGAAAAATCGTTTCCATATAAGCGACGAGGAGAACGAACTCTTGGATGAAAGGTACGAGGAGCAAATTCTTGTAAGACTTCAAGAGCTGGGGCTGACCTCACACCGCATCACTTCGTGGACGGGACACGTCTCGCGGCAGAAAAAGGAATACCATTCTTCTATTGAGAATACGAAGCAGTCCTGAAGAGCTTTGAGCAAAAGGCGCCAAGGATAACTGGGATCACAAAAATGTATTTGGTAAATGTTCCTCATAACACCAACGAAGCCTTACTTAAGGTATTTAATGCCTGCCTCAATGTCGCCTATTTTCCGGACCAGTTTAAAAGAGCACGTATGATATTCATTCTAAAGCCTAGCAAGTCGAAGAAGGAGATTAGCAGCTACAGACCCATCTCTCTGATGGAATTCATTGGTAAATTATTGGAAAAGCTTCTCAATAACAGACTGAGAACTTTCCTAGTAATTAACAATCTATATAACAACCAACAGCACTGCTTCCGGAAGAAATTGGTACAGAAACGGTTCTGGCATTGATTACCGACCTTCCAGAAATGGCAATGTTGACATCGTACTGCAAGATGTGGCCTGGGCCTTTAAAGAGGTGTTGCTACCGGGGTAAAAAAAAAAAATCAGCGAACTGGGTATAGAGGAAAACTTAACAAGAATACTTTGTGACTCCCTGGAAGATCGACAGGCAGTCGTAAGAGTAAACGGCATCGAAGAGGAACTATTCAACCTGCAGGCTGGGCGGCCACAGGAGGGTTGTCTCGGCCCTACATTACATACGGTATATACCAGCGACCTGCCTTACCCCGACCAAGACCTCGCTCAGTACATCCAGCTGGAGGATGACATCACACGGTCATCACCAGTATCTACAAAAACCCTTTTGACTTTGCAAACAAGACAAGCAAGAAAATCAGAAACATCAACAACTTTAAAAAAATGAACAAAATTAAGACCAATGTTCATAAGTTTAAGATGTTACCTTAAACAGGTCGAAGTTATTAGCGTGTCAAGAGTATAGGGGTGCTGAGCGATCTTAGGGTAGGCTTCGCCAGGGTGTGGAATTCGTTTTACCGATGCTTTTGATATCGGATAGGCTGGGTTTACTGAATGTGTTTTCGTGATCGGGGCAAAAAAAGGACTTGCGGCAAAAATATAACTTTATTCTTCAAATTAGCCTATTCAAACGAGGCAAGCAAAAAGGTCTCGAGGTGTTCGTGGACAGTGAGTAGGCTTCGCCAGGCCTACATCACGACGGATGGACGAGAGGAGGGAATACTAGATTATCTGCATTTTGACTCCTGCCTGTTGACTGACTTCTCACTTTCTCTGACTTCTAATACTGACTGTGACTGTTCACTTAGTGTGAATTTCGTAATATATATGTCTTGTAAATAATGGGCGTGGCCTATTATTATACACATAGGTTTTTCGGGGGGTGCTTGTTTTATATTTTGGGCTAATTTCAAGAGCTAATTTCAGGAGATAGAGATTTTTGTTTCAGGTCAAGATACCAAAGACGCGACTGAATTTATCAGTCTTCCGCTGTGCAAACAATAGCCGCTGTTAATTAAACAATGACCACTGCTATCGCGTTTTCAGTCTTCATCTCTATCTCAAGCTATGATTAAACAGCTGACCTTCTATCGCGGCAATGGAAACACTTTTGTATGTTTGTGTGCATATGTTTTCTCAGGTGTCAACTCTTTGATAGAACGTTTTTGATGAATTACTTGCCCTCCATTGACTGATATATATATATATATATATATATATATATATATATATATATATATATATATATATATATATATATATATATATGATGTTTCACAATTCTTTGAACAAACTTTAACTTAAGGTTTTTTCAGGTTAAATATGCATAATTTACTCTATGGAGGGGTATCCAAAAATGTTTAGTTTAAAAGTTACTAAGACTTATAAGTGAGAGCGTGTCGTCGTCGGGTAAATGAAAAATTAAATTTAGAATAAGTTTACTTTGTAAGAATGCAGAGTTTGAAGTTAGGTTAGTAGTCACAATAGGTGTTCGAAATTCCTCCCATCTTTTGCGATGCATGAGTGGAGGCGCCGGCGGAATGATTGCTGAACTCGTGCGAAGACACCAGGAGTTTCAGCAATCCTTGCACAGGCATCAATAATCCTGCCGATAAGTTCTTCTTCGGACAGAACTGGTGTTTCGTACGCTAAACTATTTAGGTGTTGTCAAAGGTAGAAGTATATGGGTCTCATGTCAGGAGACCTGGGTGGCCAAGAGATTGGCCCGCCACGACCAATCCAGTTGTTTGGATACCGATCATCCAATAACTTTCCTACCACAATCGTGAAGTGTGCCCGTGCACCATTTTGTTGGAACATCTTCTAGCAACCCGGGTAGTACTTCATCAAGAAACACCCTATAATTGCGTCCATGAGTCTTTCTGGCAGGATGTAATGGCCGATGAGATAGTTGTCAATAATGCCCGCCCACGCATTTACGAAGAATCTATCTTGGTGACTGCTTCCCCGTGTACCATGTGGATTGATGTGGGACCACAAATGCAGATTATGCGTGTTGAATATTCCCTCTAGGGGGGAATGTTGCTTCATCCGTTAAAAGAACTTTTGATGTAAAATCGAGTTCTTGTCCTTGTTGTAAAAACCACGTGGCAAATTGAACACGCCGCGGATAATCGTCAGCATTTAAGCTCTGAACACGCTGAATGTGAAATAAATGTTGAAGGTTGTGTACAGAACGAGCCACACCGCACTGTGACTTGCAGGAAAAGAAATTGCTGCAGCGCGTGTGCTTGTTTGATCATTATGAAAATGTTGAAGTATGTCGTCCTCCATCTCAGGGTCTCTTACACTTCTAGGGAGGCCTGCATCAGGTCTTGCAATGCGGGAATGATCCGGTTTCATGCAGTCTCCAATGTATGGCTGCAAATGTTTGATATCTGTTGAGATATCTTTCACTGTAGATTCTCGCAGCCCTCTTAGAATTGCAGTTTGCCATACCGTAAATTAAGTGCATGTCTGCAAGTTCACTATTCGGTAGTTGGTCCATTGTCGTTTACTGCTCAGTGTAAACTACCACTCCGAATGCATCTGTATCTTCGCTGTCGAGTGCAGTAGCCTACCAACCGTGAATTTAGATGCAAAGATGAACAGTTACAATTAAATCGTACTTTAGCATTTCAAGTCTTCTAACTTTTAAACATTTTTGGAAACCCCTCCATAGAGTAAATTATGCTTATTTAACCTGAAGAAACCTTAGGTTAAAGTTTGTTCAAGGAATTCTGAAACACCCTGTATGTATATATATATATATATATATATATATATATATATATATATATATATATATATATATATATATATATATATATATATATATATACACACATTGACTGATGTACATTTATATATACGAGGAGCGGTGAATAAGTTTTGCAATTCGGATATAAGGAAACGAGATATGAGGAAAAGTGTTTTAATATTTTCAATATAACTACCCTCGACTTCAATGCACTTGCGCCACTTGTCCCTAAAGCTTCGAATTCCCGACAACCAGAAATCTCCCCACTGCTGTTCAATCCACTCCTGGACGGCGAGCTGGACATCTTCATCGTCCCCAAACCGGCGTCCACGCAGTGCAGCCTTGAGCTGGCGGAATAAAAAGTAGTCGCTTAGGAACACAGTGATGGACCTACGTTTCATCACCTGTCACTATGCGTGACTCGAATCCCGCTGGGTCTTGGTTGTACAGGAGCAGCAGATCCTCCGAACTTTGATGACGTTGAAGTCGATCATGGGGCGTGAGGTTTCTAGGGACCCAACGGGCAGAGACCTTGGTCATGGCCAAATTGTCGTGGATGGCGTTGATAACACTTCAATGTGATATTCCAAGTTCTCGCTCGATTTCTTCGACCTTTACCCGTCGATTTTCGAGGATTATCCTCTACACACGGGCCACATTGTCCTCGTTGGTCACGACTGACGGGCATCCTGGACGGGGGTCATCTTCAAGGGACTCACAACCATGGCGGAACTCACTATTCCAGCGAGCAATTGTTGCATAGGAAGGGGTGGTGTTGGTGTACACTACAACTATGCGTTCATGGATCTGTTTTGCATTCTTGCCTTCCTTGGTTAAAAATTTGATCATTGCGCGGTGCTCAACCTTCTTCATTGTTGAAATATTTGTGACTGACGATCTGCGATCAGCTACTGCTTCTTAAATAGACGAGGCAGTAGCGTGCGGCTGCAGGTCCTGACTTGTCATAACTTGTCCTAACACCCCCACAAACAGATATCCCCCTTCCTCTGTTTTGCTCTACCGATTCGCAAAACTTATTGACCGCCCCTCGTATATATATATATATATATATATATATATATATATATATATATATATATATATATATATATATATTTTGTTGCATTTCCTAATTCTCTTTAGTGGCATATTATTTCTTTTAATTTACAAAATAGCCTATTAAATCTTACAATTTCGCTGCCGCAAGCCTACCGCTAGAGAACTCCCCTACCAGTTAATGGAATAATGCATTAGAAATACATAGAGAGATACATATTAAATAGTCCTAATCTCTAACAGAATTTTAATACTGGTTCAAGGCATTGGTATTCGAAAGCATATAACATGGGTCAAGTCATTACGCCATGTTCTGCCATATAATACACAATATCTATACTTTATCTTACAATTCGGTCTCATTCTCTAGTCTACTACTATACGAAGCTATAATCATGATACATTACATATAGATATGGTAATACAATGATCTTTACCGGATCCAAGAATAAAAGAGCTATCGGTTGCAGCACATTAATTTTGAAGCGATTCTCTACTTCAAAATATGTGATGCCAATCAGGTTAACATTTGGGGTCTGGATGTGGTTCCTATACTGCGAGAAACTTTTTTATAATTACATTAATTCGTTTACGTATGGAACAGAGGTAATCATTAAATTAATATATATATATATATATATATATATATATATATATACACACTGATTTTTTTTTATTTACACTTGCAAGATTCGTTCTAATCATACCTCATACCACCGGACACTGGATTTCTTTCTATTTACACATTTTTAAACTTAAGTAAGCATTGAGTTTACACCTTTCTAACTGGGTACGAACTGAATTTGCGCTTTAATCTGATATGCCTTAGAATTTTAAGCACTAATATAGTCATAATTAAGATTTCAATCTTCCGCCTGAACGAATGGCGTATGTTCGTACGTTGATTTCTCCTAGTCCAGCGCTGGCCACCTTGAGCTACGACGTCGGGGCGCTGTGTTTGTATGTGAAGATTATGCAATCTTTTGCCTGATTTAGTCCGGCACATCTTAGTTCATCCAGCTGCTTGCAGTGGTCCGGTTAGTAGAAAAGATACGATCCTCTTACCATCCTAATGGTTGCTTTGACGATATCGATGATAGTTGAGTTCACCAGGACTGAGAGTAGGCTTGGGGTTGGTGTCCTCGTTGGCAAAGTTATTACCGGTTCAAGAGGATAGGGGTGCCGAATGATCTTGTAGTAGGCTTCGGCGCAGAGGGGATTTCGTTTGACCTCTGACTTTGATATCAGATAGGCTGGTTTTACTGAAGGTGTTTTCATGCTGGGAGCAAGAAAAAGACTTGTGGCAAAAATATAACTTTATTCTTCAAATTGGCCTACTCAAAAGGGGAAAGCAAAAACGTCTCGAGGTGTTCGCGGTCAGTGAGTACGCTTCGCCAGGCCTATCTCACGACGGATGAACGAAAAGAGGGAGTGATAGATGCTCTACATTTCGAATCTTGCCTGTTGACTGACTTCTCACTTTCTCTGACTTCTAACTCTGATTTTGACTGCTCACTTAATGTGAATTTCGAGGTATGTATATAGGTGTCTTGTAAATGATGGGAGTTGCCTATTATAATACACTTTGGTTTTACTGGCGGTGTTTGTTTTATGTTTTGGAAGGAGCTAATTTCAGGAGATAGAGATTTTTGTTTCAGGTCAAGATACCAAAGACGTGACTGAATTTCTCAGTCTTCCGCTGTGCAAACAATAGCCGCTGTTAATTAAACAATGACCACTGCTACCGCGTTTTCAGTCATCTGGATCCCAAGCTTTGATTAAACAGCTGACCTTCTATCGCGGCAATGGAACCACTTTTGTATTTTTGTGTGAATATATTTGCTCGTGTCAACCATTTGATAGTTGCTGTTTGACGAATTGTTTGTCCTCCATTGACTGATGTACATATATATATATATATATATATATATATATATATATATATATATATATATATATATATATATATATATATATATATTGTTTCACTTCCTAATTCTCTTTTGTGACATAATTTACATAATAGCCTTTTAGGATTTTAGATCCCCCGAGCGTCCATTTGTGAAGTTTCTCGGTGGGCCTATTAAATCTTACAATTTCGGTGCCACAAGCTTACCTCTACAACCTATGGGACATCGGAAGACAGTGGGCCTGCTGGTGCAGGACGAGCTTTACGTTCACTCCAGATTGGCCGGGTATTTGGCCTGAAACTAACCTCAGATGGGTACAATGCCCACTACAAAGAATATATAAATATATAAGTAATAATTTCCAGTAAATTTATACTATGTATTTACGAATAAAAACCGGACTAAAAATGAAGATTGAAAGACAGTTAAGAATGGAAGTGTAACGTCAAGTCTAGCATCATCTACAAGGGATCTCATTACTAATGACAAAGGCTTGAATGTTGAGTATCCAAACGACATGAAAACAACTTAGAACAAATGAGCAACTACTGAGGTAGCCAGACAACCTGCCACACGTACTGTCTTACTAAAATACCACTTTTTTTATTTATTCTCTACACTCTATCCACACACCTTCTATCTTTTACGATCGTTGATCGTTGACTTGCTGCCAGGACGGTCATCGCTCTCCTAACTTTTGATGATCCTCTTTCGAGGACTCGAAGAGCGTCTCCCACGTAAATCCACTGAACCTCGTGGTGGGAGACCAGAGGCTCCACTTCTCCGAAGTAAGAGAAGGTTCGAATTCGGTTGGGTATATAAGAAGACCTCGCTCGAAATGCAAAGATTTTCGCTTACTGCAAATCAGCTCATATTTTCGAAAATGTATTTAAAACAAATACGGTGCGAATCATTTTAATTAAGGTGGGTCTCTAGGTGGTCATGGGAGTGGGGGAAGGGGGGCTTTATCCGGAACAATTAACAGGATTTAAGAGAGGGAAGAAAATAGGCCTACAGTCGATAGAGCGATCTGGTAGACAGACGGAGAAGATATTTTGAAAAATCCATCGGTCGAAGTATAATTCTAACACCCACATGTATAATAGAGTTAATGTAAACATAAGAACTGGCGGATCCAGGATAAAAATTTGGAGGGGCGGGGGCTAACTTGATTTCCTCCTTCTAAGGAGTCTGAGAAAAGGGCATTGGACATATTAATAATGGTTATCTTACACAACATTCATAACACTGGTCTGCGTTTGAAAAAAAATTTATGTTCTTCAGGATTTCTTTGTGGTTTCTTAATGAATTAAACCTCCTGAGCTCAAAAATGGATGTATTTTTGTTCAATCAGGTCAGATTTTCTCAGTACAGCATACACCATTTTCATTGAGATTACCTCATTTTTCATGAAAACATTTTCAAAAACATTTCTCTATCTAATAATGCATTATTATTGTTATATAATAGAAACAGGAATAAACGTATGTAAACTATAATCCTTTTAACAAAACCAAAAAATAAAGAATGCAACATAATAAAGAAAATAATTGTAATTTCCAAGAAAAGACGCCCTTGACGATTTTCATTTGTGCCTCTCATTTGGTGCATCACGCTTCAAACACCAACAGTAGTCAGCAAGCATTTTTACGTCCCATTTACCCTGGTACCTGAATTCAATTGTTTTTATGTCCTGGTGGAATCTTTTTTCCTGTTCTTCACTGTAATCCCCACAGTTGTCGGGAAAATAATCCAGATGGGACTGTAAAAAGTGCATCTTTATAGACATTCGAGCTCCCAAATGTTTGAGACTTGTTAGGAGTTGATTGACCAGGGCAACATATTCCGGGCTTCTTTTATTGCCTAGAAAATTATTAAGTAGAGCTTTGAAAGCTTTCCAGGCATCTTTTTCTATGTCCGTCATTGATGCCTCAAACTGCTGATCTCTTATCAAGTTCCTGATCCGAGGTCCATCAAAAAGAGCTTCAAGAATGCTGTAAAAAAAATAGCTTCGAAACTCTTGCTCTCTATTTCTTTACCAAAAAAATGTTGTTTCTTGAGCTAGAAGATTACTTTCACGAATTCGAGAGCCAATAAGTTGTGCATTCTCCTTTGAGAGCCCCAGATCCCTGGTCAGGTCATTTAACTGAACTTGAGTGAATGGTCTCCCGATCACAGCATATGTAGAAACCTGATAAGACTCAGATGTGTCATAATCTTGATCAACTTCCATATTAATCTCTTCATAGACTTCTATATGTTCAGGGGGAGAAGGTATAGGAATTCCTGGACCATGGGGCAGGGGTTTGATGGCAGAAGGAACATCCGGATATGCCACACTATGTTTATTCTTTTTATTTATACCTGTGGAAAATATAATTGCATCTTACATAAAGGAATTGATTTGGAGTTGCATATATTACATAAATGTTTAGTAAAAGATATGTTCATGCTGAAGTAAACTATGTTAGTTTTTAATTTTATGCTAAGTCTATGCATAATAAGGACATTTTCAGGAGCCAGTATAATACAGAAAGCTTAAAAAATACTTGATACAATGCTAACCTTTAAGATTTCTCATGCAAGAATAGCAGTCCATAGTGTGGTACTTGCCCTCTCTCCACACCATGATAACACCAAAGGAAAGAACACTTCTGTTCGCCATGACGCCAGCGTCTTAAACTTATGTAGCATCCTTTGCAGCAGATATGTGGTGCAAAACTTTTATCTTGATCTCCTAGCCTTACTCCAAAGTATGCAGGATACAAAGATTAATTACAGGAGAGATTGTACATTGCTGCTTAGAAAAAGTCACTTTGCCGCAAACATAGCAAAATCTGTCGGAGCTATTCTTACATTTTCTGTTCATTTTTAACTCAACCACTATTATTATTCTTATTATTATAAGCTAACCTGCAAAAATATAAACATATTAAAATAATTACTTAAAATGTACACAAAATTTACTGCGAAAACAGTAGTGCAAAAACTATAAAATTTTGTTTTAATATATATATAGGACATGTATAATTATATAATTATTATCATTCCCTGTATCGCAAAACTTGATAGAGAGAAAAACGGATGCCAGATTCGGATTTAGGAGGTTAATTTTATTAAGAAACACTACAGAAAACCTAAGTACACTTTTGACGCAGACCAGTGTAATAGATAACAGCATCTCATAAAGGAACGAGCACTAACTCTCCCAGATCCGAATTTTTTTCCACACATCAGAAAATTATGAATTGTAGTTTGGGGACGTCAACTAAGATATAATACTGAATTTAAGGTCCATTCAATCACAACGGTTCGAAAAACTGTTTATATATAATTCTATATTATTACATAACTCTTTCTGAATAGCAGGATATAATTATTATGCAGAAAAAACATGCAAATTAGAAAAAATGAAATGCAAAATTTAAAAAAAACAAAAACAAACAATTTAAGCGAAGAACAGGAGCCGAATGGTTAAAAAAAGACAACTAACCAATCGGTGAATTTAGCTGTCTAGTCAGTAAATAGTATGTTTTACAAGAGTTAAGTAGAGTAATTGAAAATCGAAATAAAAATTGTCTAAAATTTTGATTAAGAAATATTGGTGGAGTTGAAGACTGACTAGATTTTAATTTTGGATTTAGAATTTGGATGAATAGTGATTTCAAAATAATGAGGTCCAAGGATTTATCTACAATGCCCCATATTTTAAAATTTGAGGGTAAAAATGAAGAGGTAAATAATTAAAGTGTTTTCTCAACAAGAAAATCCCGGGTTTATAAGTGTTCATGTTTAATTGTGATGTATTTCTGCCTACATAGCGAATTCTGACAACCTTTACACAAAAATTGACAGACAACTGACTACCTGAGTAACATGGGTAGCATCTCTTCCTAAGAAAGACGTTTTTTCAATAGACATTGCGTTTTTGGAATAAAGCATGTGAATAAGCCTTTAAAAACAGCTGCTTTAAGTCGCATATTAATTTGCTGGTAAGATATCCTATGTAGAGTAGTTTAATATAGTTTTAGCTTTGAAACATCAAGTTTTTAAACAGGAATAGCATGTATCATAGTTAAAAAATTATTAATCAATTTGTCAAACAATGAAGATGGGAATAAGTTAAATTTACGAAATTCTCTAATATGACATCTTTTTGTGAAAATAAATCCGATCAGAGGATATTTTATAAGCACGATAAATTCTATTACTTATAGATGATATTTTGCAACAATTTGTTAAACATGAGAGATTATAGTGACAAGGAGAGGATAATATATAGTTTTTTTTATACACTGAGGTGAAAGGTTTGTTTTTTGAACGGGGAATTTTTATGTCTACAAATGAAAGGGGCTCAATAGTTTGATGTTCGTGTGTAAATTTAATGTTAGGGTGTTGGGAATTGATATAATTTAGAAGCTGGGAAGAATGACATATTTTTTTAAAATAACGAAACGATCGTCCACATATACTTTGAAATGTATAGGTTTAAATTCTCGATGACATTTAGACATCCAGACATATAACATTTTATACAGAAATGCAGTTGCTTGACATGGTTTCTTAAAGGTGCTCACCATGGTCTCTTAAAAGCAAACCGATAAAAGGGAACTGGAGAAGACATTCCTACGCAGCTTCTCACACTTTCCCCGAATTCCAAGACAATTCCATTGAAAGAACTTGCCCTCTGGATCTAACCTAAAGAAGCTAACTCTCTGGGCCCTATTAAAAGAACTCCTCAGGATTGGGGGAACCGAAGCTCCCGTATTGCTACCCGAGGGGGGGGGGGGGTAATTTTATTTTATAATTACCCAAGCGAGGCTCCACTGCCACCTCTCTGGACTTTACCTTCTCTAAGTCAAGCGACTTTGTGGGGGAGCGTGAGCGCTGCGTATTCTTTGAAAGGGTCACGCGGGGGAGGGGTAAGGCTAGCGCCCGTTATGCCACCAGTCAGATCGGGGAGGTGCTCCGGGAAAATAGAATCCGCACAAGGGGTCATGGTGGATGCGGAGCTACTATGATCGTAGGCGTAAAAGAGGCCAGGACAGAAGGGGGTGTTTTTTTCATGAGAAAGGTAGAAGATGCCTCCTTACAAAGAAAGAGACATGACTATCTTCCTAGCGAGTATAGACCAGTGGTTCTCAACCTTTTTCGCTCCATTCCCCTCTTCATGAATTTTTAATATACTTGTGGCTCCCCTTCATTTTTCTCCCAAAACTACCCCGCCAAGAAGTGAAAAAAATGTATATAAAAACATATTTGCTTTATTATTTATTACAAAGTTGACAATTATAATTATCTTATATTTTGATAGATTTTTGTGATATACTTCTTAAAAGTTCAATTATTGTATTTTTTATATCAAATCGAAAGCATTTATATCTGTAATTGTATTTTTACATATTAATTAATCTACGAATATTATTCATATCAAAATCGAAAGTATTCGTATTTGATCTCACAAAAATTGTATATCATCTCAATGAGAAGGGTGACATTGTTTATTTTTAAAAAGGCAGTTGACGAATCCAAGATTGTGTCGCTGACACTGCACAGCTCATGTCAGGGTCCACTTCCGGTCGGTTCCAGCTCTTATTTTTGATTTGTAGAAGGGTGGAGAAACCAGACTCACATAATAGGTAGTTGAAAAAGGCAAGAGTAGTCAAAGTATAATCTCACTAACCTTTGGATATGACCGATACATTGAACATCAGAATACATTCAGAGATTTTTCTTCATAGAGATGATCTTTGGCAGGAGAATCATTTTTTATATCAGAAAATTCGTCCTGAACATCATTGGGAATAGTAGTAATATCAAGAGTATCAGTGAATGGATTCCTCACGAACTTCCCTTTTTCCTACTCTAATTCTGGGAAGTACATCGTAATTTAACTTTTCAATGATCTAAGATGGTGAATGACTTCAGTTTTAAGTAATGGGTTAAGCAGACGGGGCGATCTTCTTCATTATCGTAAAGAACAGTTGAAAGGTCTTCAAACATGGCAACATTGACGACACCGACTTTCCATTACCAATTTTAGAGCTTGCCAAGAAATGCACGAATACAATCCATCAGGTGAAACACATTTCTTTCCTAATCCTGTAACCAGAGATTCAACCTAAGAGTATCTAGCTGCTCAAATATATTTGCTAAATATGCAAGACGTAGCTCCCACAAAACCTCATTGAATTTACTCGAGATCATCTATCTATCGCATTTCCAGGAACAATTAAACCTTCCTCCGAAGTTCAAACAGTCGATTCACAAGATTGCCCTTTGAATGCCAGCGCACTTTGGATTAAAATAGAAGAACTTCATGCTCCGAATCCATGCCTTTACAAAAGTTCTGGAAAAAGCGAGACTTCAGATCTCCAGCTTGAACAAAATTGACCTCTAACTCTAGGATCTTAAAAAGTTCATCAAGGAGGGTCTTCAACGCCAATGCAAAGCGATGGATTAGCCATCTATGATGCTTGCATTTTGCCATTTACCATTGAGTCATTGTTTCTTTAATTTTACTATTAATTATGTAACTTAAAATTTTATTGTCGATGTTAGCAATTAAAAAGGAAAATTTTCTTCTCCCTTGACAGAATGAGTGATGCAAGTTTTTTTTTAAAAATCCAAATTCCTAACATTATTTAGCAATGTATAATTTCTATCAGCTTGCCATGGCCCTTAGGTTTAGAACCGCTGTCTGAGACTTTCTTTTCTCGAACAAATACGAATCACACTGCTGAGAGGAAGCAGGGTACGATCTGCCGCAATTCACACACTTAGTTCTGCAGGCAACAGTTTCATCTTACACGGCCTTGGAACAGTTTCAGCAGATTTCTGGTTAACCTAGCTTGGCACACATCCCCGAGATTTATTTGTATGGTCGAAACGGTAGCAGTGATAACATCTCTACGGTAACGACACGAATGCTTTCACACTGTAGCCAATACAAGATAGGACGCACATACTAGAGAATATCCAGGATAGTAGTTATGTGGTGCTCGTGTTATGTAATAAGTAGGCTGCGGCACCAAATTTCAGGATTTAATAGGCCTAGCGAGAAACTCTACAAATGGACGCTCGGTGGATTTATCAAATTCTAACAAATTGACTTACATGTAGATAACGGAAAAAAATATGTCTAATGTGAGAATAAGGAGATGAAAATATATATGTTAATTTGTATAAATTGAGATGAGGCAAGCGGTCGGTAGAATTGCGCGCGGGAACACACAAAATACGAACGTGGAAAGCAGATATCAGGTTGAACACCTGAGTCAATACGAGGTCACGCATAAACAAACATTCGCGTCTTAGGAAAGATTTATCAAAAAATGGGAAGTTGCAAAGCAGCTGAGCAAATACAGACTTTGACTAAGAGAAATTTTAAGACAGATCTGTAAAAAGCGATTCCTATAATAAAGATAAAACTATTGGAAATATGTAGGTATATCTTACGCACACAGTTGCTCGGTAACTTCGCCCTAGGGGTGGAAATCAACGAACCAGACCACTTGAGTCCGCCCCCACGGACAAGTCAATTTTGTTGAAGACCATTATGTATTTTGCCTTAATTAATTTCATTTGGCAACTTTCTCTTCTTCTAACTATCTTTTTAATTCCATCTTGTAGATGGTGGATCACTTGTCCAGTATTCATCTCTTTTTTAAATGAATATGTTTGGTAAAAACATATTAATAAGATCTTTCGATCTTATTCAATCATCTTCGTAGCGTTTTTGATATGTTCTTGCCTCCTCTACCGATGTAATGAATGGAGTGAAGATCTGCCAGAGTGAAAGAAAACGATTTTTAAGGGGTATTTTACCGTATTTATTCTGCCTAGGTTGAACGTAACATTATAGGAAATGGGCCACTCCGGTGAGTGGAGTTTTAAAATAATTTGCGATAATAATGTGCGATTCCAACTTGGCGTTTGACTGTTGATGGCCGGCTTATCTTCATTTATTAATATGGCTTCTAAGATGTTCAGCCTCGCTTTATTGACCTCTTTTCTTTTAATAACGGTGTTATCAACAAGCATATCTCGTTAGGTTAACATTATGGGCACTCTCCATATGATTTTTAGGCCCTCCGCTTTGTAGATGCAATATATTTTGAGTTATTATAAAGCTTACAGTGTCTATCGGGGCAGATGAACTCGTAAACTATGTTGGTTGACTTGATTACTCTATCTCAAGTCACAACTTGGGCAGCTTTATCAAACGCAGGAGTTCAACCATTTATCTGGTTGCCTTTTATCTCTCACTCTTCTTGCTACATATGTACATTTACAAAACTCATTCTATTTCTAATACGCAATTGGATATATACATTTAATAGGGTATGCTTGGATTTAATAGGACTAATTCTTATCCATTTGTGGAGGTATATTTCAGGCCTATTGAATCCAGCAATTTTTGGTGCCAGAAGCCTATCTATGCTTAGTCCGGCCCCTACAAGTACTCCCCCGCCAGTGACAGAGTCGTTCATAAAGTCGTATAACATTACATAGGTTAAATATACATGTGAAATTATTTCTGGCACTCCTAATATCGTCAGTATCAATAATAAAGCACAGGGCATCGACATTCACATAAGTACATACAACCATGCTCGAAGGGGGCGTATTCTGACAGACAATACAATAATAGCATCTTAACATACGCACGGGGCATCGACATTTACATAAGTAGATACAACCGTGCTCGAAGGGGGCGTATTCTGATAGACAATACAATAATAGCATCTTAACATACGCACGGGGCATCGATATTCACATAAGTACATACAACTGGGCTCAAAGCGGGCTTAGTCATTATGCCATATTCTGCCACACAATACAATAATAATATTTAATGTGTATTGTAGATAGAGGGGAGTAGGAAAAGGGGCAAAGAAAAAATAATAGCGTAAGCGAGTTGCGAACAGCTTCCCGCGTCGTTGGACCACTGTTAGCCAGCGGCAAATCCACTCCGCCATCCTGAGTCTAAAAAAAACTCATTCAAACGAAGCTTTTAGGCCGCTCGCCTGCACTTCTCGTGTGCTATAACACTTATATACAATCTCTTTTACAATTTCGTCCCATTCCTTTTAGATTGTTATACAACATATGATTACGGCATTGTACCAATACATGATACGGCACGTAAGAAAGCTATAAGGGCAGCGAGGCGTGGATACATTTATGCCTCTTCCTCTTTCAATAAATGTGTCGCTACAATAATGACTCCACAAGGATTAGTAATACATGAACCACGGATTCTTGGCAGACGGCATGTCGTTGTTTTCGGGGCCGTTACAAGGCTTTATAAAGTTCCTATGACTTGCAACGCATATTTCTTATCACTTACATGGACGAAAACAATACAATATTATCTTCAGAGATATATAACATTACTATTTTAAATCCTTATTTATAGGAATATATTGTGTATAGAAATATTATTCATTTTAGATTATTCGTATACGCGTACCAATTACAAGCCTTTACAGAATTAGACACTCATCTGTGAGGCTTCATTCTGAATCTATTTTGCCTTCCAATGGACAATACAAGGCTTGTGCGTGCGTACCAGAATACCTCACCTTTAGCTGTACTGAACTTAAGCATACTTAATTAACCTTTAAATTAAGGGATATAGGAACCAAATTGATTTCGTTTTTTCTTGAATCAGGACGATCTCGGAGCAGCAGGAGGCCCCAGAGGTGTTGGACCTTGGCCCACCAACGTATGGACACGCCCTGGTCCCTCGCCAACTCCTGACCCACTGTGTTGCGGATGTCCTTGACTGGACAAAGACTACCGGAATCAACCCCTAATGCAAAATCTGCTATGGCGACCCGCACTAGGCAAGCGTTATTAGACCGACGACTCGGCAGTCTCCTGCAATACTCTACAATAGCTGGTGGCAAGGTGATCCATGGATCACCTTGCCACCAGCCCAGCTATCAAGTGTCAAGCCAGTGGGCTGAGGAATGCACACCCCTTTCCCACTCTAAGCATCTTTTGTGCAAGTTTCTCTCTATGCTCAACTTATTCTTTTTAAGGGCATGAAGTGGCGTCATCGCCGAAATCGACGGACAACTAACTACCAACAATTAACCAACTTTGTACATTATTAGATTGCTCGGACTGATATCTTTCTAGCACCACCGGACATATAAAAAATACTGAATTTGGGCAGTTAAATTGATCATCACTGAAATACAAAACTTTCTACGCTTGTTATAAATAAGTTTAAAAAACTGTACCCGAACGTATGCGTGAGTTTCATCTGGCATCATCTCGTTCAGGTGTTGATTGCAGTGGTCCGGCGGGTAGAAATGCCTCCCTCCACCATCTTTACTGCAGCTCCTTCGAAAGGGTAGGCCACCAATGATGGAGATAGCCAGGTCCTTTTCTTCGTGAGCTTAGAGTGGGCTAGGGGTCCGTGTCCTTATTGGTCACTCCCGTATCCTTTCGTCCTGCTTGACGTCATTCCGCTGTAATGGCCGGCGGAAAACAAAACGATCGGCGGTCTCAGAAGGAAGTGAGGCCAATACGTGGCAAAGTTTAGTTGAGGGTCGGCCTGAGACTGCTGCTTCCTTGAAAATGGGCGGCTTGACGCTGACGTCATTAACAAAATCCCCTTCACCTTGTCCTGCCTGACGATTGCTTGACGAGTCCATTCTTTATTTTATGCCTTATCTGTTCGGTCGAACGACTGGTCACCCCTTCTTCGAATAATGAAATATTATGATTGAAATCAGTGAGAGAAATGGAGCGTACTAAGCGGGAGATTAGTAGTCTACATATATTCAACGTGAGTAAGGTTTAAGGGCGAGACATGACTTTGCGGATTGAGGCGAGAGCGTGAACGCGGAAGAATTTGTAATTATTATCTCTGATTCTTTCCGATTAACTACCCATTAACTGACTGTCATCTTTCTATTTATATTTGCGATCTAAATACAGAGGGATAGGCCTAAACATGGGGCGGCTACGGTCTGACGGCCTATCCCTTTCTTATCCTTTCCCCAACCTCTGGGCGGGGCTAGGAA
Source organism: Ceratothoa steindachneri (assembly GCA_963969495.1). Lineage (NCBI taxonomy): Eukaryota > Metazoa > Arthropoda > Malacostraca > Isopoda > Cymothoidae > Ceratothoa > Ceratothoa steindachneri. Next base: position 68,050,480 of record OZ018335.1, on the reverse strand, counting down.
GCCTGTGTCCAATCTGTGTACGCTTACATGATAAACCATTATTTGTCTTTTGATACAACTTTTGCTGCGATCTCTCTCTTATGGTCAGCAGCTCGTCAATAGTCTCTCACGCTTCTTGCTACATATGTACATTTGCAAAACTCATTCTATTTCTAATACACATTTGGAGAAATACAATTATATGGCATGATTGGATTTAATAGGAACAATTCGCGTCCATTTATGGAGGTATCTGTCGGGCCTATTGAATCCAGCAATTTGGGGTGTCTGGAGCCTACCTATGCTTAGTCCGACCACTACAGGAGGATTACCTGATGCATTTGGATCAAAACTTCAAAATCCTTGTCGAAAACGGTCTGAGTATATCCCTGGATAAATGAGAGCTGGCAAAGGAGGAAATTGATTTTGGGGGGCATCACATTTCGGCGGAAGGAATTTGCCCACCGGCCATGAAAATTAAGGAAATTGGAGACATGCTATTATCAAAGGACTACAAGGAACTTTGACGATATTTTGGCCATGTTGGAATAGTACCAAAGAACGATTTCTAATTTTGCTGCGATTGCATCTGCGTTGATCGAGCTTGTACGCCTGCAACCTAAGGCTTGTGACCTCGAGTGGAATGATGAGGCACGAGCAGCATTTGATAATACCAAATCGGCTCCGATAAACTCTGTCACCCGCTGATCAATGATTCACCATACCAGCTGGTGAAAGATTGCCCCCAATATGTGGCAGGTGCTGCCCTGCACCAAATGGTAAACGGATCGCTACGACCGGTGGCATTCTTTTCGACCAAGCTAAGCTGGAGGCAAGCAAGCATACTCCACCTACGACAGGGAGCTCCTAGCGGCGTATCTTGCTGTTATCCACCCCGTAAGGGGCGCGGCGATTTCCCATCCAAGCCGCCGTGCTGACGGGATCCAGCGGCCTGTTAGGCCCCAGCTTAGCCACTCTTCCTTCCTTCAGATAGCCTGTATTTCTCCCCTACTTCGTCGGTTTTCATACAGCCACTCTCACAAATTTCTATGGTCAGCATCTAATTTCACAGGGTAGATACTGACCTGCTTCGCAGCCAACCGTCCCGGATCGGGGCTGAGGGGGAAGGGGACAACGTTCCCTAACCCCTGAGCTCCGGTCTGGGGTAGTTGGTTTTTAATAACCTGCTTCATCCCCACCCATAACTTCCTCACATCCCTTTTCCTTTCCTCTTCACAATCTCTCTTTTTACGCCGCGTCTAAGGTGGAGCCGCCATGCTGATGGACTGCCAGGCCACCAGGCCTGAGGGGTAGTCCTGAATAGCGTCACCTGATTTTGCCAGGCCTGTAAGCACCTCTTGCAGTGCGGGCAACTGCGAGAGGTGATGAGCGATTGCATCCCGTGAAACAAATAGGGTCACCATGCCCAATGATGAGCAAACTCAAAATCTCCCCTTAATTTCCCCTGTGTCACCAACGGAGCCGCCCTCGGGCAGCTTCACCGAAAAAATGCAGGTGATCCCCCCCGCTGTGCTTGTGCAGGGGGCATCTCCCCTTTTCCAGCGGAAGTCCTCTATTTTCTTTCCAAGGAGACTACCAAGAAAGCCAGATGGCAGCCCATGGCCGACCGCCCCCATTTAAGCGGCTCGGTAGGGCAAACCCCCTTAGGGGAGAGAAGAAAACCAAGCGCCTTCGGTCGCTTCCCTCAAAAGACCTGATGGAAAGAATATTGAACCTTGCCAGGGTCAAGGCCTGTGCCCCCCCGACACCATCTGACTAGTGACAATACTGCCAGCGGGACCTGCGATTTGTTGGGGGGAGGGGCAACTGGAGGTCCCCCCTGAGTTAGACATGGTCATTGAGGCAACCCAGTCACAGACAGTAGGGCCTTCCATGGGGGGGGGGGGGAATCCGTGCTCGGCGCCAAGCACCGAACCGAATCCACCCCTATGCAAGGTTTCCTCAAACGGCTGGGCATTCTGAGGCAGTACAAGGAGGGGAGGGATCTTCTCCGACCGGTGCCCCTGGGACCACCAGGATCGGAGAAGGACCTGGCTGAGACCAGTCCATCTGGCCTAGGGGCTTCTGCCGGCGAAGGGAAGGAGTGGGTTCATTCCCCGCCCTCATCTCCTAAAAAGAAGAAAAAGACTAAAAAGAGTCGGGGCTCCTCTCCATCCGTGGGGGCTGCGGGGACGGATGGGTCTGCTGCCACTTTGGTAGGCGACCAAACCAAGATCGGCAATCTGGCCCCTCTGCCCTTCCCCCGGGTGCGGAGCCCCTGACTATGACAAAGACCAAAAGTGCACAGGGCGGAACCTCGATAAAATCGGGGCCCCTGATTGAGAGGTTACCTGGCGTTTTTGAGCCCGCTGGCGTCAAACGCTTCCTCGTCATTCGCTCCACTGATGACACCATGTTGGCTAGGGCAACATGATCCATCAGAGGAGCGGATTACCTAGTTCAATTGGTAGAGAGCCGAAGGTGACCCGTTTCTTGGACGGAAGCCTTCTGGAGAATGCGGCGAATCCCGCTGAGGCGGCCAAGATAAGTGCTCTTTGGACACTTCATGGCACCCCGGTTAGTGTGACGCCGCACTCTACCATGAATTTTGTGAAAGGAGTAGTTTATGCGAGGGATCTCGTTGACTACTCCATAGAGGACATCACCTTAGAGCTGGCCAACCATGGGGCGGTCAAGGTCGAATGTGTGATGAGAAAACAGGGAGGGGCGGGAGACCCACCCCTACACTCTTCGTCACGTTCGACTGTGACAAGCTCCCCGAGTCGGTGCGTGCTGGTTGCCACTGCCGTGGCGGTGCTATTAATGTCACCGCTTCGGTCATATAAATCGTTTTTGTAGATGTGCAAAGTCGAGGTCATTCGAAGTCTGTGTAAATTGCTCCAAGGCCGCACACAAAAAGTCTAAATGGTGTGTGGCCAAGTATGTCAATTGCGGAGAGCCGCACCCCGCTTCTTCGAAGCAATTTGGTGCATATCTCCTTGAGAAAGAAATCCTAGGCCATTCAGGCCCAGGATCGACTCTCATTCCGCGAGGCTACGTAGTTGGTCCTGGCGCGCCCGGCTCTGCCTAGGACGTCATATGCCTCAATAGTAAGAAAGGCACCCTCTGCTCCTGGACCATCCAGGCCAGCAAGCACGGTTTTTTCCGCGCCCATTCGGACCCCTTTTGCGGGCTCTACTAAACTCGGGCGCTCCCCTAGTAAAGCTGGCGGCAAAAAGGGTTCATACCCAGCCCTGGCTAAAACGAGGGCTTCCCCCTCTTCCCCCAGCGTGACCGTTTCCCGTCACGCCAAGCGCCTCCACCAAGTCGTTAGACTCACAGGAGGCAACACCCCTGAAGTTTGTCGACACGCCATCTTCTGAGGTGTCTAATGCTGTCCCACGAAAGGAGAGGAACAAAGGAGCTTTGGCTCCTTCACCTACGCCTAGTGGTGGAGCGAGTGGCTTGGAGACGGTGGTTCCTCGAAAAGAGAGCCCCCGCCTCCAAAGCCGCAACGCCCGCCTAAGATTTCGAGGCGGAGGGAGGAAAAGACTAGCATGGCGAGCCCAACCTTCCCCAATAAGTCCTCGAAGGCGACAGCGCCTTCAGCGCTTTGTACGACCAACAGCGCCATGGGTCCTACCTCTGGGAAGCGTACGGCCATTCCCGTGAGGGTCTTCTTTTCGAGTAGGACCCCCGCGTCTCCTCCAAGCTAGGCCTAGAGGGCATAATCCTTCAATGGAATTGCCGTGGACTCCGGGCACACTGGGAGGAGCTGCGGAGGCTCGTCTCGTCCCGTTCCTCGTGAGCTATTTTGCGGGAGGAGACCGTGCTAGGCGCGTGCCCCCTGCCCGCTCTCTCAGGGTATAAGGGTCTTGCGACCCCACCACCACAAAATGGCCGGGCTGGGGGATGCGCGGTTTACACCCGGCATGATGTCTCCGCTCTTCCTTTCTCTTTAGATATTTCCTTTCAGGCAGTGGCTGTGCAGCTGCACCTGGATAGGAGGTATACTATAATTTTTTGCGTACATTCCACCGTCAGCTGACTTCGACGCGGGGGACTTCTGCTGCGTCGTGGCACGGTTGCCGAGGCCCTTTCTCTTGCTCGGAGATCTGAACGGCAGGCATCCTCTCTGGGGAAATTACTCAATAAATCGCAGGGGACAAGTCCTTTCCGATCTGATCGAAGAGCTTGAGATGTGTGTCCTAAACGTCGATGAGTTTACGCATTACTGTCCGAGAACCGCTTCATTTTCTTGCCTTAACCAATCTTTGTGCTCTTCGGATGCATAGCCTGATTTTGATTGGGGGTTGGTCGATGAACTCCATCGTAGTGACCACTTTCCCATTCAAATATCATTTTAAGGGCAATTGACGCCTGAGAGCCCACCTCGATGGTGCTTACCTCGGGGGCGGTGTCCTGCATTTCAGGAAATGACTGAATTCTCTATCTCAGTCGAGGAGTTTAGGTCGGTAGATGAGGCCGTTGAGCTCTTCTCCGGTAACCTCATCGCCGCGGGCCTGATTACTATTCCTAGAACGTCTGGCCATTTTGCACGCCGACCACTCCCATGGTGGTCGGCTGAGTGTGAGACGGCCCTCAAACAGAAGCGTTATGCCTACATGCGCTATAAGCGCCGCCCAAACGATTTCACTGTCGCTGAATTTCGTCGGGCTAGGGCTAGGTTCCGGTATATTTCGAAGCACGCCCGCCGCTCTTCTTGGCGGGCATACGTGTCTTCACTTAACGGGAAGACCCCTTTAGCACAGGTGTGGAAGCGAGTTAAACGGATTCGGGGCAAGTTTTCGCAAAACCCCCCTCTGGTTCTCCAGGAGAATGGGACCGCAATCTCAGACCCCGCGTCTGTGGCGGAATCATTCGCGACCACTTTTTCCGCATTCTCTAGCCGTGATGCTGCTCCGCCAGCATTCAATGCACGTCGTCATGTCGCGGAAGGCCGCCGGCTGGACTTTACCTCCAGAGGGGAAGAACCCAACGACAGGTTTACTGTGAGTGAGTTGCGCTCAGTCCTCGCTTCGTGCACGGACATCGCCCATGTTCCGGACGATGTCCCGTACGCCATGCTTCGACACCTGGGTGAGCGAGGCATTGCCTTTCTGTTAGATTTGTTCAATAGGATCTGGCTGGAGGGTTTTCTCCCAGATTCCTGGCGCTATGGATATTCTCCGTTCGGTGACGTTCAGCGCTTGGGGAGCTGGTTGAGCTACTGCCCTACTTTTTTATCGATCCTTTGTTCGTTCGAAACTAGACTACGTATGCGAGTTTTATGCATCCGCAGCTGAGCGTTTATTGCGGAATGTGGATTCGATTCACCACACCGGCCTTCGCCTTGCGACCGGTGCCTTCCACATTTTCCCCATTGAGAGCCTGTTGGTCGGTGCTGGGGAGATGCCACTCACTCTGCGCCGCGTGCAGTGCATCATTTGCCTATACGCGCGAACCCGGTGTCTCCCTCAGTCGCCAATAGCTCTCACTGCATCCGCAGCTGATATCGACAGTGTCTATGCTGCCGAGCGACGCCAGTCATACCCTAAGCCCTTTGGATTTAGGGCCAGGAAAATCCTTCGAGAGCTAGATATATATTTCTGGCCGGTGGCGCCCCTGGTTCTGCCCAGGTCGCTACCCTTCGAGGGTACCACATTTGGCTATTTGTCGCAACGCCTCTGCTCCCAAAGCTTGTACGGCGCCGAGAATATTGCGTTCGACCTTTTTAGAGCACACATCGTGTCACTCTGGAACCGTGCCAGTGTATACGGATGGCTCCACGTCCCAAGAGGGGGTCGGCTTCCACGCCGTATCCCCTCTGTTTGAAGTCAGCGGGGCTCTGCCAGGCGCTGCGTCTGTCTTCACGGCCAAGCTGGTGGCAATACATCACTCGGTACGAGAGATTACGCAACGTGCCCGGTTCGAGACCGGATTGTGATCTATAGCGACTCACAAAGCGCCCTGAGTGCTCTCGGGGCATTGGAATCTCAGCATGCCCTGGTTCGCGATATCCATGACGCCACGGTTTTGGCGAGCCGTGCGGATGTCGAGATTATCTTCTGCTGGGTTCATAGACATGTAGGAATTGCGGGAAATGAGCGCGCCAAAAAGTCTGCGAGGCCTCTGCGACCGGACCAGCGTTTCGCTCTTCCTCACACCAACTACATGGCAGGAATATGGGCAGCTCTTCGGACTGCTTGGCAAAGAAGTTGGGAGACGGTCGAAGGGTACTTAAAGTTGCGTGCCATTGCGCTGCGACTGATCCCATGGACCTATCCCCCAATGCCGCGACCGTTTCAGGTCGCTTTCTGTCGTCTACGAATCGGACACACTCGTGTGACGCATCGCTATTTGATGGAGGGCTCGCCTGCATCCTATTGCGACGACTGCGTAGTTCCCCAGACTGTTCGGCACATTCTTGTCGAATGTCCCAGTCTGGGTGATGTTCGCGCACGATACCTGTCCCGGTACCGGGATGGGCGTGGTCGCTACCGCCTGTCCCTTGTACTCGGGACGAGTGCGTGCACATTGACTGGTGGACTTGTTGAATTTTGGGGGGAGGCCGGCCTTTTCCCTATTATTTAACTAGGGTTTTTTTGTTTTGTTTTGTTTTTTTCCTCTTATAGATCGCACGCTCCTGCGCTGGGGGGACCTCCCCCCAACGCAGGAGCTTGCTTACTTCCCTTTTCTTTTTATTTGGGGGTGTGTGGTTATTATCTTAATTTTATCTTAAAGTAGCCTAGTCATAGGCCAGTTTTTAATACCGCGACTAATGCCCAAGTAGGCAGTCGCCAGATGCTCTTAAAAAAAAAATTGCTGTTATCCACTTCATGGACTTGATTGAAGGTTGCCATGTTACCTTCTGCACTGATCCAAGCCATTGGTATCGGCTTTTTCGTCGCCACTAAGTACAAAAAAAAGACAGGCAGCAAAGCCATTGGACAGCCATTTTGGAATATATCAGGTATGTATGTATGTGAGAGTATGCAGGTGAGGGGATAGAAAGGGTGTGTGGATAGGCAGCGGAAAGTAGACCAGTGGTGAAAATAGAAAGAAGTGTGGTAGGGTGCAAAGTGATGCTAGAGCCTGGTGATCAGGTTTATCGCTTTCAAATTTTTATGTTTTGTAGTTCCGTTGATGTTTATTATTTTGCTTATACACACACACACACACATATATATATATATATATATATATATATATATATATATATATATATATATATATATATATATATATAATTTGGCGTTCGAGCCATTTGTCTTCATATTGCTAATGTATTTAGTTATGCTGTGCGCGTTTGCTGTTGTTTTAGTAAGTCGTTAATTATCTTACTGTGTTTGCTTTAGTGTCTTTGTTTCTTCGTAATTTTGTAGTGTGTGTATTTCGTGTATTATGTTTCTTCTTGTAGTCTTGTTCGGTGATTTCCGTCTTCTTGTGTGAGTTTCCTTTTTCGGTAGTTGTGTCTTAGTTGATTGGTTTTGTCGATATCAGGGAATTTTTGTCAAAATCGGTTGGTTTCATGATTGGTATTTTTGTCTTGATTTGGGGTAAATTTAACTCATCTTGCGTAGAACGGCACTTCTGCTCCGCCAGCTAAAATCCCATCGGAGCTTGGAAATCTGGCGTGACATACTGCTCTTCTATTTTGGTCAATCATTTGTACGATTTCCTCGTCCAACACTCGATTGACCTTTTCCAGCATATTCCTTGTCCGTTCTTCGATGACAACGTTAATGGGGGTTAACCCCGCCTCCCGGTGCAGCTCTTCTTGGGTTCTTCTTTCCATTCTGCGCGTACCTGTAATTAGGTACACGCATTTGTTCTGCACCACTTGTAGTCTCCTCTTTGGTGTCTTTGAGACACAAGAGAGGGCGGAGGCGGGGTATAGCAACGTTGATCTTACTAGTGCAGTATAGATCTTCTTTTTGTTGCTTTGACGAAGAGTTCTGAACCTGTACAGAGTCTTGACTGCAGCAGTGGCCTTGGTGATACGTTCTTGGACGTGCTTTGTGTACCTGGTTGAGGTGATCTTCATGCCGAGTACATTGCATTCATTGGTGTAGGAATATCGTCTATCCCCCACCCTGACGTCATCAAGTAGTCTCCTGCCTATGGGGACTACTTTGAACTTATCCTGGTTGGTACGGATTTTCCACCGGGCCTCGTAGCTGTTAAGGTTTTCGATTTCTGCTGCTGGTCATTCGAGCTTGCAAAAGCGCATTCCTCCATGGACAAGTGATTATCTGGGTGAAATCATCGGCGAATTGTAAGTTGAGGCAAGTGGGGCTTACAGGGACTGGGACATCCGCGGTGTAAATCAAGTAGAGGGTGGGAGACAGGCCCCCCCCCCCCCTGCGAGAGGCCCGCATTGAGCGGAAACTTTGGCCCGTCCGTGCACCCTGAACTGATGTACGCCGCTCTCTCCATGACATAGTCACAGAGTTTTCACTTAGGCCCAGTCGTAAGATCTTGTACTGCATTCCCCGTTGCCACACCTTATCGAACGCCTTTGATACATCGCAACAAACAATGTCCACGTAACTCTTTTCCCGTTTTGCATGGGCTAGCTTTTCCGTGATGACGTTAATCGCCATTTCCGTACTTCGCTTACTCCTAAACCCGAATGGGTGTGGGTTGTAGAGCGAGTTTTCCTCCAGGTGAGACACCAGTCTTTTGTTGAGGATCTTCTCGAAGAGCTTCCCACCAAATTCCACTAGTGAAATTGGCCGGTAGCTCTCCTTCAACTTGGGTTTCTTTCCGTGCTTAGGAATACATCAACGATGTCGCCTACGTGCGTGGTCAGAACAACGTAGTCGCAGACTGCCTTTCAAGGGTCAATTCAGTTGAAATTTAGTCTTTTGACCTCCTACCTTTGGTAGCAGCGCAGAATGAAGAAACGAAGGAATTTCACTCGCGATTAAAATCTTTCCCTTTTCCCGAGGAAGCTCAACTATGGTGTGAACATGAATCAATTACACAATTTGTCTCACTTTCAGTTAAGGCTTCACTTCGTCTTATCAAATCTCGATATTTCTGGCCCAATATGGACAGGGATATTGGCTCCCGGACAGATTAGTCGCCACATGAAATCCCCTACCCTGCTCAATGATATTCCATCTTCAAGGTTAGAAATGGTGCATATCGATATAGTTGGACCTCCCATCGTGTACACTGCCTGGACAATCTTATCCCACACAGTCAGAATTTACTATCGTGCATCGTCCGAGCGACGAGATGGATCGAAGCGCTACCGATCCCTGACATTAGTGCCACAACGGTTGCGTTATCTTTCCTACACGGGTGGATTTCCAGATTTGGAGCCTCGCTTTACGTAGTGACCGACAGAGGCGCCCAATTCGAAACCAAAGTATTCAATAAACTGTCTGCCCTAATTGGTTTTCATCGTCTCCGCACCAACCGTTCCTCCTGCTGAGACAGGAGGAACGGGTGCACTTCATCTAATGGAGTGCATGGCACTCCGAGAAATTAACGGCAAGCCGGACGTTTTCACGCGCTCCGGGAGACGAGTCACATTTGGCAAGAATCCGTCATTCATATATTCTGAATCTTTTTGTAGGCATTATTGTAGTGGCACATTTTAATGAAAGAGGAAGAGGCATATATATATAAACACGCCTCGCTACTCTATAGCTTTCTTGCGTGCCATATTATGTATTTGTAGTGTCGTAAATATAACATTTGCATTGCAATCCTAAAAGGATGAGACCAAATTGTGAAATAAATTATATATCAATGTATTGGATAATATATACAATTATATAGTATTGCAGAACATGGCATAATGTAAAGGCCCATTTTAAGTACAGGTGTATGAACTTATGTAAGTATCGATGCCCTGTGCGTGTTAAAATGCTGTCAGACAAGAGGTGTGCCAAAAATATGTATTCGATGTGCATGTACATACCTATGCATTTGCTATTTTCTCTGCTACAATTAAGAAACTGACAGAATGCATACATGATAGGGTTTTTGAAGTCATCTGTCGAAATGGGTCTCATGTGAGGAAATAGAATTCATTGTCTATCAATCGTGTATTATAATTATGGTTCTCTCTTAAATATATACGCAGGATATGCTTAATGTGTATAATTATACTTTGTTTTCTCCCAAATATTTCTAGATGAGTTACTTTCATTTAAAAGCTATTAACGTGTTTCACCCCCAAAACGAGTGATCAGGAATAAAAATTGAAGGACTAACATTAGTGTGGCCATATTGTGGAGACCAGCTGGGAAAAGTTTCATCAAAATTGATTCACAGAGAACCGAGAAATTCTAACTTACCCTACCAAGCTATTAGCATGGTTCATGGTGTAAGCTGAGCTGTCCATTTGAAAGGATTAGTTAGATATTCAATCATATTTTAAAACATTTATTTACTTACTATCACCAGTTAAATAGGAAACCTTTTTTTGGTTTCTCTCGGGATTTTCACCTTTAACGGCACTTTTCTAAGATAAAACCCAGCCATACCCTCTATTTTGACTAACAAATAATGTACAAACCTGGTCACATGCCTAGGCACCTCGAAGGGGGAGGGGGGGGGACCATTGTCGGACATGTAAAATATAAAGTAGTTCTCTTCCAGTAACATAAATTTTACTTGATACTGACAAACATCCAAGTCAGTCTGAATTACAAATTAACTACACCGTAACCAAATTTATTTCTTTAGGATAAATTTTATAGCGAAATATTAATGGAACCAAAAGTATGAAAAATAATTTAATATTGACCCCAGATTGACACACACGCCCTATAAAAATAATATTTAAAGCTTTATTAAACAAAGTTTATATGGAAAGGCATTGAAAACTGCATCAAATTCAAAATCCTTGAGATCCTTTGGTTAATGATTACAAACTCTCCTAATTAAGTGAATAACAGAAATATTTAGGAACTCAAGGTTTGAAACGAGCGGGTTCAGGCCATTCCCAGGTGGTCGGCAGAGCAGACATGGAGTCGTAGTAGAAGTCGTAGAGCTGTTCTTCAATGAACTTACGTTTGTCCTTTGGTTCGGGATAAGTAGAGGAGATGCCTGAAGAAGAAAAAACAAACATATCAACAACACTATATTTCTGATTTGGTCCCTGAATTTAATAACTATAGACTAATTGAACCTAAAGGAATATTTAAAAACACAGGTGTCTTAAATATAAGGGTATCGATGATTCCAATGAATCTAACAAGTCCAAGCCATTTCAAAGTGGTTGGGGCGCAGAAATAGTATGGGAGTTACAATTAAAGAAAAAGGCGACGAAAACCCCCAAAGAAATGGAAATTCTTTTCACTGGGTACGTTAGGTGTAGAGAATTTTGAGATTATGAATGAATGCCCTAGGTTGCTAGAGAATAATGGCAGATTTCAGGGCTGAGTTTAAATCCATCAGCGATTGTGAAATAAAGATCAAGAAGGAAAGCATTATCATAGTTAAAACCACGGCAAACAGTGAAATTAGGTGATCACTCATAAATGCCACAGGATACCAAAAAGTGAGGTAGGCAATAAAAAACAACAACAACCTTTTCACTTGGAACAAGGACCGAGTAGCTAATGAGATTTAGCAACTCAATTGCATTATCGGTACTTTGTACGTAGGCGACCTTTGAATCTCCTTTTGCCTGGTTTAGATTCTCACGTTTGAGCCAAACGGACTCTGATTGCCCCTTTCCGCGGCCTCCCTGGGGACCAACGACGTAGATTCGGCATTTTCGGAATTCACCTCGAGATGGAGGGGTCACATTGCCTTCTCGATCTTATTTTTGACTCTAGCCTAACCCAAGACGGGGCAGATTTGCAGACCGAGAGTTACTTATACCCATGCCATGACCACTCTCAGCCCCGTGACGCACAAGCCCCTAGATGCGCTTGCAGTTCCACTCGTCCTCTGCTATTACACACCTTTTATAACTTTTCTGGGCTCATTTGTTCATTTAGCTCGTACCATCTCAAAATATTCCTGTAATCAAATTACTAATATCCCTTTTTACTCCACAAATTCGCCCCTCCCCCCCTCACATATTCCTTCATTCTATCAATTCTTCTCACACCCGCCAAATTTATAAATTAATTAACCTTGGTTAATACCACTTTATCACCAGAACGGTGAAAGGTGAGAAACAATAAGCAGGGAGGTGTTTTATGGCATGAAATTCGTTGATTAACACGGGTTGTTAATCAAAGGCCACTGGCGAGTGCAAGATCTTGAACGAGATTAGCAAACGTAGAGGGGTTTTTTTTTTTATTATTTATTATTATTATTAAGGGGCTATCTGGCGACTGCCGACTTAAGCATAAGTTGCCGTAAACAAACAGCCTAGTTCTAGGCTACTTCAAAATAATTCAACAGGAAACAACAATAAAAAGAAATAACAACAAAGCAATAACAAAAACGATAACAAAAACAACAACAACAATAAAACCGGGTTAAATGAAAGGGAGAAGGCCGGCCTCCCCCCAAAAGTCAATAAGTCCACCAGTTATGGTGCACGCACTCGTCCCGAGTACAAGGGAGGGGCGGGAGCGACCCCGCCCATCCCGGTACCGAGGCGGGTATCGTGCGCGAACATCACCCAGACTGGGACATTCGACAAGAATATGCCGAACAGTCTGGGGGACGACGCAGTCGTTGCAATAGGGCGCATGCGAGCGCTCCATCAAGTAGCGATGCGTCACACGAGTGTGTCCGATTCGAAGACGACAGAAAGCAGCCTGAAGCCGCCGCGGCATTGGGGGATAGGTCCATGGGAACAGTCGCGGCGCAATGGCACGCAACTTTAAGTTCCCTTCGACCGTCTCCCATCTTCTTTGCCAAGCAGTCCGAAGAGCGCCCGTATTCCTGCCATGTAGTCGGTGTGAGGAAGAGCAAAACGCTGGTCCAGTCGCAGAGTCCTCGCGGACTCTTTGGCGCGCTCATTCCCCGCAATTCCTACATGTCCAGGAACCCAGCAGAAGATAATCTCGACATCTGCCTGGCTCGCCAAAACCGTGGCGTCACGGATATCGCGAACCAGGGGATGCGGATATTCCAATGCCCCGAGAGCACTCAGGGCGCTTTGTGAGTCGCTATAGATCACAATCCGGTCTCCGAACCGGGCACGTCGCGTAATCTCCCGTACCGAGTGGTGTATTGCCACCAGCTCGGCCGTGAAGACAGACGCAGCGCCTGGTAGAGCCCCGCTGACTTCAAACAGAGGGGATACGGCGTGGAAGCCGACCCCCTCTTGGGACTTGGAGCCATCCGTATACACTGGCACGGTACCAGCGTGACACAATGTGTGCTCCAAAAAGGTCGAACGCAATACTCCCGGCGCAGTACAAGCTTTGGGAGCAGAGGCGTAGCGACAAATAGCCAAATGTGGTACCCTCCAGGGTGGCGTCCTGGGCAGAACCAGGGGCGCCACCGGCCCGAGAGCTATATCTACTTCTCGAAGGAGTTTCCTAGCCCTAAACCCAAAGGGCTTAGGGTATGACTGGCGTCTCTCGGTGGCATAGGCACCATCGAGATCAGCTGCGGATGCAGTGAGAGCTGTTGGCGACTGAGGGAGGCGCCGGGCTCGCGCGTACAGGCGAGTGATGCACTGCACGCGGCGCAGAGCGAGTGGCATCTCCCCAGCATCGACCAACAGGCTCTCAATGGGGCAAGTGCGGAAGGCAACGGTCGAAAGGCGAAGGCCGGTGTGGTGGATCGAATCCACCTTCCGCAATAAACGCTCGGCTGCGGATGCATAAAACTCGCATCCGTAGTCGAGCTTCGAGCGAACAAAGGATCGATAAAAAAGTAAGGCGGTAGCCCTATCAGCGCCCCAAGCGCTGAACGTCACGGAACGGAGAATGTCCATGGCGCGGGTACAAGAGACCCTAAGGCTGCGAATGTGAGCCTCCCAGGTGAGGCGTCGGTCGAATACAAGACCAAGGAAACGGTGCGACTCAACCACATCCAGGCGCACCCCATTAAGAAACAAATCTGGGTCGGGGTGAAGCCGTGGATGGCGGCAGAAGTGCACCACCTTAGTCTTGGCCAAAGAAAACCGAAACCTGTGCGCTTCGGCATAGCGAGAGACGCGGTTCAATGCCTGTTGGAGTCGACGCTCCAGAGTTGGCATCTGGGCCGCGCCAAAAGAGATCGAAAGGTCGTCCACGTAGAGCGTAGCGAGAACATCTTCCGGCAGCACCGAGGTGATGCCGTTGATGCTCAGGGCAAAGAGTGTGACACTGAGGACACTTCCCTGCGGGACACCCTCTTCCTGCTCCTTTGGGCCGGAGAGGGCTCCCCCCACCCGTACGCGGAATCGACGATCTCGCAAAAATTCAGATATAAACATTGGGAGGCGTCCCCTCGCCCCCATCGTGTGGAGAGTCTCCATGATACCGTATCGCCATGCGGTATCATAGGCCTTGTCCAGATCAAAAAACACCGTGGCGTAGTGCTGTCTACGAAGGAAAGCCTCGCAGACGGCACTTTCCAGTCGGAGCAGAGCATCCGACGTGGAGTGGAACTTACGGAAGCCGCACTGTGCAGAAGACAGATGGCCTCCGCTGTCCAGGAAATAGGCTAATCTAACATTTACCAATTTCTCCATCAACTTGCACACGCAAGAGGTTAGAGAGATTGGGCGGAAACCGGTCGGAGTAGAGTGATCTCTCCCCGGCTTGCGAAAGGCGAGCACAGTAGCGATTCGCCATGAGTCTGGGAGAAGACTTTCCACCCAGATCCTGTTGAACAAATCTAACAGAAAGGCCATGCCTCGCTCACCCAGGTGTCGAAGCATGGCGTACGGGACATCGTCCGGACCATGGGCGGTGTCCACGCACGAAGCGAGGACGGAGCGCAACTCACTCACAGTAAACTTGTCGTTGAAGGGTTCTCCGCCTCTCGAGGTAAAGTCCAGCCGGCGGCCTTCCGCGACATCACGACGTGCATTGAATGCTGGCGGAGCAGCATCACGGCTAGAGAATGCGGAAAAAGCGGTCGCTAAGGATTCCGCCACGGACGCGGGGTCCGAGATTGCGGTCCCCTTCTCCTGGAGAACGGGAGGGGAGTTCTGCGAGAACTTGCCCCGAATCCTTTTGACTCGCTTCCACACCTCAGCTAAAGGGGTCTTCCCGTTAAGTGAAGACACGTATGCCCGCCAAGAAGAGCGGCGGGCGTGCTTCGAAATATACCGGAACCTAGCCCTAGCCCGACGAAATTCAGCGACAGTGAAATCGTTCGGGCGGCGCTTATAGCGCATGTAGGCATAACGCTTCTGTTTGAGGGCCGTCTCACACTCGGCCGACCACCATGGGAGTGGTCGGCGTGCAAAACGGCCAGACGTCCTAGGAATAGTAGTCAGGCCCACGGCGATGAGTTTGCCGGAGAAGAACTCAACGGCCTCATCTACCGACCTAAACTCCTCGACTGAGATAGAGAATTCAGTCATTTCCTGAAATGCAGGCCACCGCGCCCGCGCCAAGCACCACCGAGGTGGTCTCTCAGGCGGCAGTTGCCCTGAAAATGATATTTGAATGGGAAAGTGATCACTACCATGGAGGTCATCGACCACCCCCCAATCAAAATCAGGCTGTGCATCCGAAGAGCACAAAGATAGGTCAAGGCAAGAAAATGAAGCGGTTCTCGGACAGTGATGCGTAAACTCATCCACGTTTAGGACACCCATCTCAAGCTCTTCGATCAGATCGGCAAGGACTTGTCCCCTGGGATTTATGGAGTAATCTCCCCAGAGAGGATGCCTGCCGTTCAGATCTCCAAGCAAGAGATAGGGCCTCGGCAACCGTGCCACGACGCGGCGGAAGTCCCCCGCGTCGAAGTCAGCTGACGGTGGAATGTACGCAGAAATGATAGTATACCTCCTATCCAGGTGCAGCTGCACAGCCACTGCCTGAAAGGAGGTATCTAAAGAGAAAGGAAGAACGGAGACATAACGCCGGGTGTAAACCGCGCATCCCCCAGCCCGGCCATCCCGCGGTGGTGGGGTCGCAAGACCCTTATACCCCGGGAGGGCAGGCAGGGGGCACGCGCCTAGCATGGTCTCCTGCAAAAAAATAGCTAACGGGGAACGGGACGAGGCGAGCCTCCGCAGCTCCTCCCAGTTGGCCCGGAGTCCACGGCAATTCCATTGAAGGAATATGCCCTCCAGGCCTAGCTCGGAGGAGACGCGGGGGCCCTCCTCGAATTGAAGACCCTCACGAGAATGGCCGTACGCTTCCCTGGGGCAGAACCCCGGGCACTGTTGGCCGGACAAAGCGCTGGAGGCGCTGTCGCCTTCGAGGACTTATTGGGGGAGGTTGGGCTCGCCATGCGAGTCTTTTCCTCCCTCCGCCTCGAAACCTTAGGCGGGCGTTGCGGCTTCGGAGGCGGGGGGGCCTCTTTTCGAGGAACCACCGTCTCCGAGCCACTCGCTCCACCTCGGGGCGTGGGCGAAGGAGCCGAAGCTCCTTTGTTGCTGTCCTCCTTTCGGGGGACAGCTTTAGGAACCCCTGAGGATGGCCTAGCGACCATCTTCAGGGGTGTTGCCTCCTGTGAGTCTAACGACTCGGTGGAGGCGCGTGGCCGTTTCGCCTTGCGGGAAACGGTCACGCTGGGGGAAGAGGGGGGGAGCCCTGGTTTTAGCCGGGGCTGGGTATGAACCCTTTTTGCCGCCAGCTTTACCAGGGGAGCGCCCGGGTTGGGTAGAGCCCGCAGAAGGGCTCCGAATGGGCGCGGAAACAACCGTGCTCGTTGGCCTGGATGGGCCAGGAGCAGAGGGTGCCTTTCTAACTATTGAGGCATATGACGTCCCAGGCAGAGCTGGGCGCGC
Organism: Ceratothoa steindachneri; assembly: GCA_963969495.1. Lineage (NCBI taxonomy): Eukaryota > Metazoa > Arthropoda > Malacostraca > Isopoda > Cymothoidae > Ceratothoa > Ceratothoa steindachneri. Next base: position 68,033,670 of record OZ018335.1, on the reverse strand, counting down.
CAGGACCAAGTCCTTAGCCTCGCGGAATGAGAGTCTATCCTGGTCCTGAACGGCCAGGATTTCTTTCTCAAGGAGATATGCACCACATTGCTTCGAAGAAGCAGGGTGCGGCTCTCCGCAATTGACACACTTGGCCACACACGATTTGGACTTATCGTGTGCGACCTTGGAGCAATTTACACAGACTTCGGGTGACCCCGACTTTGCACGTCTACATGAGCGATTCGTATGGCCGAAGCGGTGACAGTAATAGCACCGCCGCGGCAGTGGCACGAATGCCTTCACGCGGTAGCGGTACCAACCGGCACGCACCGACTCAGGGAGCTTGTCACTGTCGAACGTGACGAAGAGTGTAGGGGTGGGTCTCGAAGCCCCTCCCTGTTTTCTCATCACACGTTCGACCTTGACCGCCCCATGGTCGGCCAGCTCTAGGGTGATGTCCTCAATGGAGTAGTCAACGAGTTCCCTCGCATAAACTACTCCTTTCACAAAGTTCATGGTAGAGTGCGGCGTCACACTCACCGGGGTGCCATGAAGTGTCCGAAGAGCACTTATCTTGGCCGCCTCGGCGGGATTCGCCGCATTCGCCAGAAGGCTGCCGTCCGAGAAACGGGTCACCTTCGGCTCTCTACCAATTGCACTAGCTAATCCTCTCCTCTGATGGATCATGTTGCCCTTGGACAACATGGTGCCATCAGTGGAGCGAATAACGAGGAAGCGTTTGAAGCCAGCGGGCTCGAAAACGCCAGGTAACCTCTGAATGAGGGGCCCCGATGTCATCGAGGCTCCGCCCTGTGCACTTTTGGTGTTAGTCTTGGTCAGGGGCTCCGCACACGAGGGGGTAGAGGGGCCGGATGTGCCGATCTTGGCTTGGTCGCCTACCAAAGTGGCAGCAGACCCATCCGTCCCCGCAGCCCCCGCGGATGGAGAAGAGCCCCGAGTCTTTTTCGTCTTCTTTGTCTTTTTCTTTTTTGGAGAGGAGGGCGGGGAATGAACCCGCTTTTCACCTCCGCCGGCAGAAGCCCCCAGGCCAGATGGACCGGCCTCAGCCAGGTCCCTCTCCGAAATGGAGAAGGTCCTGGTTGTCGTAGGGGCACCTGTCGGAGGAGATCCCTCCCCTCCTTTTACTGCCTCGGAGCCCTCAGCCATTTGAGGAGGACCTTGCATAGGGGCGGATTCGGGTTCGGTGCTTGGCGCCGAGCCCGAATTCCCCCCCCATGGAAGGCCCTACCGTCTGAGGCTGGGTCTCCTCAAAGACCATGTTTATCACAGGAGGGGCCTCCAGTTGGCCATCCCCTCCCAGGACATCACAGGTCCCCTTGGCAGTGTCACCAGTCTTGTGTGGGGAGGCACAGGCCTTGACCACAGCAAGGTTTAAAATTCTTGCCAGCAGGTCTTTTGAGGGAAGCGACCGAAGGGGCCTGGCTTCCCTCTCCCCCCTAAGGGGGTTTGCCCTACCGAGCCGCTTTGATGGGGAGCGGCTGGCTTTCTTGGCAGTCCCCTTGGAAAGAAAAGAGGGGACTGCCGCTGGGAAAAGGGAGGTGCCCGAAAGCACCTCCAGAGAAGGGGGTGAGGGGGAGTCCCCTGCACCCGTAGGCGAAGGAGAGGAGTAGGCCTCCTCTCCGGTTAGACAAATATGGAGGGTCCCCTGTGCAAGCACAGGACGCGGGACCTCCATTTTTTTGCTGGAGCTGCCCGAGGGCGGCTCCGTCGATGGAACAGGGGAAGTTAGGGGTTGGGTTTGTTTTGTTTTTTTATCATCATTGGGCATGGTGACCCTTTTTTAAACACGGGATGCAATCGCGCACACCTCTCGCAGTAGCCCGCACTGCGAGAGGTGCTTACAAGCCCGGCCGAGCCAGGCGCCGCCATTTGGGACCACCCCTCCCGCCTGGTGGCCTGGCAGTCCATCGGCATGGCGGCTCCACCTTAGACACGGCGTAAAAATTAATAGATTGTGAAGAGGAGAGGAAAAGGGATGTGAGGAAGGTATGGGTGGGGATGAAGCAGGTAGTTAAAAACCAGCCACCCCAGACCGGAGCTCAGGGGTTAGGGAACATTGTCCCCCACCCCCTCAGCGGGACGGTTGGCTGAAAGGAAGGTCAGCATCTACCCTGTGAAATTAGAGGCTGACCAGAGAAAGTTCTGGGAGAGGTTGTGTGAAAAGAGAGGAAGCAAGTGTTTTGAAGGAAGGAAGAGAGGCTAAGCTGGGGCCGGACGGGGTGCTGAGTCCCGTCAGCACGGCGGCCAAGATGGCAAATCGCCGCGCCCCTTACGGGGTCCCCGAGCGAAAGACAAGCCACCAAGCATCATACTGCCCAAACTCGCTACACCGCACACCCTATAAAATCATGTAACATCTAGTATTAAATAAAATAAACTCCCCACCTCCCAACACAGATTCCACCCACTGTGCTTATTACCATCCAACTTATACAAGAAGGCTTCAACCAACCCACAAACCACTCAGGACAGTAATGACAACAATCAACATTAGCAGTCTTCAACTTAGTCCCCAAACACGTCCTCACCAACAACAAAATACTAAACACCAGACTCTATTCCAACTATAAAAAATGGTTTGCAAATTTTATCAGAGGCCCAATGCCAAGCTAATACAAACACGCGACATGCACAACAGAGTCCCGCAGGGATCTGTACTCTCCCTCACTCTTGAACCTTTTCCTCCACAACCCCAACTATGCAGATGAATGACATCATTCTCACAATCTACAACTTTACATCACGAGAACCCTAGCCAGGGGCAACATGATTAAGGCAGTCAACTTTACATCACTGGAACCCTAGCCAGGGGCAACATGAGTAAGGCAGTCTTATTGGTCCGTTATTTTACAATAACACGAACAAGATTAACAAAGAAAACCAGAAGAAAACTGCAATCATCACAATATATTCAGGATGGTGCTCCAGAATATGGGCCGATTGCGGTGAGAGAAAGATTGGCAGAAATTTTCAATGATCAAATGGTTACGCCGACTCATTTAATGGAGTAGCCCCCAGCGATCACCAGATTTTACGCCTGATTTTTCTTGTGGAGGACATATGTTATAGGCAATTAATCAAATAAGTTGTGCGAGCAGATCTAAAACTTAACTGAGCTTGGATAGAAATGAAGTGCACGTGGAAGGATTTTAATTTATTGCTTGACTCAAAGATTACAAAATTTGCTATATCCACTTGCAGACTATATCCCTAACAGTAAAACTTCGCCCCAACTTAATACTAGGGAGGGAGAGGGGCGAGGACTATGACAACACGCCTCTATCTCGTGGAGGGGGTACCCCTCCTACCAACTTCAATTGGTAAAGGGGTTTCTCACCACCTTCTGCACTGCCCTCCGGCAGAACTACCTCATAAGAGGTCCTCCCCTTTCCGTGGCTTTCATTGGGGCTTCTCCCAAACTCTTACGTCGTTGAGGGGGTCCCCTACTTTCATGTCTTGGCATTTTCCCCTTACCCTCATTACCTCATGTGGCTGTACCCCCACTTTCTTTATCAGGGAACAAGCAAAAGAGGCAAAATGCCAGAAAGCGGTTTGCCGGCTCCTGATAGAAGGAAGCAGGTAAGATGGATCCCATTTTGGGGGGGAAAGGGGGGCACCTTGCCCGATCCAAACACCAGTGAGGTGGCTTATCAGGCGGCAGTGGCCTGAGAAAAAAAAATTTGAATGGGAAAGTGATCGCGAACGTGGAGTTCGTGAACCATCTTGCTCCCTCACCCGCTAACTCAGTGTGCATCCAGAGACCACATGGACAGGGCAAGGTAAGAAAAAGAAGAGGTTCCAAGACAGTGATGTACGAATTCATCTACATTTAGGACACCATCTCCAGCTCTTCGATCAAGTCTGCTAAAACCAGGCATCTGGGATTGGATCCCGAGACGGAGTGCCTCGGTTCTAATCCCTGGAAACTGTGCCATGACGCGACGGAAATCCTCCTCATCGAGGTCGACGGACGGTGGAATGAAGACAGTACTTCCGCCCAGGTGACGCTGCATCGCCACTGTCTGTAAGGAGGTATTCAAAGCAAAAGAACCATCACCTAAGATCGGCTATAAATTGTACACCCACCAACATGGTCTCTTGAAGTTAGCTGAAGGATAAAGGTAAGAGACTAGCATTCGCAGCTCATCTCAATATGACAGGAGTCCACGATCATTGCATTAGAGAAAATTGCCATGTAGGTCTACTTGGAAGGAGTGGCTGAGGTCCTCTTGTGAAGATACTCACTGGAATGGCTGTAGACTACTTGGACGTAGAATTCTGAGAGGTTACTATGGGCTTACCGGCTGGTGGTAGTGGGGGGGGGGGGGTGCTGGGATGCCCTCATCTTTTAAAATTACCGCAGGGGGGGGGAGCCGGTGTTCCTTGGGGCTGCCCTCCTTTCAGAGGCGCTTTAAAATGCCAGCCGAACCGGGGTGGCGTCCATAAAGAAAAGAGTCGGCGTAGCCATATTTTATGTGCACTATGAGCGGTGAAGAAAGTCGGCAGCCTAATACACCCCACTTAGTTATGGCTCTTGTGGTCTAACCCGGCGCTAGACTAGCTTCATATAAGGCTGAAAGTGCAACCAGTCACCAGACCCTCTCTACATGGCAAGAAAGGAAGCTGAGAGGTAGATTAAAGGTAGATAATAGGAAGAGGCGAGTACACTAATTCGTAGAGCGGGTGATCATCTACCTGTTGGTACTGGGGCTGGTGGAACGCGTCAGCTTCCCCAAGCCTGGCCAGAGTTGGAAGTCCACTCAGAGAACCATGCCGTCCTTGCAGACGCCGAGGCCTGAAGGGGACTCAATTACTTTGCGAATCTACTCACAACCCAATGAGAGATGCATTCTAGTTTCAGGTGCCGAACGGCAGTTTTCGAGAATTCTCCAATTCTATCGAGGCCGAAGGAATCTAATATATGATTAACAGTATCGCTAAAATTATTTGAACCATCCGCATTTTCGTTATCGTTATCGACGAATTTCTTTCTATCTTTTAGAATCTACGAATTTGTAAATGTCCATTGTAAAACCGATGGGTTAGAAATTGAAATGATAATTCACATACTTCAAGAGGGTACAGCAGCAGCACACAAACTGAAAAATATTTTCAGATCAAAGTTGCCCGACGTACCGTGTTTTTTGCTGATGCAGTAAATTTTTCTTTATCAATAAATATCTCTACCATTTCTCAAATCTGCACAAGTTTGTTGAAATTAGATTGAAGTAGCAAAACCGGAGTTGCCATACATATGCATGCATAATCTAGTGCACCCAAGTAAAAATATATTCCATTACTGAATACCTATGGGAAACTGTCTTAAATCAAAGTAACAAGTACTATCTAGTTTATCAGCTAGGTTACTACACTACAACAGGATTATTTCAGCAACGATTGGACACTGTTAGATTGATTGATAAAGCGGCCTTTGGCCCCAAATCCATATTTCTGTGGAGTGCTTGCAAAAAATTAAGCGGGAAACGGAGCAAACATGATTTTTTTTTCTTCTATGGACTACTCAACTTTGTATTAATCAAAAACTAGTGGATGCAATGACTCAAAACAAGTAAAGAAGGACAAATTGCTCAAAAAGAATGGAGGTGCAGATTAGGTGGAAGGATGCAGCAAGCCAGTGAGTCGAGCGCAACATTCACCAACCTCTCCCAGGACAAGACTGGTCACGGATAAAGAGGATGAAAGTTCAAAAGTTTGGCCAAGGGTACGATTTGGGAAGAGCGGAGCCGTACTCGAAGTCGTACAGCTGCGCCTGGATAAACTCCAACTTATTTTGAGGCTCTGGATACGTCGTAGCTATTCCTGAAAGGGTACCAACGAACATGGGAACAAGAAACGCAGAGCCTTATATCAATCGGACAAAAAGGCACGATTCTGCAAATCTTTATTCAGAAACAAGTTGCGACAATGCTGCAAGTAGTACCGTTATTTCCAAATGAGTAGTCTACGGAAGTGATTTCCTTATCCTTCCAGGACTTTCAGCAGTTTATAACACTTGGCAAAACAAAATAACAAATGCAAACTAAGCTCGATGTACCACCCAGATTCACCAGACGATCTCCATTGTACCTCCCCCCCCAACCATTATGACAAGAAATTACTAATACAATTGAAGCGTTACAGAAGAATATAAATAAAAGGTTTCATCTGTTAAATGAAGCATAACAGAATGAACAGTGACACTTTACCTGTCTTGTAAGCATGCTCCGCGATGTAGGTAGCTATTTTGAGAGAACAGTCCCTGATTTGACCGAGAGGGGGATAGAGACGCCCTTGGGCCAAGTCAGCTTCTGTTACCATTTCAGCGAGAGCCTGTGAGAAATGTTTAAATTTTAAAAGATCTACGGAGTGACCGAAATGTAGCTCAGCAAAAAGTAATGACTGTACAAAACTTTAATTTTCCCAAACATTACTACATACCTAAGAGCAGAAATATTAAAAACATCCTCAAACAAATTCATGAACATTGTCGAGGGTTTAGTGACTGGGCAATCCCAGTCCGACTTCCCGGACATATATTTTATTACCGCACCGAGGTGAAGCGGAGGTGAAGCGTATTCAATACACCTACCTTAGCCACTTCCAGTGAATAAGAATAACCCCGGTGGGTACCCTTTTGATCAAAACTAAGATGATGATCTCCTCAGTGTGTTCTCCACTCAGTATAAGCTAACCATGGGCGGGTCGGTGGAATAATGAGTTTTAAGCCGAGTAGATTGCTTAATAATTGTCAAGGGATCATCCAAATTAGTTAAACACACATAGACAAAAATAATCTTTAATGTACATGAATTTGAAATAAACACAGCGTATATAAATATAAATAGGATCAATCTTCCACTGAATAAATAAGTGTACAAAAACGTCGTGGGGATTACTTGCAGATTACTCACTGGGATGTTTGCGTTTTAATGACACCAGACAGAATGAAGGGAATATTATTATTGAGTTAAACACTGAATTAAGTAAGCACTTCTAATATTCGAGGGTATGGGCTCAGGATGAGAATTCTAGTACACAAATAAACTGGTAAAGTTAGGGGAGGGGATAATTCAATTAACGATACCTTTGAGTTCGTAAGTATTTTTGAAGGTGGGGGGGGGGGGGTGAAGATCTTCTTCTGGTGACGATAATCGCACCTAGTCCGGCCGTCCGAGGTTACCGAATGAGAGGGGAATCCTAGACCGGTGATATACTAATCCTTTGCCGGATCACGAAAGTGAGCCAAGCGGTGACTCAATCGGACTTCTTCCACGAAGTACCTGTCCGATTATTCGGCTCCTGGAGGGGCTAGCCAAAACCGATTATCTAGCTACGTCTAGGGTAATCCGCAGAGGGAGGTCCTGTGCAACCTCAGACTCTGAAGGAGGGGGGGGCTGCGAGAAGTTTGGCACCTACAAGTACCGTGACGGCAACAACCAATCCCCCGAGAAGTTCCTTCCTTGCAGCGGGCGAACGGTTTCTTATGTGGATCGGGTTTCACACAAACTCGACGTAGGTCCAAGGGCTTCTGCCTGATTCTAGGGAGAAGTCTTCCTTTTATTTCTCCCACGAGCCAAATCGAGAGAGCGAATCGAATTCTCGTAAAAATCCGTATCGCCGCGCGAAAGGCCTTTTTTCATCTTTGGGCTGACGATATGTCATTCACGGCTTTGAGCCATCTCGGATTTTACGGGGGTGCGAAAAAGGGGCGACGGAGAATTCTAGGCAGGCGAGAGGTGCGTTTGGGGATAAAGAGAAGGCGCGCAGCTTTGTGTCGGAGTGTTTCTGCGTACACTTATGTACCCGGTATTTAGACTTCTACATCCTTACCCGTTTTGGAAGACATTATTCTGACGTGTAACTAGGAATAATGTATACTTTTAACATTGGCTACACGAACAATACAAAAAAACCCCCAACAAATCAAAACGGGAGTTCAACGAATACAGGAACCTAAAAATAATCATGACGGAAAAAGGAACACACTAGTTTCCGGTTATATACAGGAAGCTCCCGAGTAATTAAGAGCTGATGCCTAAGTACAAAAGAAATAAATGATTATATTCGATACATTAATCCGGGTAGCATGATATAAGACTCGCATGCAAAAAAAAGAAAGAAAAGAAACAATCCAAAATTAATGACGGCAGTTATAGAGCGTGTCATATTATCAATTTTACACATATAACATATGAATTAATTAGTGGCGGATACTAAACCTTTATCGAAAACTTACATAGCTATAATACCGGTTATTTACAAAGACTCAACGGGTTCGTCTACCGGGTTCCTAGACAAACTATTCGCGAGTACATTAAGGGATCTCTTTAGATATCGGATATCCTATTGATATTCGGCTAATAACAGGGCCCAACGCATGAGTCTTCCATTCTGACTCTTACAACTTTTAAATAAGCTAGGGGTTTGTTTATCCATTTCTACGGAGAACGGTCTACCTGTTAAATATACATGAAACCTTCGTACCCCAAACACGATAGCTAAGGCTTCTAGCTCCACAGTGGCATACTTCTTTTCCTGATCGGAAAGTTTCCGACTTGCAAAAGCAACCGGGAATGGCACTTCTGCCTCGTATTGCAACAAGGCGCATCCAAGTTCAAAGTGAGGGGTGCCGATCTGAATGCCGATTTTCTCCTCGGGGTTAGATAAGGACGGGATAGGGGCAGTCACTGGTTTTCGTTTGAGTCTGCCGAAGCTGGCAATAGCCCTGGGGTTCCACTTAATAGGGTCAAGAGATTTCTTTCTAGGCAGGTCATTTGAGGGGGAGGTGACGGACACGAAATGGGGGACAATACGCCGATAGGAGGAAGCTGCTTCTAAAAGGGAACGGGGTTGTTTCTTCGAGACTGGGGGCGGCCTATCGGGTATTGGGTTTACCTTAACCTTCTGTGGGGATATGCGGTTCTCGCGAAACTTGAACGCTAAATGGGTAATAGTGTTATAATGAAAATAGCACTTGGAGCGCTTACTTATTAAGCCGTGAGACCTCAGTGGGTCTAAGAGTGGGCGAAGGGTCACGAGGGGTCCTTCCCTTGTACGCATGGCTACGTACACGTTGTTCAAATAGATTGTGACGTTTTCTAGCTCTTCTACATCTTTTCGCATAAGACTGTAGTATTATCTTAAGGGCGAGACTATTTGGGCGATCCTAACGGGCTCGAGTTTGGGATTCACAACTAACTCGGGGGAGGGTTCTTCCTGGGAAAGCGGGGTAGAAGGGAGAGCGGGAAGCTGGAAGTCCTCGTCTATCAGTCTTCTATTTTTATCTTTGTTCTCCTTTCTTCTTCTTCTCCTTTTCTTTTTTCTATCTTTATTCTCCTTTCCTGAACTTCTATTTCCATCTGTCTTCTTTCCTCTTATTCTATTTTTATCTTTATTTGGAGGTCACCTCTCCTGGCTTTTTCCCACAGGGGTTGTAGGAAAGGGCAGTCCTTTTTGGCCCTGGCGAACTCAGGGCCGCACGCGTTTGAGCGGCGCGAGGGGACGGTTTTCTCTGCCCGCCTGCGCTCGTGTGGTGACAGTTTGGGTAACCTCGTTCGGGGAGAGTTGCGCGCTCTGTCCGACCAGCACCGAACAGAATTTCATCGGGGCTGCGACCACGTCAGCCCAACCAGTGAAGTAGCGGCACTCTACATGGCACCGGACGACAGGGAACCTGTTGGCGCGGCCTAAAAAACCGTGCACTACCGCAAATTTCTCATGCTGGGGTGTTACGGAGGGGGGGGGGGGTAGCTTGTCTGACACTACGATACAGGTACAACCGGTGTCCCTAACTAAAGTGGACACTTTGCACCCATTAATCGAGCCAGTTTCAAACTTGAGTTCACCAGGAGAACTCTTATTGAATACGAAGTTTACCTGGTAGTCCTGATCTGACGGGGCTGTAGGTTGCGGGGTATCGACGGCGGTTTGCTCTGGAGAAAGGGTGGCAGACACTTGATGTACCTCCTGACTTGGGGAGGGATAGAACCTTGAATTTTTCGGACACTGAGATTTTATGTGCCCCGGGGCTCCGCAAAAGTAACAAGTGATCGGACTACTCCTGAAGGTGTTGTTTGGGTGAGCGTTAAAACCAGGGGGTGTTCGGTCTTCTGGGGTCTCCTGGAATTTGTTCCTGGGCTTAAATGGGGAAGCAACTTTTACAAACTGAGAGGGTTTCTCATGTGGGTGTCTTCCGTACCCAAACTTGTTCTTGGGGGAAGGGGAGTTACCTTTTCTACTTTCCTTCGGGTATAAATTATGGTTTGAAGCGTGCAGGTCCGCTTCATCGAGGCAATCCTTGAATGTAGAGGCCCTTCGGTCTTGAATGAAGGCCCTAATCTCTAGGGGAAGTGTACTTAGTAGTTGATCCTTTAAAATAAAGTCGATCAATGCCTCGTAATCTCTTTCGACTTTAGCAGAGTCCAGCCAGAATTGCAGATTTCTTCTCATGATGAATCCGAATTGTCTGTATGTCTGTCCTGCTTGGAGTTTAGCTGATTTGAACTTCGATCTATAGAACTGGGGGTTAAGGTTAATGGCGGATAGAAGTTCTGTTTTTAAGATGGAATAATCGATGGTCGTTTCACGCGGCAATGCCATCAAAATCTCTCTCAGACGAGGGGAGAGTAGGGGAAGAAGGCGACTTACTCCATCGGCTTCAATATCCGAACCATTTACTTCGAATATTTTTTCGAAATGTGATAGGTACGTAATGAAGTCCTCATTTTCACGATGGAGGGGTAATTTGAGAGCAGGGGCTTGAGGTTGTTGACCCCGGGAACCAATTGAACTTACTTCTACTTGGTCCCTACTTAATTCCCGTTCATGGTGACGAATTCTTTCCCTTTCTTCGTGTTGTAGTTTTTGTTCTTCCCTCTTTGCTTCTCTTTCATTCCTTTCTTCATTTTGGACGTACTCAGCGAGTTCCCGACCTTCAAATCCGAATTATTGCCCTTGCTTGAGGAATGTTTCGAACGATATGGAAGCCATCTTATCGATCCAAAGATAAGAGTATGCACCGGTAGAGTTGCCTTTGCGTAACGTGATTTGAGAAAAAGGGGATATTAAAGGTCCCTACCAAAACGTGGTAGACAAGAGAAAACACTTAAAAAAACAAAACATGATTAGATAATCACCCTAACCTAAATAACTTTTGGAGCCCAAAACAACGATTGCTGTTAACGTTGGGAGTATTTGTACTAATTTGGACGTTGGCAATGTTTGATTAAAGTTTTGAGATGTTGTTTTTAGTGATAACCTCACACATCTGATATCATTTATATAGGTCGAGAGGTTTTATGATAACCCCACACACCTGACACCACTTATATATGTCGAGGGTTTAGTGAGTGGGTAATCCCAGTCCTACTTCCTGGACATATATTTTATTACCGCACCGAGGTGAAGCGTATCCAATACACCTACCTTAGCCACTTCCGGTGAATAAGAATAACCCCGGTGGGTACCCTTTTGATCAAAACTAAGATGATGATCTCCTCAGTGTGTTCTCCACTCAGTATAAGCCAACCATGGGCGGGTCGGTGGAATAATGAGTTTTAAGCCGAGTGGATTGCTTAATAATTGCCAAGGGATCGTCCAAATTAGTTAAACACACATAGACAAAAATAATCTTTAATGTACATGAATTTGAAATAAACACAGCGTATATAAATATAAATAGGATCAATCTTCCACTGAATAAATAAGTGTACAAAAACGTCGTGGGGATTACTTGCAGATTACTCACTGGGATGTTTGCGTTTTAATGACACCAGACAGAATGAAGGGAATATTATTATTGAGTTAAACACTGAATTAAGTAAGCACTTCTAATATTCGAGGGTATGGGCTCAGGATGAGAATTCTAGTACACAAATAAACTGGTAAAGTTAGGGGAGGGGATAATTCAATTAACGATACCTTTGAGTTCGTAAGTATTTTTGAAGGGGAGGGGGGGGGGTGAAGATCTTCTTCTGGTGACGATAATCGCACCTAGTCCGGCCGTCCGAGGTTACCGAATGAGAGGGGAATCCTAGACCGGTGATATACTGATCCTTTGCCGGATCACGAAAGTGCGCAAAGCGGTGACTCAATCGGACTTCTTCCTCGAAGTACCTGTCCGATTATTCGGCTCCTGGAGGGGCTAGCCAAAACCGATTACCTAGTTACGTCCAGGGTAACCCGCAGAGGGAGGTCCTGTGCAACCTCAGACTCTGAAGGGACGGGGCGGGCTGCGAGAAGTTTGGCACTTACAAGTACAGTGACGGCAACAACCAATTCCCCGAGAAGTTCCTTCCTTGCAGCGGGCGAACGGTTTCTTATGTGGATCGGGTTTCACACAAACTCGACGTAGGTCCAAGGGCTTCTGCCTGATTCTAGGAAGAAGTCTTCCTTTTATTTCTCCCACGAGCCAAATCGAGAGCGCGAATCGAATTCGCGTAAAAATCCGTATCGCCGCTCGAAAGGCCTTTTTTCATCTTTGGGCTGACGATATGTCATTTATGGCTTTGAACCATCTCAGATTTTACGGCGGTGCGAAAAAGGGGCGACGGAGAATTCTAGGCAGGCGAGAGGTGCGTTTGGGGATAAAGAGAAGGCGCGCAGCTTTGTGTCGGAGTGTTTCTGCGTACACTTATTTAGACTTCTACAATCATCATCAACTCCACTAAAAACTACCCACTCATTAATACGGCCAAAGCACAAAGCCACCCAATATTGTTTTCACGTTAAATTGGCTCTTCGTAGCTATGGGCGCTATATGCTCTAGTCCCGTCAGGATTGATTCGTGGGACAAGACCCCAAGCACACTTATCATACACAATATCCTCCACTCCCTCACACATTTACATAATGAACCCACCTTTTATGCAGTCTTCGGACCTTTCGTGCACCCTGATATTCACTCCGTATATTCTCTTTACTAGTCTATTGCCATCCATTCTTCTTATATACCTGACACCACTGTTACACCCTTCTTCCAACCATAAACAACTCTTATCCAAGCGTTCTTCACTATTTACCTTTCGCATACCAAGGACCCTGTTTAAGGTGTCCATTTGCATTGCTTTCACTCGAGATTTTGCCGGCTTATACCATACACCAACGTTGGCAACATCATATTTTCATGCAGCTCCCTACCACATTCCACACTAAGACCATTAGCCGCCTAATCACACTTCGATCAACATTTCGAAATTCCACTCAGTCTCAGCCACTAAAACCATCACTCTTTCACTCCTTTCCCTCATTTCATTTACATAGTTCTCACTACACGTTTCATATCGTCATTACATTACATTTCTCTTTCCAGTTGTAGTACAGCTAGATACAGAACTTGCACTACCCTCTATCACAATTTGCACATTTACTCTAGCCCCCATGGTCACACTTAACTCTCAAGCGTTCTTCACTTTCTCATATTAAAGTTTTTCACTTTTGATTCCCTTGCCATTAAACTTCCCTCAAGCATTTTAGCCTTTAGCCTATTTGATACAGTAGTTAACTTCCTGGAAAATGAAGGGGAGGAAGATTTGGCACAGAAAGTAAACCAAAAAGGTGGCATCTATTTTGGGGCATGGGTTTTTCAAAATTTTAATCATTTCACTCTAGCTTCAAGGTAAATTATGCACATTGCTAGATTGCTTCTGAAAGCATTTGCTGAAAAATTAAGATAGTTTCAAATCAATATGAAGAAGAATTTCAATAGCATTGCTCAAGTCAGTAGAAGTAATTGTACTTCTTTCAGGCGAAAGTAATAAAAAATATGCAGAATATTTATTGAAATTGAAGGAAGAACTAAGTATCTGATTTTCAGACTTATTTGCATTCAAAGTTAAGCTATGAAATATGTCAATGAAAATATACACAAGCGTATCAGACTAAAATGCAATGATAAATATGAGTACAAAATGGAACAACTGAATGATGGCTGTCAAAAAAAGCCATCGTCTTAAATGGCCAAAATAGTGTTATGCCTTTCAACATCGTACTTGGTTGAATGTGGATTTAGTGGTCTATAAAATAATGACAAAAGAAAGAAGTAGAATTGATATATGCCTGCAAGGAGACATAAAGCTAAAACTTACCAATTTAAGTCCAGATATTATAAGCTTAGCAGCAGAGCACTAACCACATGGATCACATTAAGATTAAATGAACATAAATGAATTTTTTTCATAATTTTAGAAAATATGACTTTCCAAGCAAGTTTTCAGCTTAATTATGCTAAAATTCGTTGTCTCCAGACCCCCTAGCTTGAAGCCACTCCTTTTAATATATATTTTTTGCAAGAGGGTACAATAATTAAAGATTGCTATAAAAGAAATAGTAAAAAGGGGGTGATAGTCAGGAAAAGGTTGAGAAACCTTGCCCTAACATCTCGTCCGTCTTTCTCTCATCACATTCTATGCACCCACTCAGTTCAAACAAAGTAATCAACAAAATAGAAGAGAAAATATTTCCATTTGTGCAATCTTCCAATACTTACTTTAGCAGCGAAAAGGAAGATTTCATCTTGGATATGATGGATGCCAGTGCAAATCACTCCCAGGGACACACCAGGAAAGATGTACGCGTTGTTCCCTTGGCCAGGGTAAAACGTGCGTCCATTTACTTCAACAGGGTCGAAAGGAGAACCAGATGCAAAAACAACCTTACCATTTGTGGCTTTATACGCTTGTTCGGCCGTACATTCCGCCTGTGGAAGATGCTTATGTGAGTTCCAGTTCATTTAAGCTGAGGGGATGAAGATAGATAAATAATAAGGGTTCGTCCCAGCTAAGGTCCATCTTAAGAGATGGTATCCTGGACAAATTTTGCTGACTGGACGATGACCTCTCAGAGATCCAGTCCTTTGTGTATTTGTAGGTTGTTTCAGTTGTATTTGTGTCGAGCATGTTAATATAAGTTGATATTTGTGGTGTCTGGTGTTATCACTATATTGTGTTTGGTTTTGGCTGGGGACCAAACCAAAACCTGGGCGGACTGACCCGTTCGTTGCAAAGGGTTCTTTTGGGTCATATCCGATGTAATGGTGCTGAGGTGGTGATTTGGATACAGAGATGATGCCTTGTTGTGTTATGAGTGTGAAATGTTTTGTAAGTGGGTTCCTTGGAGTAATTCGGTGTAGTGTGGCCTTGGAGTTTTGCACATGTTTCTTTGAGGATAGTATGGTTCTTACAAGATACGGCATGGGTGGTTCGCGTTTTGTGTACTATGGAGAAATTGAGATCGGCGGAGTTGGAAACAGAGCCTTATGGCCGCGACGTTTGTTTAAAAAATCAAGGGGACTTTCTTTGGCATCTTCTGGTTGTTACTTGGCTGCCCCCCCAGGCTGGCTAACTACAGCAAGCCTGCGTCCACCAAGACAGCCACTGCAAAGCCCACAAGTCTAAGTGAAAATATTTTGTGGTTTGGGCATGTTGATATAAGGTGTTCAGTGTTTTCTGTTGTGCGATAAAGTTAGTTGATGCGGGAGATAGATGGGCCAGAGATGAAAGGATGTACTGCTTGTAAGTGAGGATGATCATGAAATTTAGTCCTGTACCCAGTAGAAACGAAAAATTCTCGTTGGTAAAAGACCTTCATACACTAGCCATACAATTGCTGCAAGATATTAGGTTGAGGAATAAGTTCTTGCGTTTTTTTTAATGTTGTGTTGATTTAAGTTTGGTTGACGTGATTTGTGCACATATTAAGAAACAATATTAAATAATGAGAGAAAAATTTGCAAAGGTTAGACTACGTGTTGAAGTTGAGTAATAAGTCATTGCGGTTTATTTAAAAGTTGTGCTAATTTAATTTTTGTTCTGTTACCCTCAAAATGAAATGTCAAGTTGAAAGAAAGGCGCATTTTCGACACTTGTTGTTATTCATTTTCAATCGAGACGGGAACAATGCAAACGCAGCCAAAGCTCGTCGCGATATTTGTGCTGTGTACGGAGAAAATGCTTTATCAGAAAGGTTTTCACGTTTCAAAATGGTCATTTCAATCTTAATGACGAAGAACGTTCTGGTCGTCCTATTAAGTTGGATGAAGATCGATTGAACGACCTTCTTCATGAAAATCCTCATCAATCGACTAGAGAATTGGCTGTACAATTGGCGTGTGATCAGAAACTGTAGTGGATCACCTTCATTCGATGGGAAAAGTTCAAAAACTCGGTGCATGGGTTCCGCACGCTTTGAGCGAAAGCAACAAACTTCAACGCTCCAGGATTGCCGCAGGTTTGCTTGCTCGTCACAAGGCTACTCGTGGATATAAGGACAGATTTCTTCACCGCATCATCACTGGCGACGAAAATTGGTGAATTTATGTCAACATGAACCATCGAAAATAATGGCTTAGCCCCAATAAAAAACCACTTCCGCGATTAAAGCAAGGATTTCATCCACGAAAGACGATGCTGTGTGTGTGGTGGGATTGTGAAGGCATCATTCTTTATGAGCTCCTTGCGAACTACGAGGTTGTTAATGCAGAACTCTACGTTCAACAAATGTATCGATTCACCGAAGCAATTCGTGAAAAGCGACCTCATCGACGTTATGAAGTCCTTCTGCAACACGACAATGCTCGTCCTCACATTGCCAATATGACAAAAGACGCCATCTAAACGCTTAATTGGAAAAACCTGCCGCATCCTCCATATTCGCCAGACTTGGCTCCGTCGGATTTCCATCTGTTCCGATCGCTCTCTAACAATTTGCGCGGCGTTTCGTTCAATACTGATGTGGAATTAAGAACTTGGTTAGACGAATCTTCGAGTCAAAATCCAGAGATTTTTATTGCAGAGGCATCGAAAAACTAGTTGAACGTTGGGAAGAAGTCGTAAATAACAACGGAGAATACATTATTGATTAAATTGCATATTGTATCAATTACAAATGAATTTTTTCTAAAATTGTTAATGATAATGAATAAATATGATAGAACCGCAAGAACATATTCCTCACCCCAATACGATGGCACCAAATAATATTATAGGCCTTTTCTATGTCAAAGAACAAGGCCAGAACGTGGAGTCTTTTGATATAGGGCTTCGCATACCAAGCTCTTGGAGCAAACAACAGGTTCATAGCACTATGGCACTTGCACGACCCACGTTGAAAATGCGAATCAAGGTTTTCAAAAATAGGAAGTCGAACGTTCACTATTTTTTTCAAATAAGATAGTTAGTTAAGGCAATAGAGCGATAATTATTGGAATATAGTGCATTTTTGACCGGATTAGGAAAGAGTAACACCTCAGCAATGCACAAAGACAAAAGATTGGAGCCAGTTATCCAAATTAAATTAAAAACATCTAATAAAAACAATCCAATGTGGATGGAGGTGGCAAAATAAAAAAGTTTCAAGGCCCCGGGGGGACGTTGATGAACACTGAAAGAGAAAGGCGCAATTACTCCCCTTCCCCAGTAAATAACTTATATGGGAGACTAGAAGCTGTGGAGAAATGAGGGGAAGCTTCACTGCAGGCTCTTTAAAGATCAAAGACTCTTCCGGATGGCGGGCACGATACTAATTTCATAATGACGGTCAGGTAATGTATTAGCTATCAATAACTAATCGGACAACAGAGACCCATGCACACTAACATCGGGGCTATAAGACTAACATAGCAACTCCGAATCGTATTAACCCTCTTCCAGATCTTCGAGGAGGGGTCGAAGAGAAGATGGACGAAACATGTTCGTCATAAAGTTCCACAGGCCTGTCGCAAAGTCCTCTATCTCTTTCAATCCGGTTGCATGGTGAGGAGTTTCTACGGTACCGGAAATAGGCAGACTGGGCAAACCGTAGCTGTTCAATCGCGGCGCACATGACCTCCAGATTCTAGGGTACCACCTTGGAATGGTGGGCGCAGGGGCGCCAGAGATGTGACGTTAAGAAATCCATTGCAGCGTCATGCCGCCAAACACTCATAATAAGGCATCGGTGTAAGACACATTCCGAAAACCATCACAATCAGCCTTCCATAAATTCCACTGGGGTGGACGAGGGAGCTGATTGCTAGGAAAGACAGGTGCAGGAACATGGGAAAAAATAATCACTTCCATCTTAATCATCCCGAACCCACCTTTGAGATTAGGGAAACAGTTTTGGGAGCACAATAATAAATCAACCAAACTTAAGTATCCAATTGTACACGATAAAAGATCCAAGAGTCAAATATATTCAATAACGCGACCTTTATCCTTAAAAATGACAACGGCCCAAAAGGATAAGTTAATTGATCCAAAATATCAAGTAGATCAGACCTAGCCGCAGCCAAATGTTGAAGAAGGCAATAACGAGCACAGTTAGAAGCTCGTCTAAAATGAATCGCGTAGCTACTCTTTGTGGAGCTGTACGGAAAAGCAGGTGAATACAATAGCGAGATGCTGCTACAAAGATAGATACACCATGTGCTGCATCCCTTAACAAAGGCGGGAAGAGGTAAAACGCAAAAATTCAGGGCTAAAGACAATTTGTTCTATTTAAGACGATCAATGCTTGCGTCACGTAATAGAACGTTTAAGAACATCCAGGCAATTCCAATAAATTCGAACCTATAATGACATACGAGAGGAAACAACAATCCATAGCGAATTTTATAGACTCGGTCGAAAAAGTAAAAACAAACGTAAGCGACCACCGTCGTCCGGTAGCGAGACAGGAAACGAGCGCGAAATTCCCCTAAGCGAAGACAGTCAACCGAAAAGCAGCCCTCAGTATAATGTAGAAAATTGTGCTCGGAGCAGGGGTTGAGGGCAGCCTTCTATCAAATGGGGCATGGTACTCGCGAGTGTGCCAAATTTGAAGACTACAAAAATGACCATACCTTCGAGACATTGATGGATAAGTTCAGGAGAAAAGTACTGATGCGATGAGACGCCGTCTCACATCTTTGTGATGGAGTTACAAGAACTGTCCTGATCCATACCGTGTCATCAGTGTTGGAAAGATAAAAAAGCGTCTGATAGCTATGTCTGTGCAGACAGCCTGGCCACCTCATTACCAGACTTGCTTCTAGCAGAGCACTCTGACGACGTCCTAGGGTTAGCTGAGATAGGTACTTTTAAGGATGTTGATGTAGGCCGACCACCAAAAACGGTTCTGAGGATGATATTACTCGACTCTAAAACCAAGTGAGTTTTAAATTATAAGATTTTAAAAGGATAAGAAAATCTCAAGAGCGATCACAGCATTAGTGAATGCTAATGGTTTGAGGGTGTAATGTGCCAGAAAGATGCACAAGTTGACTAATACGAACGTATCAGATAGAGACTGGTATTGAGCGCGATGGGAGGAAACTTTAGGCTCGCGTCGGCCCTCTCTCATCTTCATTACCAGGCAGCCCGTAGGATGACTTGATTCTATCATGTTGCCAGTGTGAGTAAAAGCGAAACGGTAGTCTAATTGTAGTGGACTCTTTGGCACCCTCATTCACAACATGTGCAGGAATCCAGCGTAAGATAATCTCGAGATCCGCCCGGCTTGCCAAAACTGTGGCGTCACGGATATTGCGAATCAAGGAATGACTGTCGTCTCTCGGAGACTGAGGGAGGCGCCGAGCTCGCGCGTAGAGGCGAATATTGCACTGAGCACGACGTAGGGCAAGTGGCCTCTTCCCAGCATCGACTAGTAGGGTCTCAATGGGGGAAGTGCGGAAGGTACCGGTCGCAAGGCGAAGGCCAGTGTGGTGGATCGAGTCCACTTTCCGCAATACACGCTCAGCTGCGGATGCATAAAACTCGCATCCGTAGTCGAGCTTAGAACGACAAAGGATCGATAAAAAAGTAAGCGCTGAACGTCATGGAACGGAGAATATCCATGGCGCGGGTACAAAAGACTCTAAGCTGCGGATATGAGCCTCCCAGGTGAGGCGTCGGTCAAATACCAGACCAAGGAAACGGTGCGATTCAACCACTTCCAGGGGTAACCCATTAAGAAACAAGTCTGGGTCAGGGTGGAGCCGTGGATGGTGGCAGAAATGTACCACCTTAATCTCGGCCAAGGAAAACCGAAACCTGTGAGTTCGGCATGGCGAGAGACGCGGTTCAATGCCTGCTGGAGTCGACGCTCCAGTTGGCATCTGGGCTGCGCCAAAAGAGATCGAAAGGTCATCCACGTAGAGCGTAGCGAGAACATCTTCCGGCCGCACCGAGGTGATGCCGTTGATGCTCAGGGCAAAGAGTGACACTGAGGACACTTCCCTGTGGGACATCATCTTCCAGCTCCATTGGACCGGAGAGGGCTCCCCCCAGCCGTACGCGGAATCGACGATCTTGCATAAATTCAGATATAAAGATTGGGAGGCGTCCCTCGCCCCCATCGTGTAGAGGGTCTCCATGATACCGTATCACCATGCAGTATCATAGGCCTTCTTCGGATCGAAAAACACCGTGGCATAGTGCTGTCAACGAAGGGAGGTCTCGCAGACGGCATTTTCCAGTCGGAGCAGAGCATCAGTCGTGGAGTGGAACTTGCGGAAGCATCATTGTGCAGAAGACAAGGCCTCCACTGTCCAGAAAAAAAGGCTAATCTAACATTTACCAATTTCTCCATCAACTTGCACACGCGAGAGGTTAGAGAGATTGGGCGGAAACCGGCCGGAGTAGAGTGATTTCTCCCCAGTTTGCGAAAGCGAGCACAGTAGCAATTCGCAGGAAGAGACCCTCCACACAGATCCTGTCGAACAAATCTAAGAGAAAGGCCATGCCTCGCTCACCCAGGTGTCGAAGCATGGCGTACGGAAAATTGACCGCGCACAAAGCAAGAGCGGAACGCAACTCGCTCAGAGTAAACCTGTCGTTGAAGGGTTCTCCGCCTCTAGGGGAGAAAATCCAGCCGGCGGCCTTCCGCGACAACACGACGGGCATTGAATGCTGGCCGAGCAGCATCACGGCTAGAGAATGAGGTCCCATTCTCCTGGAGAACGGGGGGGGAGGAGCCTGGGAGAACTTGCCCCGAATACTTTTGACTCGCTTCCACACCTCTGCTAAAGGAGGTCTTCCCGTTAAGTGAAGACGCGTATGGCCGCCAAGTAGAGCGGCGGGCATGCTTCGAAATATACCAGAACCTAGCCCGAGCCCGACGAAATTCAGCGACAGTGAAATCGTTCGGGCGACGCTTATACCGCATGTAAGCATAACTCTTCTGCTTGAGGGCCGTCTCACACTCGGCTGACCACCACGGGAGTGGTTGGCGTGCAAAATGGCCGGAGAACTCAACGGCCTCATCTACCGACCTAAAATCCTCGACTGAGATAGAGAATTCAGTCATTTCCTGAAATACAGACGACCGCGCCCGTGCCAAGCACCACCGGGGCGGGCTCACGAGCAGCAGCGGCCTAGAAAATGATATTTGAATGGGAAAGTGATCACTACCATGGAGGTCATCGACCACCCCCAAATCAAAATTAGGCTCTGCATCCGGAGAGCACAAAAATAGATCAAGGCAGGAAAATGAAGCCGTTCTCTGGCAGTGATGCGTAAACTCATCCACATTTAGGACACCCATCTCAAGCTCGTCGATCAAGTCGGCAAGGTCTTGACCCCGGGGATTAATAGACTAGTCTCCACAGAGGGAGTTTCTACCGTTTAGCTCTCCGAGTTAGAGAAAGGGCCTCGGCAACCGTGCCACGACGCGGCGGAAGTCCCCCGCGTCGAAGTCGGCTGAAGGTGGAACGTACGCGGAAATAACAGTATACCTCATATCAAGGTGCAGCGCACAGATACTGCCTGAAAGGAGTTATCTAAAGCGAAGGGAGGAACCGAGACATTATGCCGGGGGTAAATCGCAGAGCCTCCCGCCCGCTCCCCATCCCGTGGTGGTGGGGTCGCAAAACCCTGATACCCCGGGAAGGCATGCACCCAGCATAGTCTCCTGCAAAAAGATAGCTAACGGAGAGCGGAAGAAGAGCCTCTGCACCTGCTCCAGGCTGGCCCGGATTCCGCGGCAATTCCATTGAAGGAATATGCCCTTCAGACCTAGCTTGGAAGAGATGCGGTGGCCCTATTCGAAGAGAAAACCCTCACGGGAATGTCCGTACGCTTCCCGGAGGCAGAACTCCGGGCGCTGTTGGCCGGACAATGAGCTGTCGCCTTCGAGGACTTATTGGGGGAGGTTGGGCTCGCCATGCGAGTCTTTTTCACCCTCTGCCTAGAAAACTTAGGCGGGCGGGAGGCCCCTCTTACGAGGATCTACAGACTCATTCGTTCCTGCCCTCCTTTTGGGGGGCACCTTTAGGAACCCCAGAAGATGACCTGGCAAGCAACTTCAGGGGTGCTGCCTCCCGTGAGTCTAACGACTCTGTAGAGGCGGTGGTCGTTTCGTATTACGGGAAACGGTCACGCTGGGGGAAGACGGGAAAGCCCTGGATTTAGCCGGTGTTGGGTGTGGACCCTTTGTGCCGCCAGCTTTACCAGGGGAGTGCTCTGGGTGCGTAGAATCCGCAGAAGGGTTCCAACTGGGCGCGGAAACGACCGTACCCGTAGGCCTGGAGGGGTCAGGAGCAGAGGGCGTCTTTTTCAACTATGAGGCATAGGACGTCCCGGGAAGCGCCGGGCGCGCCAGGACTAAGTCCTTAGCCTCGCGAAATGAGAGACGATCATGGGCCTGAACGGCCAGGATTTCCTTCTCAAGGATGTACGCAGCACATTGCTTCGAAGAAGCGGGGTGCGGCTCTCCGCAATTGACATACTTGGCCACACACGATTTAGACTTATCGTGTCCGGCTTTGGAGCAACTTACACAGGTTCCATGTAACCCTGACTTTGCACGTCGACAGGAGCGATTAGTATGGCCGAAGCGGTGACAGTAATAGCACCTCCGCGGCAGTGGCATGAAAGCCTTCACGCGGTTCGATACCAACCGGCACGCACCGACTCAGGGAGCTTGTTATAGTCGAACGTGACGAAGAGTGTAGGAGTGGGTCTCGAGGCCCGTCCCTGTTTTCTCATCACACGCTCGACCTTGACCGCCCCATGGTCAGCCAGCTCTAAGGTGATGTCCTCTATAGAGTAGTCCAAGAGTTCCCTCGCATAAACTACTACTTTCACGAAGTTCATGGTAGAGTGCGGCGTCACACTCACAGGCGTGCCCTGATGTAATCGAGGCTCCGCTCTGCGCACTAGCACTTTTGTTCTTAGTCAGGGGCTCTGCACCCGAGGGGGTAGAGGGGCTGGATGTGCCGATCTTGGCTTGGTCGCTCACCGAAGTAGTAGTAGACCCATCCGTCCCCGCAGATGGAGAGGAGCTCCGAGTATTTTGTTTTTTTTTTCTTTTTAGAAGAAGAGGGCGGGGAATGAACCCGCTTCTCCCCTCCGCCGGCAGGAGCTCCCAGGCCGGATGGACCGGCCTCAGCAAGGTCCTTCTCCGAGATGGAGAAGGTCCTGGCAGTCGCATGGGCACCAGCTGGAGGAGATCCCTCCCCTCCTTGCACTGCCTTTGAGACCCGAGCCGTTTGAAGAGGACCTTGCATATGGGCGGACTCGAGTTCGGTGCTTCGCGCAGAGTCGGATTCACCCCCCATGGAAGGCCCTACCGTCTGAGGACCATGTCTACCTCGGGGGGTGGGGGGAGCTCCATTTGGACATCCCCCCCAGGACATCAGAGGTCCCATTGGCAGCGGTTTCACTAGTCTAGTATGGGGAGGCACAGAACTTGACCCCCCACTAGGTTTAATATTCAAGCCAGCAGGTCTTTTGAGGGAAGCGACAGATGGGGCCTGTCTTCCCTCTCCCCCCTAAGTGGGTTTGCCCTACCGAGCAGCTTCAATTGGGAGGGATCGGCTATGGGCTGTCTGCTGGCTTTCTTGGCAGTCTCCTTGGAAAGTAAAGGAGATATGCCGCTGGAAAGAGGCGCCCGAAGACACGTCCAGACAAGGGGGTGAAGGGAGAGTACCCTACACCTGTAGGCAAAGGAGAGGAGTAAGCCTCCTCTCCGGTTAAAGAGATTTGCAGGGTCCCCTGCGACAGCACAGGGTGGGGGAGGGAACCTACATTTTTTTAGTGGAGCTGCCCGAAGGCGGCTCCGTCGATCGTGAGAGGGAAAGGGGAAGTTTTATTTTGGGGTTTTACATCATCGGGCATGGGGACCCTATTCTTTCTGCGGGAAGCAAACGCTAATCATCCCTTGCAGTGGCCCGCTCTGCGAGTAGTGCGTATGGGGCTGGCAAGCCAGGTGCCGGCATTTTAGGACACCCCTCCCGCCTGGTGACCTGGCAGCCCCTCGGCATGGCGGCTCCACCTTGGAGCACACGTAAAAAAAATAGATAGTTATGTGAAAAGGAAAAGGGATGTGAGGAAGGTATGAGGAGGATGAAGCAGGTTCATAAAACCCATCATCCCAAACTGGAGCTCAGGGGTTAGGGAACATTGTCCCCTCCCCTCTCAGTCCCGATCCGGGATAGTGGGCTGAGAAGGTCAGCATCTAACCTGTGAAAATAGAGGCCGACCAGTGAAAGTTGTGGGAGAGGTTGTAGGGAAAGCGAGGAAGTAGGGGAGAAACACAAGCTGTCTGAAAGGAGAAGAGGTTAAGCTGTGGCCGGACGGGGCGCTGAGTCCCGTCAGCACGGCGGCCAGGAAGGCAAATCATCGCGCCCGTTACGGGGGAATAATAAAAGAAAATAGATTTGAGAATATACGTGTGTGTCAGAATGGACGAAGGGTTAGAAAACCGCGAAAAAGGTGGGCTAATTATTTGAATGTGTGAAAGAGAGAGATGATCGAGCAAGTGGATAATAATATATTTTCGTCCACAATTTAAAGCGAAAACCAACGAGAGTTTCCCGAATAAAGTTTGTGAGTGGGGATCAGGAAATGAAGTGAAGATGGAAGCAAAAATATGCGGAAGATATAAACCCCCAAAACTCCTGCAGGCAGTAAAGGCTGCGAGGGAACGCGTCCGCAGGTGTTATGACGGGAGGACTCAAGATCATCCAAATGTCAACTACAGTATGGTTGCCGATGCTACACGCGACACCACTTCACGTAAGAAAATTGATGGGGTGGGAGGGAAAACCTGAACAATCAGGAAGGACAAACTAGTCACTTTATCAAATCGCTAGTGCATACCATCCCCAACAAGACTACTGACTCCTCAGTATGCAATCCTCCAAGACGCCCGTATCCCGCAGGAGCTACCGAGTCGTTTTTTAGGAGACCTAAACAGCACCGGTTCATGTAGGTTTCACCTTTGATGTGGGATTACTGAGAGCAAATACTATAGGCCGGTCATTGAACGATGCCATGTCCTTTAGGATGTCTTCCGTAAACACTCCTCCTACGGCGGCAGCGCCTGTAAACGAATGATTAAAATCAATTGGTTGAGTTGCACATCGCTAGTCTACTTCCTTTTTTTTTTAAATCAGGTTTTAAAGCAATTGAAGCCGAGGTCAAAGGCATAGAGCAGTAAACCTGTTATTGTAACCATTATACTTTCAATAAAAAAATGCCACTGATCTGCACGCATTTACGATGCCCTTTATTAGTGGGGACCTACAGTTTCAATTTGGGATCTGAATCACGGGTTATCTAAGTCGTAAGGCAGGTGTCGTGAAGGCGACCCGAATTGGAACTCCATCCGGCGGCATATCACACCTAATGTAGCTTAACTTCGCTGTAATCGGAAGCGGTTTCAACTCGGCTAACCCTTAACTCTAAATAAAAATAAGCTTTTTAACGTCCAAGTCCAGTAACTGGGCGTTCACATCAACCGACTTAAGTTAATGTCAGTGAACTCATTCACAAGACTGACCGTCTGCAGCTCTTTTACAAAAAGATGGGCTCACACTTCATCGCGTACGAGGTGCAGCTAATACCACGGCGGACTTATTCTTACCTCTGCCCCACAGGGATGCAAGATGAAACGAAAACAAACGAGAGCATTTTAGTCTTTTTTTTTTCCTCTCTCGGCGAAGGTTCGTCTAGAGAGCAGTGAAGTAAGTGGAAGAGAAAAAAAGAAAAGAAAAATACCTGTCGAAAAAGCCGGGGAAACGCTTGAATGTTAAACTCTGCAATGAAGAGCTCCCGTGCCGGAAGAACAACCGTTAACAGCACATCTTCCACCTCATCCACACAAAAGGATTAACGACCGAATCTTTTTACCAAATTAATGCAACGAAATCGGGGATATTCACCAATAAGAGCTGTCGGCTTAATTTCATTGACGATTTCTCGCAGATCTTCCATCGGAGGGTGATCCTTAGCAAAGGAGACCTTGTGTCCAGATACGCCACCCTTTGGTCTATTCTTCACGATCAGACCTTTCGAATCTACCATAAAGATCTTGGCACGGGCCTCTTCGGTGCCCAACCCTGCCTCGGCCATCGCCATGACGATCAGATTGGCGATACCGAGAGACGCCTGTCGACAAACATATCCTTACTTTTTTGCACAGAAATGAACGGTGCGGAATCACCATTCCAAGGTTCAAAGAATCTCAGACTCCCTATAATACGAGAGTGAAAAGTCCTCCACTGCGGCATTTCCTGGAGCATCGCAGAAATCAACTAAATGTGAGGACACCCGGGCGTGAAATGAGAGGATACACTAGATTGGGAACCAATCTGAAAAGATTCCAGGGAACCAGAACCCCTGGTACTATAGTTGCAAGGTTATATTAAATGGAATTGGATTGGGTTGGAGGAGTCGCCAGGAGGCAGTTTATTCTGTCTACTCATTTATAGAATTCCAAGTTTTTAAAATTATTTTTTATGCAATGGAAGATGTTAAATTTACTTGAAACTAAGAATCAAAAACAAACTCACCATCTGAGTCAGAAAGGTTGAAGAAAAGATCGTTTAAAAAGTGCACCTCCATAACTTGCAATGCCTGTTCAATTAAATGTCTAATAATGGGGTTGGGGCAAGGAAGGCACACAATCTTCCGATGCCAGGTACAAGGGTAGCTTTATACTACACATGACAAGCGTTCGGGTGAGGAGTGCAGGAACAGCAGCAAGAATTAGCTGGCTGTGGGTCAAGCGGAAATCAACCAAACCAGCGCCAGGAGAGTTGTTCAAAAGTTCAATCAGTTTCCAAGTGTGATCGGTGCGCATCAACACCACTAAAACAATCCGGCCCTCCCACCCCAAAAATAACAAGGCCACCCATTATTTTACCCACGACAAACTCTTCATATTGATGGGGAGCCATGTAGGGTTGCATTAGGTACAGTCAGGCTTAATCCTTACAGAAAAGCCCAAGCACGAGGGCCTCTCAAAAAACTACTTCCATGCACACCATTCATCCACTTCCTCCTCGGTCAGTCCTTTCTCTCTCAAACACTAATTAAAAAAGCAAACCAACTTTTATAAGCAGTTTTCCAACCTTTGACACACTCGGTATATTCACTTCAGTCTATTGCCATCCATTATACTTAGATGCCTATACGGACCTCGAAGACACTTTTAGTCATCCTCAATCACACTATAAACATCTTACAAAGTCTTTCCACACACTATTAAACTTTCGCGCAACATGCATCCCTCTCAAGTTGTCCATTTGCATTGCTCTAACTCGAAATCTCTCGTTCTCCTTCCATATCATCCTTTCCAGATAGTCGAGCTATCGAAGTATCCAAGAATGACAGACTTTGTCTTGTCTTTGACATTTAGTCATTCTCTCTTTGACTCCAGTATAATATACCAATGGCGGTGGTGTAGCAGAATGAAGATCAAGAAATGTACAGTAGGATCATGGGCAATCTACTCTTCCATTTCACTTACACTAATGTCTATAGACAAACATTTATTCAATAGCAAGTCAATTAACACATCTGGAACACCCGGAAACAAAGCTAGGGGGCCTTCCGCTGTCGAAACATTTGCACAACGTTAAACTCCATAGCAGTCACCTCTCCAGCACCCTGAAACAGAAACGTGTGGTTCTTCAAAGTAGTGTTGGTTTCCCTCAGGGAAGCGAGAATGCCAGCTACTGCAACAGAGGCTGTTCCTTGAATGTCGTCATTGAAAGTGCAGTACTTCTCCCGATACCTGAGCAACAAAAAGATTGATTAGCTTTTAACCTGAAGTTAGAATCCACTAAAAGGTAGACATGGAATTTTTGTCATCTAAGCGCCGAGAAGAGCAAAACCTGACATATTCGTTATGCAAACTAGGGGGAAGGGGGGCTAAGTAGCGGCTATTTTACCAAACTCGCATCCCTTCCGCAAAATATAGAGCGCTGCCTAAATAGAGCGCGCTCGCCGCTCGTTTACGATGGGGGTAACTCGGTAGAACAGTTAAGCCCACACAGTCTTTGTCGCCAGTCTACATAATAAGCAACACTATTTTTTCAAGATGAGATCGTAGAACGCAGTTCAGTACTTCGTTTTGTCCTCCAAGTCCTCCCTCATCGCCACTACCATCAGTTAATCAGCTTAGACTAACATCGGCAGAAACCATCTCTCGCTATTCTTCAATCGATTTTCCACCACTGTCCCTCACTCCCATTCGTACTTCTCACAGCCCTCCAAGCATAAAGATTTATAAAAACCATAGCAACATCACACACCTTTATACGCGTATGCACATCAAACCGGCCATCTTTCCCCGAACAAACATCATTAAAGAATTTACTACTATCTCCACACTTTCTTATGACCTGTTATAGATAGCTCTTAAGTACCAGATACATAAACCCGTATACACTACATTTCTTATCTCTTGCTTCCTGAGTCGTCTTAAACCAGAGAAAATTCACGCAACTACACCCCCATCCTAAACTGTCTTTGTTCTTCTACCATTCTCTATCGTTCTTTTAAACACTAGATCTTTCCATATAAATTGTCTACAAAGGCAAACGACATATTTCCAGTAGTTCCGGCATCACTCTTTCCCCTTATTCATCGGTAGTATCAAAGCTTCCTTTATTCGTCAGACAATAAGTACTTTCAAATGTCTTAAAACACAACACCAAGGCCTATTGCATTAAACAATCACCAGCATGTTTTAGCCTATCCTCGATGCATGGATGGATTGCCCGAATCACTTGGCGCTCACTGCTAGGTGATTGCACCGAAACAGTAGCCTATTCTCGAATCTCTCGATTTGTCTTCTGTTCGTCTTTATGTCTGGATTGGATTAGCTCGAAAATAAGTTAGCCAAAATTCATTGAAAATAAACTATCATTAAAGAAGCAGAAAATTAGAGCTCTAACGTTACTATAATCGCCCCTATGCCTATCTCATTTGACCTGTTCTGCCCATTCATACGTTTTTTAGTATATTTGTAACATTATTTATATTTTATTATTATATCATTATTATTTATAGCCGTATTGTTATAATGCATGTAGCCTTTTAATGTTATTGATAGATAAATCGATTTTTTTGGCCAATATATTTGTTTGAGGTGAAAAAAACTGCGTTAGATACACCAGAAAATACGGTGTGATGCTCTTAATGGATGTCGGGGCTAACGAGTCCCAGGACCCTGTACAAAGTCATTGAGAACCGTGCGTTTCCAACCCAGACTGCGTCCATTTCACCAAGATGTAGTCACATTTAGCTGCCTTCTACCACAGGCAGCTGACACTACGAACCACCCGAGCGCACTCAAGCCGTCACCACAAGCAATAAACACTACTTCCCTACAGCATTCTCACACTGATCCTAGGTACGAGTATCAAACTACCGTAGCTTACTTTTCTAGGAACCTAAACGCATTGTGGTTGCCGAAATCCTCGAATTGAATGAGCGTGTTCTGGCCGTAACGACGAACAACGGCGTGCATAAATTCGTCGATAAAGGTATCGTAAGCCTCACCCGTCACTCGCTCGTGACGACACCCGATGTAGAAGTCGTCTTCGAGGAGCTCCTAAAATGAGACGAGGGAAAAAGTGAGATTGGAGGAAACGTGAATAAAGCCTTAATAGATAGGGGAAGGGTAATGGAAGTTGATCGAGGATGAGAGGGCTACAATAGCAAATTTCATCAACCCTATATAGTGAGGTTTGGAGGGTGAATTTCGAAGAGTTCTGCAACAGGGCAATACGAAAAAAAAAAAAATGAACTCAAAAGTATGATCTTGAGGATCTGTTGCGGGGGCATCGATTAACAGGGAAAACGGTCACCCGATTGCCTCCGCTTCTTGACTCACCTTTCTGTTGGTTCCAACGTCGAGTACAATCGGGAGACATTGATGTGGCTTGATGCCCGCAAGGGCAGTGTACAGAGCCAGCTTCCCTACGGGTATACCCATACCGTAGGCTCCCAGATCACCGAGGCCCAAGATTCGTTCTCCATCTGTGACAACAATCGCTCTCACATCGATCTCGGGCCTGCACAAGAATGACTAATTATTTCTTTGGGTCCAAGATATTAGATGTAATGCAAAGGAAAACTACCTCCACCAGACGACCGAAAAACTGATGGGAGACTAGAATAACCAAAAAAGTGATTACGAAAAAGAGAAAATGATATATAGTACTATAAAAAAAAGAGAATCGAAGATGACAGGAGCTATAGTAGGACAAGATTCATTTGGACGCTAGAGCCACGATAGTGCATTACAAAACATCCACGGAGATAGAAGAGGACCAAAATATTCACCCACAGCCGGTCTATTTGTTATTCTAAGTTTGATGACAATCTATTTTTACGTTCCTGCATTCTCCACTCCACTTTCAACTAATCTACTTTTCCCCCAATAAGCATTCACATCTCGACCCTAATAGCGAGTTTCTACTCGTATTTACTATCATAACTAAGTGCACTTAACACCCTTAGTCACAAAAGGAGCCAAATATTGGTACCAGTTTCGGAGGACGTCGTAGATGTGTCCTTTATCATGAATCGAAATGAAGAGACCCCGGGGTCTCCGGAAAATGAGGCCGAACTTCTGGCAGGCGAGGCCCACGGTTGGGGTGTACACGATCGGCATGTAGCTCTCCACATTCTCGCTCAGGAGGCGGTAGAAGAGACGCTCGTTGCGATCCTGTGTTCGAAACGTGGGGTTAAGAATTGAAAACAATCTCGTAAAGGCGTCTATTTGACCGCACAACACCTTTCAATAATTGCCAATGGAATATACCGATGCTATATACTCGTATATGTAGGAGATAGCAAATAGTTGGTTGGTTTGTTTTTTTTTAAATTAAGGGAACTCATCAGGCGGCAGCTAACAAGGACATATGTAACCCCAAAAGAAGATACAAAAGCAGATCTTCATGCTAATTTGAAATAACATCAGAGGAAACCACAATAAAAAGAATAAAAACAAGAACAAAAGGAAAAGAAAAAAAGGTGACAGCAGATAGAGCCCAATACGGGAGGCGATGAACCGGCCTGGACGATATTTTTAGAACCCATCTGGCGAAAGCACAGTAAAGCAAAAGTTGCTATAATTATCTTACAGGCTAATGCAAGCTAGATTAAAAAAAAAAATAACATGCAAAAGACGAAAAAAAAAAAACAAGGAAGGGTCTCGGTAACCGTGCCACGACGCGGCGGAATTCCCCGCGTCGAAGTCGGCTAACGGTGGAATGTACGCCAAAATAACAGTATTGTTCCTATCCAGGTGCAGCTGCACAGCTACTGCCTGAAAGGTGTGTAAAGCGAAGAGAACGCAGACATCATGCCGAGTGTAAATGGCGCATCCTGCTGCCCGGCACCCGACCCGTGGTGGTGGGGGTAGCAAAACCCGTATACCCCGGGAGGGTGGGCAGGGGGCAAGCGCCCAGCAAGGTCTCCTGCAACAAGATAGCTAAGGGAAAACGGGAGGAGACGAGCCTCCGCAGCAATTCCATAGAAGGAATATGCCCCCCAGGTCTAGCTCGAAGGAGATGCGGGGGCTCTCTTCGAATAGAAGACCCTCACGGTAATGGCCGTACTTTTCCAAGAGACAAAACTCCGGGCGCTGTTGGTCAGACAATGCGCTGTCGCCTTCCAGAACTCATCGGGAGAGGTTGCGCTATCCTAGTGAGACTTTTCCTCCTTTTGCATCGAAACCTTAGGCAGAGAGGGGGGCGCCCTATTTTCGAGGATCCACAGTCTTCGAGCCACTCACCTACCACTGGGTGTGGGCGTAGGAGCCAAAGCTCTTTATTGCTGTCCTCCCTTCGCGACGCAGCTTTAGGAACCCCGGAAGATGGCCTCACGACCAACTTCAGGGGTGTTGCTTACTGCGAGTCTAACGACTCTATGGAGGCGCGCGGCCGTTTAGCCTTACGGGAAACGGTAACGCTAGGGAAAAGGAGAGGAGCCCTGGTTTAGCCGGGTCTGGGTGTGAAACCCTTTATGCTGCCAGCTGTACCAAGAGAGCTCCAGGGGTGAGTAGAACACGAAGGATTCTGAATGGGCGCGGAAGGACCGATCCTAGGCCTGGAGGGGCCAGGAGCAGAGGGTGTGTTTTCTTGAGATTGAGGCATAAGACGTCCCAGGAAGAGTCGGGCGCGCCAGAACCAAGTCCTTAGCCTCTCAAAATGAGAGACGATCCTGGCCTTTTCAGGCCAGGATTTCCGTCTCAAGGGGATACGTATCACATTGCTTCGAAGAAACCGGGGGCTCTCCGCACGCAATTGAAACACTTGGCCACACACGATTTGGACTTATCGTGTACGGCCTTGGAGCAATTTACACAGACTTCGGGTAACCCAGACTTTGCACGGTCTACACGAGTGATTCGTATGGCCGAAGCGGTGGCAGTAGTAGCACCTCTGCGGCAGTGGTACGAATGCATTCACACGGTAGCAATACCAACCGACAGGCACCGACTCAGGAAGCTTGTCACAGTCGAACGTGACGAAGAGTGGGGGGGGGAGGGTCTCAAGGCCCCTCCCTGTTTTTTCATCACACGTTCCACCTTGACTGCTCCATGGTCAGCCAACTATAAGGTGATGTCCTCTATGTATTAGTCCACGATGTCGTGGAACAACACTCTATACCATACACTACTCCTATATTATGTGGGGAGTGACTTAATCACCTACTGCAACGCGAACCTTTTAAGGACTGTTCGCAGGGATTAACGACCGACTAGGAGGTCAAACTTGAGGCGTTGGGTTTCAAATCCTTAACAAATCAGGCAGAGTTCAAAAATGGTTAGCGAGATTTACTTGAATAGGCCAAGAGTATCGTTCAAGGTTAAAGATGAAACAACAAAATATAATTTTATTTACAGAGAAAGTTATGGGAGAGGTTGGATGGAAAGTGAGGAAGCAAGGTAAGAAGACAGGGTGTCAAAAGAGACTTAAGGTGGGGCTGGACGTGGCGCGACGAGTGTTGAGGTGGGTCTCCAGGCACCTCCCTGTTCTCTCATAGCACGTTCGATCTTGACCGCTCCATGGTCGGCCATTTCAAAGGTAATGTCTATTATGGAGTGGTTCACGAGGTCCCTCGCGTAAATGACATTATTCACCAATTTTGATGGTAGAGTGCGGAGTCACTTACCGGCCCGACGTGTCATTAAGTGTCCGAAGGCCACTAATCATCGCCGCCTCGGAGGAATCCGACGCTTTCGCCAGAAGGCGCGCGTCCGAGAAACGGCTTTCTTTCAATCAAACAAGCTAATGCTCTCCTCGGATGGCTCATGATGACGTTGGCCAATATGCTGCTATCAGTGGAGCGAATAACCAGAAACCCTTCGAGCCGAGGGGTTGAAAACGCCAGGTAGTCTTTCAATGAAGGGCCCGGACGTAATCGAGGCTCTGCTCAGCGCAATGAAACTTTAATCTTGGTCTGTGCCCCAACCTCCCTAGCCGAGGGCGTCTCTTTCTCTTACTTCTTTCTTTAAGGAGGAGGGTGGGGACTAAACCTGCTTCGTTCCACCGGCGGAAGGCTCACCTAGGCCGGACGGACTGGCATTAACCAGATCCTTCTCCAATATGGAGAAGGTCTTAGCTGACAAAGAGACACCAGCCGGGGGAGGAGATCCCTCTTCTCCTTACGAGTCCTCGGGGGCTCAAGCCGTCTGAGGAGAAGCTTGCACAGGGAGAGTACTCGGGTTCGGTGTTTGGTCCCGAGCTCGATCCCATGATAGATCTTGCCATTTGGAGCTCGGTCATCTTCGGGACTATGTCCATCTCAGGGAAGTTTCCATGTAGCCTTTCCCCTTTAAGGCATCACGGATTCGATTCGAGGTACTTTTTGTTGCATCGTCTCTGGTCGGCGAACCGACATCCATCGGGGAAGAGATGGGGGACAGACACGCCGACCCCCTGCAATGTCAAAATACATGACTGCGGGACTGAAGGGGACACGGCCCGATGGACCCCGCTTTCCCTTGCCCCCACCCCCCTAGGCAAGTTGGCCCAATTGAATCGCTCCCACTGGAAGCGGTCGATTTTGGTGCCACCTACCTACCTACCTACACTCTTGGCCGTTCATGGAAGTCTCCACAGAAGGGGGTGATGGGAAACCACCGCACACGAGAGGTCTAGGAGATGAGCAAGCCTTTTCTCCGGAGGAGGTTGAAGTGCCCCCTGAAAGAGCACAGGGTAGGCAACTTCCTTTTCAGAGCGGCTCCAAAGATTAAAGGAGAAACCCATTTGCCGCATGCAGATGCTGAGAGGCAAGTCCCTTCACAGGTTCAAGGGGTGTCTCGTGTTACCTCGTCCTCCCCGACACCTACGGATGTCGAGGCGGCACTTGGGGACGAATCCCCATGCGCAGTCCCAGTAGTTCCTTCTGGTGTTAGCATAATTGTAGAAAAAGAAAAAAAAACACATGGAAAGTACATACTATGAAGAAAAAAGTTTCTATGGAATCAGAAACTTTAAGAATGTGATCATTTACACATACTCGGTCCCGGTCTAACATTGATGGGCTTTGCCAACCCATCCCGCCATTTAGGCAAAATTGTCCAGGAACTTTAACCATAAAGGATGGTGCCAGCGTAGCCACCTTATATGTGTACTGGAGGAAGGTGAGCAGAGTCGGTGGCCCAACACACCTTATACCTAATACTTCACCGAGTCAGCGGTCTTTCGTCCCTCACGGCACACACTGCCACTCGACGAAAGTGCGCCGAGCGAGGAGCCAAAACCTCTGTGGATACAGAGTAAGTGTGGAAAAGGGAAGGGGGGTATGTACTAAAGAGAAGTAGAGATAGGCAGGTCCACTAACGACTAGGGTGGGTGATCACCTATTATCATCATAACCTGGTGGTAGATGCTTCCAGGGTGGCATGATGTCAACCAGACCAACTCTGTCCAGGTGGCAACATTCATCCTGGTGCATTGTGTGAGTACAAAAAATTGAGGGGATAGCTGTAATGATAATAATAATATATACTAGTAATAACAATACTTATAATAATAAATAATTATAATACATAGATAATAATACCCAGTAATAGTAATTACACAATATTTCTAATAATAATATAAAAATTCTAAAAATAAATAATAATACTAATAAAAATAATAAGAATGATAATAAAAATAACAATGCTAATAATAATACCAAATACTAATAATAAAAAGGTAAAGTAGTGCTGAGTGAAGGCGAGGGGAAAGCGCATCAGCAACTCTGCCAGGCCAATCATAGAGTTCATGCGAATCCAGTGACAGGGCCTCTGTAATTTGAACTGAGGTTGGGAGGACGTGCACCTCCTTCAGGTACCAAGAGTAACAATCGACAGAGGATGGGGCCACGTGGCGAGAACCTAAACGAGCAGCAATACAAGTAAATCATAGTTTTACTTAGGATCTTTTCCTTAGAGCAGTTTTAAGCCAATCTGATCGGGAAGCATTCATAGAATTAGTAAGGAGAACGGGTTACCAGGACAGCTCTCTTTCCATTTTATATTTAGACGACTTACATAACTTAAAACTGGATTTTTTTCTATTTATAACCCTTCTGAAAGAAGGGAAGTCATTTAAAAGTTTCGGCACTGATTCGTAGCTGCAATATAGATTCAAACTAGGGTGACCACTGACCAGAGGGGCTGGTAGGGGCTGGTGTACACGTTCAAATGAAGGACAAATCAAAAAACTGACCTGGAGACCAGCCAAGTAGATGTATTTATTGAGAGGCTCCTGGTATCTGGCCACATTCTTCTGGCACAAGTCAACTTGTTCCTCCTGTGTCTTAAAGCGGGGAGGAATCAGGCCGTGAATACCCAGCACCTGGCGTTCCTCCAGAGTGAAAGCCATGCCCTGAAAAAGGAAATAAATTTCCCAATTAAATACTGACAGACACCGGAGACTATTAAATAGATTAAGTTAAGGCGAACGCGCGCGATTTTATTCCCACAAATAGATGTTTGATAGGGACAAGAAGAAAATATGAAAGAAGAAATTAAAAGAAATGTTCATATCCAGCCATGCTGGGATTGAAATAATAGTAATATAAAAAATATTAAGATCTCATGAAAGCGGCAACCATTGAAAGCATCGCCGCCGCAACACCCAATACTTCGGCTTTGGGTTAATACATTCATACTTCGATAGAGGGCCTCTTCTCTCCGACTCGGGTACACAGTATTCAAAAAGAGGTCAACTTAGATATTTTTTCAGGTGACCAGCTTCTAATAACTCAAGGACCCCGCAACCCGACACACGGGCACATGCCCCAAACATATGAGACAGTTCGTAGTAACTCATGTCGTCACTCGCCCAACAGGGATCAGAATCGCAGCTCCCTCTTACGGGATAATTTTGACTAAAAAGTCTCGGCAGTTATGTCCAATTCGCTGGAGACGAGAGACACTGAAATCGTAGTAGCATTACAAGTAAATCCATAATAATATTAAGTTACACATCAAACCCAGTCGTAATAAATAAGATATCGCAAATGTTGCGGGAAAAGGGGTAGAGAGATTCCAATGGTTGGAAAGGCACTATGCGAGAGGCAATAAATGTCAAAATGGCGTTTGAACCGGGTGCAATGCATGCTTTCCCAAACAGAACGACACATCTCTACCAAGTCCCGCTCAAAGTCCCGTTCGGACTTTGAGCCATGCATGAAGAACGGAGGGTTACAGGACGAAACAGAGACGCTTTAAAATGAGATATGAGATTTAAGATTTAAACTGATAAAAGCTCTCAGGTCGCCCAATCAAACAGATTTTTACTGACAGCGATTTGATTCATTTAAAAGGGGCAATAACAAGTTATAAAATAATAAATCTAGGAAGAATGAAAAGGCTGAAACAGCATTTGAAGGCTTTATCTACAGTAATGCATAAACTCATCCACATATTACACACCTATCCCCAACTCGTCGATCTGGTCGGCAAGGATTGATTGAGGGGTTGCCTACCGTTCAAATCCCCGAGCAATGGAAAGGGCCTCGGCAACCGTGCCACGATACGGCAGAAGTCCCCCGCGTCGAAGTCGGCTCAGGGTGGAATGCAAGCAGAAATAATAGTATCCCACATATCTAGGTGCAGCTGCACTGCTACTGCCTATTTAAAGCAGGTAGAAGAACGGAGACATTATGCAGGGTGTAAATGGACCATCCTCCTGCCCAACCACCATCCCGTGTTAGTGAGGTCGCAAAACCCATATAACACACAGTGAACATGGAGCAACCGCTCGGCATGTTCTCCTGTAAAAAGAGAGCTAAGGAAAAACGGGAGGAGACGAGCCTGCGCAGCTCCTCGGAGTTGACTCGGAGTCCCGCGAAAATTCCATTAAGAAATATGCGGGGCCATCTTCGAAGAGAAGACCCTCACGAAAATGGCCGTACGCTTCCTGGCGGGAGAACTCGGGGCGCAGTTGGCTGAACAAGGCACTGAAGACGCTCTCTCTTACGAAGACTTATCGGCGAAGGATGGGCTGGCTATGCGAGTCTTTTCCTCGCCCCGCCTCGAAACATTCGGAGGCGCGAGTCCCTCCTTTGGAAGATCCACAGTCTTCGAACCACCCAGACCACCAATGGGTGGGGGTGTAGGAGTCGAAGCTTCTTTGATGCTGTCTTCCTTTCGGGGGCAGTTTTAGGAACCCCGAAAGACGACCTCACGACCATCTTGAAAGCTGTTGCCTCCTTCGAGTCTAACGAATAGGTAGATGCCCACGGCCGTTTCACTTTACGGGAAGCGGTCACATTAGGGGTGGTGGGGGAAGCCCTGGTTTTATCCGAGGCTAAGTGTGAACCCTTTGTGCCGTCAGCTCTACTAAAGTGCTTCCAAGAAGCAGGGTGCGAATATCCGCAATTGAGACAATTGGCCATACACTATAGGGACTTATCGTGTAGGGCTTAGGAGTCTTCTATGGAGTAGTCCACAAGTTCCCTCGCATAAGCCACTCCTTTCACTATGTTCATGGGGGAGTGCCGCCCCACTCTCTCTGCGAGCAATAAGTGTCCGAAGAGCACTAATCATGGCCACCATGGTGGGAGCCACCGCATTCGCCAGAAGGCTCCCTTCCGAGAAACGGGTCACCTTGGGCTCTCTACTAATCAAACTTGCTAATGCTCTCCTCTGATGGATCATGTTGCTCTTCGTTAACATGCTGCCATGCGAATTTGCGACTTTGCCTGGGCTTCGGGGCCGGACGTGCCGATCTTGGACTCGTCGCTTGCCGAAACGGCATTGTACCCATCCGTCCCCTGAGTCCCTCGGAGGGAGAGGAGCCTTTAGTACTCTTTGTCTTCCCGTTCCTTTTCTTTTGGGGAGAGGAGGGTAGGGAATGAACCTGCTTCTGCCACGACCGGAAGGACCCCCTAGGCCGGATGGACTGGCCTCAGCAAGATCCTTTCTATGAAAGAGACAATGTTTTGGCTGTCCAAGGAACACCAGCAGGGAGAAGAAGTTTCTCTTGTCCTTGTGAGTCCTCGGGGACTCGAGCCGCCTGATGAGAACCTTGCACAGGGGCGGACTCAGGTTCGCTATTTGGGACCGAACTCGGATTCAACCCCATGGAAGAAACTGCCATCTGGGGCTGGGTCACCTCCGGGGCCATGTCTATCTCAGGAGGTGGGGGGCTCCATGTGGCCAACCACCCACAAAACATCACGGATACCATTCGAGGCATTCTTTGTTGTGTCGTCTCGGGCCAGTGAACCGAAATCCATCGCGGATGAAAGGGGAGCAGGAACGCAGACACCCTGGAAGCTATAAATGCAGGACTGCATGACTGTAGGGGGCACAGACCAGCGGGCCCTGCTATCACTTGTCCTCCTAAAGGGGTTGGCCCTATCAACGACTGCCTGCTCTCTTGACAGTCACCTGTAATAGTAAAGGAGTAACTGCCACTGGTAAGGGAGGAGGGGGGGACTTCCTTTTTAGAAGTGTAGGTGCCCAAAAGCTGCTCGAAAGATGACAAAGGGGAAACACCTCCACCGGTCGTGTTACCTCGTCCTCCCCGAGATCTAAGGAGAATGAGGCCGCGCTAGTAGGCGGATCGTCATGTGCAGTCCCACTATTCTTATCACATATCATTATAGTATCAGAAAAAAAGAATGAGGACTAATGGAAAGTAGATACTATGACCTCCCAAATGACTTAAGAGGTTAAGAGAAAAGTCTCCATAGGATCAGAAATTCTAGAATGTGATCATTTACACATATAATCGGCCCTGGTCCAACATTGATGGGCTTTGCCAACCCATCCCGCCATTTAGGCAAAATTGCCCTCGAGCTTTAATCATTAAAGGATAGTGGCGGCTATTATATGTGTACTGGAAGAAGGTGAGCAGAGTCGACGGCCCAACACACACAGTACCTAATACTTACCCTATCCAGCGGGGGCTGTCGGCCCTCGCAGCAGGTAGAGACCTCACGGTATGCACTGCGACTCGACTAAGGCTCAGAAGAGGACGAAAGTGCACCAGGGAACCAGAACCTCTGTGAATAGATGAGCAAGTGTGGAATGGGATAGACGAGTAAGTAATAGAGATAGGCGGGGCCATCAACAAGTAGGTGGTAGGTGATCCCAAGATGGAATGAAGTCCACCGAGTCACCATGGCTACACAACCGATGTTTTTCCACGTGGAAACGGTCTTCCTGGCTGAGAATGCGGGTAGAAAACGATAAGAAGATAGCTGTAATAATAATACAAAATGTTAATAATAAATAATAATACACAATAATAGTGCACAGTAATAATAATAATTTTAGTACATAAATAATAATAAATAATGCTATTAAATAGTAATAAATAATAATAATAATAATAATAATAACTAAAAGTTAAAGTAGTTGCTAAGTAGGGAGAGGAGAAAGCACACCAAGTTTCCCGGGCCACATCAGAGTTCAGTCAACCCAGTGACAAAGCTTGCATAATTTGTACTCAGGACGGAACAGGACGTGTAACGGGCTGAACTAGGAGGCTAATAAATCAATCAATTAATCAATCAATATATATATATATATATATATATATATATATATATATATATATATATATGTTTTTTTCAACTCATTTGAAGAAAAAATTCTAAATGAGATAATTTTCTTTTGTTTTTTATTCGATATATATATATATATATATATATATATATATATATATATATATATATATATATATATATATATATATATATATATATATATATATATATATATATATATATATATATATAAAACATATGTTGTACTTTTCGTTTTTTGTCTGGTTCTCAAAAACATTTTTTTTTCTTCAAATGAGCATAGCTTTGTTATCTATTTGCCGATTTGAACGAAATACAAACTAAACTTTAGATAATTCAATGCAGAATGGCGATTTTGAGCTTCTTTTTATAAAAGTAATTTAATGTCATGGTTGGATGACTTTCCATTTTTCAACTAATAAAAAAAGGGTATGCTCTTAAAAAAAAACTAAAATACGTACTGTGGTGGCCGTTCTCCACCCCTGCCTAAAAAAATAATATATATATTTTTCGTGCATAACTTAGTAACCCCAACACCAGCTTTAAAAAAAATACATAAATCATAAAGATTTTTAACATTCACTAAGTAAATCACAGATGTTCACCTGAAAGTGCAATGTTTGTAAAGAAAATAGTGAAATTAGAGAAAACGAAAATGTGCGGGAGATGCAAGGCACAGGAGACTCAAGATGTCAGCCATAGTAAGGATGCCCACGCTACACCTGACATCCACTTACGGGGGCGAAAAAATATAGATATAGAAAAGAGAGAGAAAGAAAGAGAAAGAGAGAGACGGAAAGCCAGACAGAAAGAAAAAGAGGAGAAACTTGAAAAAGAAAGTAAAGATGGAAATGGGTATTTTTTTTACAAATTTTAGGAGCACATCTGGCGACTGCCTACTTGGGGATAAGTCGCCGTACTCACCAAAGCTTACTACTAGGCTCTATTAAAAAGAATAACAATATGGAAATAACAGATAACAACGATAAAATAAGTCAAAAACTAGAAAAAAAGAAAGAAAATACAAGGAAGCGGGGCTTCGGCGTTAGATGTAGACCCGCCTCACCCCGCGCAGAAACATGCGACCTACAACAAACAGTCAAATAAAATGGGAGGCCAGCCTTATCCAAAAGGTCATATAGTCCGCAAGTCTATGTGCACGCGCAAGTCCCGTGTACAGGGGACAAGCGATAGCGACCACGCTCGCCCTGGTACA
This sequence comes from Ceratothoa steindachneri, assembly GCA_963969495.1. NCBI lineage: Eukaryota > Metazoa > Arthropoda > Malacostraca > Isopoda > Cymothoidae > Ceratothoa > Ceratothoa steindachneri. The sequence continues at coordinate 67,992,216 of OZ018335.1, read as the reverse complement.
AGGAGAGGTAACGTATGTGAAGATCACCCAGAGTGGAACATTCAACAAGAATGTGCCAAACAGTCTGGCGAACAACGCAGTAGTCATAATAAGGCGCAGGCAAACGCTCCATCAAATGGCGGTGCTTCCCCCGGGCTCGCCAAAAACCGTGACGTCACGGATATTGCGAACAGGAAGATGGGCAGAGTCCAAATGCCCCGAGATCAATTAGGGCGCCTTGTGAATCGCTATAAATCAAAATATGGTCTCCAAACCGGGCACGTCGCGCAATCTCCTGTACCGACAGGGAGAGTGCAACCAGCTCGGCCGTGAAGACAGACGTAGCACCTGGCAGAGCCCCGCTGACTTCAAGCATAGGGAATAAGGCGTGGAAACCGACCCCATTTTGGGACCTAGAACTATCCGTATACACTGGCACGGTTACAGGGTGCAACGAAGTGTGCTCCAAAAAGGCCGAACGTAAAACTCCCGGCGCTGTACAAGCTTTGGGAGCAGAGACGTGGCGACAAATAGTCAAGGTGGTACACTCAAGGGTGGCGTCGTGGGCACAACCGGGCCGAGAGCTATACCGAGGTGTCTAAGGAGTTTCCTAGCCCTAAAACCAAAGGGCTTAGGGGATGACTGGCGGCTCTCGGCGGCACAGGCACCGGCGAGATCAGATGCGGATGCAGTGAGAGCTGTTGGCGACTGAGGGAGGAGCCAGGCTCACGCATTAAGGCAAATAATGCACTGTGCACGGCGCAGAGCGAGTGGCATCCCCAGCATCAACAAGTAGGCTCTCAATGGAGGACGTGCGGAAGGCACTGGTCGCCAGGCGAAGGCCGATGTGGTGGATTGAGTCCACTTTACCCAATACAGTATCGGATGCGGATGCATAAAACTCGTATCCGTAGTAGTTTCAAACCAACAAAGGATTGATAAAAAACTAATGCAGTAGCCCTATCAGCGCCACATTAGCTGAGCGTCACGAAACGAAGAATATCCATGTCACGGGTGCAAGAGATTTTTTTTTTTTTTTAATTTTATAGAGCCCATCTAGCAACTACCCACTTGGGCATAAGTCGCCGAAAAACACGACAGCCTAGAACTAGGCTACTTTAAAGTAAAAATATGAAAACTTAACAATGATATAAATTGGAAGACTTAACAATCAGGAAGCAATCTCCGGCAGCGGGGGGAGGTCCCCCTCACCCCGGTGCAGGAGAGTGCAACCTACAAAACAAGAATATCAAACGAAAAGCAAAAAGAACCTTAAATAAAGGGGAGAAGCCCAGCCTCCCCCCAAAAGTCAACAAGTCCACAAGTCAATGTGCACGAACTCGTCCCGAGCACAAGGGACAGGCGGTAGCAACCCCGCCCATCCCGGTACCGGGACAAGTATCGTGCGCGAAGATCACCCAGATTGGGACATTCGACAAGAATGTGCGGAACAGTCTGGGGGACGACGCAGTCGTTGCAATAGGGCGCAGGCGAGCGCTCCATCAAATAGCGATGCGTCACACGAGTGTGTCCGATGCGGAGACGACAGAAAGAAACCTGAAGCCGCCGCGGCATTGGGGGATAGGTCCATGGGAACAGTCGCGGCGCAATGGCACGCAACTTTAAGTTCCCTTCGACCGTCTCCCATCTTCTTTGCCAAGCAGTCCGAAGAGCTGCCCGTATTCCTGCCATGTAGTCGGTGTGAGGAAGAGCGAAACGCTGGTCCGGTCGCAGAGTCCTCGCGGACTCCTTGGCGCGCTCATTCCCCGCAATTCCTACATGTCCAGGAACCCAGCAGAAGATAATCTCGACATCTGCCCGGCTCGCCAAAACCGTAGCGTCACGGATATCGCGAACCAGGGGATGCGGAGATTCCAATGCCCCGATAGCACTCCGGTCTCCAAACCGGGCACGTCACGTAATCTCCCGTACCGAGTGGTGTATTGCCACCAGCTCGGCCGTGAAGAGAGACGCAGCGCCTGGTAGAGCCCCGCTGACCACAAACAGAGGGGATACGGCGTGGAAGCCGACACCCTCTTGGGACTTGGAGCACCGTAAACACTGGCTCGGTTCCAGCGTGACACGATGTGTGCTCCAAAAAGGTCGAACGCAATACTCCCGGCGCAGTACAAGCTTTGGGAGAAGAGGCAGGGCGATAAATAGCCAAATGTGGTACCCTCCAGGGTGGCATCCTGGGCAGAACCAGGGGCGCTACCGGCCTGAGAGATATATCTAGCTCTCGAAGGAGTTTCCTGGCCCTAAACCCAAAGGGCTTAGGGTATGACTGGCGTCTCTCGGCGGCATAGGCACCATCGAGATCAGCTGCGGATGCAGTGAGAGCTGTTGGCGACTGAGTAAGGCGCGGGGCTAACGCGTACAGGCGAGTGATGCACTGCACGCGGCGGAGCGAGCGGCATCTCCCAAGCATCGACCAACAGGCTCTCAATGGGGAAAGTGCGGAAGGCACCGGTCGCAAGGCGAGCGCCGGTGTGGTGGATCGAATCCACCTTCCGCAATAAACGCTCAGCTGCGGATGCATAAAACTCGCATCCGTAGTCGAGCTTCGAACGAACAGAACGTCACAGAACGGAGAATATACATGGCGCAGGTACAAGAGACCCTAAGGCTGCGAATATGAGCCTCCCAGGTGAGGTGTCGGTCGAATACAAGACCAAGGAAACGGGGCGACTCAACCACATCCAGGCGCACCCCATTAAGAAACAAATATGGGTCGGGGTGAAGCCGTGGATGGCGGAAGAAGTGCACCACCTTAGTCTTGGCCAAAGAAAACCGAAACCTGTGCGCTTCGGCATAGCGAGAGACGCGGTTCAATGCCTGTTAGAATCGACGCTCCAGAGTTGGCATCTGGGCCGCGCCAAAAGAGATCGAAAGGTCGTCCACGTAGAGCGTAGCAAGAAAATCTTCCAGCAGCACCGAGGTGATGCCGTTGATGCACAGGGCAAAGAGTGCGACACTGAGGACACTTTCCTGCGGGACACCCTCTTCCTGCTCCTTTGGGCCAGAGAGGGCCCCCCTACACGTACGCGGAATCGACGATCTCGCAAAAATTCAGATATAAACATTGGGAGGCGTCCCCTCGCCCCCATCGTGTGGAGAGTCTCCATGATACCGTATCGCCATGCAGTATCATAGGCCTTCTCCAGATCGAAAAACACCGTGGCGTAGTGCTGTCTACGAAGGAAAGCCTCGCAGACGGCATTTTCCAGTCGGAGCAGAACATCCGACGTGGAGTGGAACTTACGGAAGCCGCACTGTGCGGAGGACAGATGGCCTCCGCTGTCCAGGGAAAAGGCTAATCTAACATTTAACAATTTCTCCATCAACTTGCAAACGCAAGAGGTTAGAGAGATTGGGCGGAAACCGGTCGGAGTAGAGTAGTCTCTGCCCGGTTTGCGATTCGCCAGGAGTCTGGGAGAAGACCCTCCACCCAGATCCTGTTGAACAAATCTAACAGAAAGGCCATGCTTCGCTCACCCAGGTGTCGAAGCATGGCGTACGGGACATCGTCCGGACCATGGGCGGTGTCCGCGCACGAAGCGAGAGCGAAGCGCAACTCACTCACAGTAAACTTGTCGTTGAAGGGTTCTCTGCCTCTGGAGGTGAAGTCCAGCCGGCGGCCTTCCGCGACATCACGACGTGAATTGAATGCTGGCGGAGCAGCATCACGGCTAGAGAATAGGGAAAAAGCGGTCGCTAAGGATTCCGCCACGGACGCGGGGTCCGAGATTGCGGTCCCATTCTCCTGGAGAACGGGAAGGGGGTCCTGCGAGAACTTGCACCGAATCCTTTTGACTCGCTTCCACACCTCAGCTAAAGGGGTCTTCCCGTTAAGTGAAGACACGTATGCCCGCCAAGAAGAGCGGCGGGCGTGCTTCGAAATATACCGGAACCTAGCCCTAGCCCGACGAAATTCAGCGACAGTGAAATCGTTCGGGCGGCGCTTATAGCGCATGTAGGCATAACGCTTCTGTTTCAGGGCCGTCTCACACTCGGCCGACCACCATGGTAGTAGTCGGCGTGCAAAACGGCCAGACGTCCTAGGAATAGTAGTCAGGCCCACAAGGATGAGGATGCCAGAGAAGAACTCAACGGCCTCATCTACCGACCTAAACTCCTCGACTGAGATAGAGAATTCAGTCATTTCCTGAAATGCAGGCCACCGCGCCCGCGCCAAGCACGACCGAGGTGGGCTCTCAGGCGGCAGTTGCCCTGAAAATGATATTTGAATGGGAAAGTGATCACTACCATGGAAGTCATCGACCACCTCCCAATCAAAATCAGGCTGTGCATCCGAGGAGCACAAAGATAGGTCAAAATTAGGTTTCCGCCTCGAAACCTAAGGTGGGCGTTGCGGCTTCGAAGGCGGGGGGCCCTCTTTTCGAGGAACGACCGTCTCCGAGCCACTCGCTCCACCTCGGGGCGTAGGCGAAGGGGCCGAAGCTCCTTTGTTGATGTCCTCCTTTCGGGGTACAGCTTTAGGAACCCCGGAAGATAGCCTAGCGACCATCTTCAGGAGTGTTGCCTCATGTGAGTCTAACGACTCGGTGGAGGCGCGTGGCCGTTTCGCATTACGGGAAACGGTCACGCTGGGGGAAGAGGTGGGAGCCCTGGTTGTAGCCGGGGCAGGGTATGAACCCTTTTTGCCGCCAGCTTTACCAGGGGAGCGCCCGGGTTGGGTAGAGCCCGCAGAAGGGCTCCAAATAGGCGCGGAAACAACCGTGCTCGTTGGCCTGGATGGACCAGGAGCAGAGGGTGCCTTTCTAACTATTGAGGCATATGACGTCCCAGGCAGAGCTGGGCGCACCAAGACCAAGTCCTTTGCCTCGCGGAATGAGAGTCGATCCTGGGCCTGAGCGGCCAGGATTTCTTTCTCAAGGAGATATGCACCACATTGCTTCGAAGAAGCAGGGTGCGGCTCTCCGCAATTTACACAATTGGCCACACACGATTTGGACTTATCGTGTGCGACCTTGGAGCAATTTACACAGACTTCGAGTGACCCCGACTTTGCACGTCTACATGAGCGATTCGTATGGCCGAAGCGGTGACAGTAATAGCACCGCCGCGGCAGTGGCACGAATGCCTTCACGCGGTAGCGGTACCAACCGGCACGCACCGACTCAGGGACCATGTCACAGTCGAACGTGACGAAGAGTGTAGGGGTGGGTCTCGAGGCCCCTCCATGTTTTCTTATCACACGTTCGACCTTGACCACCCTGTGGTCGGCCAGCTCTACGGTGATGTCCTCAACGAGTTCCTTCGCATAAACTACTCCTTTCACAAAGTTCATGGTAGAGTGCGGCGTCACACTCACCGGGGTGCCATGAAGTGTCCGAAGAGCACTTATCTTGGCCGCCTCGGCGGGATTCGCCGCATTCGCCAGAGGGCTCCCGTCCGAGAAATGGGTTACCTTCGACTCTCTACCAATTGCACTAGCTAATCCTCTCCTTTGATGGATCATGTTGCCCTTGGACAAAATGCTGCCATCAGTGGGGCGAATAACGAGGAAGCGTTTGAAGCCAGCGGGCTCGAAAACGCCAGGTAACCTCTGAATGAGGGTCCCCCATGTCCTCGAGGCTCCACCTTGTGCACTTTTGGTCTTTGTCATGGTCAGGAGCTCCGTACCCGGGGGGCACAGGGGCCGGATGTGCCGATCTTGGCTTGGTCGCTTGCCAAAGTGGCAGCAGACCCATCCGTCCCCGTAGCCCCCACGGATGGAGAGGAGCCCCGAGTCTTCTTAGTCTTTCTTGTCTTCTTTTTCTTTTTAGGAGAGGAGGGCGGGGAATGAACCCGCTTCTCACCTCCGCCGTTAGAAGCCCCTAGACCAGATGGATCGGCCTTAGCCAGGTCCTTCTCCGAAATGGAAAGGTCCTGGTCGTCGCAGAGGCACCATCCGGAGGAGATCCCTCCCCTCCTTGTACTGCCTCAGAATGCCCAGCCGTTTATGAGGACCTTGCATAGGGGCGGATTCGGGTTCGGTGCTTGGCGCCGAGCCCGGATTCCCCCCCATGGAAGGCCCTACCATCTGAAGCTGGTTTTCCTCAAGGACCATGTCTATCACAGGAGGGGCCTCCAGTTGGCCATCCGCTCCCAGGACATCGCAGGTCCCCTTGGCAGTGTCGCCAGTCTTGTGTGGGGAGGCACAGGCCTTGACCCCGGTAAGGTTGAAAATTCTTGCCAGCAGGTCTTTTGAGGGAAGCGACCGAAGGGGACTGGCTTCCCTCTCCCCCCTAAGGGGGTTTGCCCTACCGAGCCGCTTACACGAGGGGCTGCCTGCTAGCTTTCTTGGCAGTCCCCTTGAAAAGAAAAGAGGGGACTGCCGCTGGAAAAGGGTAGGTGCCCGAAAGCACCTCCAGAGAAGGGGGTGAGGGGAAGTCCCCTGCACCTGTAGGCGAAGGAGAGGAGTAAGCCTCCTCTCGGGTTAGAGAAATATGGAGGGTCCCCTGCGCAAGCACAGGGAAGGGGAACTCCATTTTTGGGCTGGAGCTGCCCGAGGGCGGCTCCGTCGATGAGCAAGGGGGAGTTAAAGGGGTTTGAGGTTTTATGAGTTCATCCATGGGCATGGTGACCCTACTTGTGCCACGGGACGCAATCGCTCACCACCTCTTGCAGTAGCCCGCACTGCAAGAGGTGCTTACAGGCCCGCCAGAGCCAGGCGCCGCCATTTGGGACCACCCCTCCCGCCTTGTGGCCTGGCGGCTCCACCTTGAACACGGCGTAAAAAAGAAGAGGAGAGGAAAAGGGATGTGAGGAAGGTATGGGTGGGGATGACGCAGGTTGTTAAAAGCCAACCACCCAGACCGGAGCTCAGGGGTTAGGGGACATTGTCCCCTACCTCCTCAGCCACGATCCGGGACGATTGGCTGAGAAGGAGGTCAGCTTCTTCCCTCTGAAATTAGAGGCTCACCAGAGAAAGTTGTGGGAGAGGTTGTATGAAAAGCGACGAGGTAGGATAGGAATACAGGCTATCTGAAGGAAGGAAGAGAGGCTAAGTTGGGGCCGGACGGAGCGCTGGATCCCGTCAGCACGGCGGCCAGGATGGCAAATCGCCGCGCCCCTTACGGGGTGTCACAGGTGCAACAGTCGGGGGAGGAGATCCCTCCTCTCCTTGTGGATCCTCGTGGACCCGAGCTTGCCTCAATCCCGGGTTCAACTCCATGAAAGAGCCTACTGTCTAGAGTTGGCTGACCTTAGGGACCATGCCAATCTCAGGGTGAAAGGGGCTCCGTGTGCCCCTCCCCCCCGACATCGCGGAACCCATTCGAGGTTGCTTTTTTGTCGTCACATGCCAGCGAACCGGCATCCGTTGGGGAAGAAAGGGGGGCAGGTACACTGACTCCCTGTTAACTCGTCGTGCATGTAAGCAGGTTATTAGGAGGCACGAGCCGACGGGCCCTGCCATCCCTTGCCCCCCTAATGGGGTTGGCCCTATCAAACCGCTCCCACCGGTAGCAGTCGATTATGAGCCGCTTGCCTGCTTTCTTGGCAGTCTCCTTCGAAAGTAAAGGGAGGACTACCGCTGGAGAAGCGGTTGAGGGTAAGTCCCCTGCGAAAGCACAGGGGGCGTATGGCGGTACCTCCTTTTCTACTGTGGAGCTGCTCGAAGGTGGCTCCGACGATGTTAGAGGGGAAGGAAAAGGTGGAGGATTTTTTTAAGAAACTCATCACTGTGTATGGTGACCCTATTAGTATCACGGGATACAAACGCTAATCACCCCACGCAGTAGCCCGCTCTGCGAGGGCTGACATAGCCAGCTAATGCCATTTAAGACCACACCTCCCGCCCAGTGGCCAGGTAGCCCTTCGGCATGGCGGCTCCACCTTGGGCTAAGCGTAGAATTGAGAGATAATGAAAGGAGACAGAATGGGTATTTGAGGAAGGTGAGGATAGGGGTGAAGCAGGTTGTTAAAAATCCACCACCCCAAACCAGAGCTCAGGGGTGAGGGGGCGTTGTCCCCTCCCCCCTCATCCGGGATGGTTGGGTGAGAGGAAGCTGGTAGGGCGTCTACCCTGTGAAATTAGAGGCTGACCAGAGAAAGTTGTGTGAGAGGTTGTAGGGAAAGTGAGCAAGCGGGCTAAGAAGACAGGATGTCGCAAAGAAAGATAAGAGGGGCCGGACGGGTAGCTGAGTGAAGTCAGCACGGCGGCCAGGGGAGCAAATGGCCCTACCCTTTCCGTGAGTTAGTGGATGGGGGGGGTAGAAAATAATAAAGCCCAGGCTGTCTTAATATAGTTTGAGGTAGTCGCGAGGGCGTGACACTCCTACATGTAGTACTAGGTGTGCAAGTCTAGACAGTGAACCTTTTTGTGGGCTTCTCCGTGTTGTCTGTTGCACTTGGTAGCTGTAGGAGCCTCACGCCCTCCCGGGTCCCTAAAACTATATTAAGACAGCCTGGGCTTTATTTTTTTTTACCTATTTCCATTTTACTTTCTTTAACAAGTTGATTTTTACTTTATCTTCTTGGTCTACAGCTGATTTAGCAGGAGAGTCGCCGAGCCGCTTTCGTCCATTCATCTCTAGTCGCGGTGAGGCGATGGGGAAGATACCCCTCGCATTTGGCTCCGGTTGGGTTGGCAGTTTTTAACACGCGTGAATTCCTACCGGCCCAAATACAGTAGTTTACAATCCCCCAGCTAAAGAACTGGTACGTTTCTTTACAAATGGCGGCCAAGCACACCGATTGTATCCTCCTATTTTGGGCTATTCATACAAAACCATCCCTTAACATACAAAATACGGTGAATGATACAATTAATTCCCCTGCAATAGGGGTGAATTAGGAAGTGAAAACATGTTGAAGGTACATAATTAGCGTGTACTCTTATGTACCAATGTGGGGATTTGATGTAAATACTTAATCTCCGCTTCGTCGTTGCGTCGGGCTCTTTAAGGAAAGGAGTGCCTTAATTACCTTATTTAGTCTGGGATCTCGGAGGTAATCGATGCCGCGGACCATGGAAGGGCAAATGTTGTCGCCAGTATGCTCATGGTAAGAGCGCTGGCCCAAGCGATCCCGGTGAAGGGCATCCATGGCAGTGATCACTCTAGTCACGTGGTTCACACTCCCTACACGCTCACACGATCGAACAGCAGAACTGAAAACAAAGACGAAATCTTCAACGGGGAAAAAGAGTGCGACGTGTAAACGCCCAAGAAAAAAAAGTGCACATTGATTAACGAAAGCAGGAATTCTAAAATACATACTTTAAAATGTGTGTACGATAATTTGAAAAATGTAGTTAATCAATTCCTCGCCCAATCCTGGGATTTTTGAAGGATTACGACTAATTTCTTTTTAATCAATTACTTAAGAGAGCGACTTCAACTTTAAAGCGCAATAGCAATGAAGCCGCATCATGCAGAAAATAGTAAGGAGATTTGTAACGAAAGTTGTGAAGATAATTTTTTTTTTTTTTAAAAAGCTCATCTGGCGACGGCCTACTAGGGCATTAGTCGCCGTATTCAACATTGCCTAAAATTAGGCATCTTTAAAAGAGGATGCTAAAAAACAAATAAAAAACATCAATAAAAATAAAACAAAAAAAAGGTAATAAGCAGGAAGCAAGCTCCGGCATCGGGGGGGAAGGTCCGCTTCCCCCCGGCGCAAGAACATGTGACCTACTAAAATAAAATAAAACAACAAAAAACCCCCAACTATTTAAACAAAGAGAAGGCCAGATTCATGTAAAAAGTCGAAAAGTCGACAGGTCGGTGTGCACGAATCCGTCCCCGAGTACAAGGAACAGGCGGTAGCGACCCCGCCCATCCCAGTACTTGGACAGGTAACGGGAGCGGAGATCGCACAGACTGGGAGATTCAACAAGAATGTCCCGAACAGTCTGGGGGACAACGCAGTTTTCACAGTAGGGCGGTGGCGAGCGCTCCATCAAATGACGGTGCGTCCGCGAGTGTCCAGTTCGGAGATGACAGAAAGCAACCTGCAGCCTTCGCGGCATTGGGGGGGGGGGGGGGGTGTAGGTCTATGGGAACAGTCGCGGCGCAATGGCACGCAATTTTAAGTTCCCTTCGACCGTCTCCCATCTTCTTTGCCAAGCAGCCCGAAGAGCTGCCCGTATTTCAGCCATGAAGTCGGTGTGAGGAAGAGCGAAACGCTGGTCCGGTCGCATAGTCCTTGCAGACACTTTGGCACCCTCATTCCACGCAATTCATACATGTCCAGGAACCCAGCAGAAGATAATCTCGACATCTGCCCGGCTCGCCAAAACCGTGGTGTCACGGATATCGCGAACCAGGGAAGGCGGAGATTCCAATGCCCCGAGAGCACTCAGGGCGCTTTGTGAGTCGCTATAGATCACAATCCGGTCTCCGAACCTGGCACGTCGCGTAATCTCCCGTAACGAGTGGTGTATTGCCACCAGCTCGGCCGTGAAGACAGAGGCAGCACCTAGCAGAGCCCCGCTGACTTCAAGCAGAGAGGATACGGCGTGGAAGCCGACCCCCTCTTGATATTGGAGCCATCCGTATACACTGGCACGGTTCCAGCGTGACACGAGATGTGCTCCAAGAAGGTCGAACACAATACTCCCGGCGCTGTACAAGCTTTGGGAGCAGAGGCGTAGCGACAAATAGCCAAATATTGTACCCTCCAGGGTAGCGTCATGGGTAGAACCAGGGGCGCAACCGGCCCGAGAGCTATACTTAGCTTTCGAAAGAGTTTCGAAGGGTATGACTGGCGTCTCTCGGCGGAATAGGCACTGTCGAAATCAGCTGCAGATGCAGTGAGAGCTGTTGGCGACTGAGGGAGGCGCCGAGCTCGCGTGTACAGGCGAATGATACACTGTAAGCGGCGTAGAGCGAGTGGCATCTCCCCAGCATCGACTAGTAGGCTCTCAATGGAGAAAGTGCGGAAGGCACCGGTCGCCAGTTCACCTGAAGGCCGGTGTGGTGGATCGAGTCCACCTTCCGCAATAAACGCTCGGCTGCGGATGCATAAAATTTGCATCTGTAGTCGAGCTTCGAACGAACAAAGGATCGATAAAAGAGTAAGGCAGCAGCCCTATCAGCGCCGTAAACGTTGAACGTCACGGAGCGGAGAATATCCATGGGGCGGGTACAAGAGACCTAAGGCTGCGAATGTGAGCCTCCCAGGTGAGGCGTCGGTCGAATACAAGACCAAGGAAATGGTACGATTCAACCACTTCCAGGCATTTACCCATTAAAAAACAAATCTGGGTCGGGGTGGAGCCGTGGAAGGCGGAAGAAGTGCACCACCTTAGTATTAGCCAAGGAAAACCGAAACCTGTGCGCTTCGGCATAGCGAGAGACGCGGTTCAATGCCTGTTGGAGTCGACATCTGTGCCGCGCCAAAAGAGATCGAAAGGTCGTCCACGTAAGCGTAGCGATAACATCTTCCGGCAGCACCGAGGTGAAGCCGTTGATGCTCAGGTCAAAGAGTGTAACACTGAGGACACTTCCCTGCGGGATACCCTGCTCCATTGAGCCGGAGAGGGCTCCCCACACCCATACGCGGAATCGACGATCTCGCAAGAATTCAGATATAAACATTGGGAGGCATCCCATCGCCCCCATCGTGTGGAGAGTTTCCAGGATACCGTATCGCCATGGGGTATCATAGGCTTCTCCAGATCGAAAATCACCGTGGCGTAGTGCTGTCTACGAAGGAACGCCTCGCAGACGGCATTTTCCAGTCGGAGCAGAGCATCCGACGTGGAGTGGAACTTGCGGAAGCCGCACTGTGCAGAAGACAGATGGCCTCCGCTGTCCTGGAAAAAGGCTAATCTAACAGTTACCAATTTCTCCATCAACTTGCAGACACAAGAGGTTAGAGAGTGGGCGGAAACCGACCGCAGTAGAGTGATCTCTCCCCGGTTTGTGATTCGCCAGGAATCTGGGAGGAGACCCTCCACCCAGGTGTCGAAGCATAGCGTACGGGACATCGTGCTGAACATGGGCGGTGTCCGCGCACGAAGCAAGAGCGGAACGTAAATCAATCAGAGTTAACCTGTCGTTGAAGGGTTTTCGCCTCTGGAGGTAAAGTCCAGTAGGCGGCCTTCCGCGACATCACGAAGTGCATTGTATGCTGGCGGAGCAGCATCCCGGCTAGAGAATTCGGAGAAAGCGGTCGCGAAGGATTCTGCCGCGGACGCGGGGTCCGAGATTGTTGTCCCATTCTCCTGGAGAACGGAAGGGGGGCCTGCGAGAACTTGCCCAGAATCCTTTTGATTCGCTTCCACACCTCTGCTAGAGGGGTATTTCCATTAAGTGAAGACACGTATGCCCGCCAAGAAGAGCGGCGGGCGTGCTTCGAAATATACCGGAACCTAGCCCTAGCTCGACGAAATTCAGCGACAGTGAAATCGTTCGGGCGGCGCTTATAGCGCATGTAGGCATAACGCTTCTGTTTCAGGGCCGTCTCACACTCGGCCGGCCACCACGGGAGTGGTCGGCGTGCAAAACGGCCAGACGTTCTGGGAATAGTAGTCAGGCCCGCGGCGATGGTTACCAGAGAAGAACTCAACAGACTCATCTACTGACCTAAACTCCTCGACTGAGATAGAGAATTCAGTCATTTCCTGAAATGCAGGCCACCGCGCCAAGCACGAGCGAGGTGGGCTCTCAGGCGGCAATTGCCCTGAAAATGATATTTGAATGGGAAAGTGATCACTACCATGGAGGTCATCGACCACCCCCCAATCAAAATCAGGCTGTGAATCCGAAGAGCACAAAGATAGATCAAGTCAAGAAAATGAAGCGGTGCTCGGGCAGTGATACGTAAACCCATCCACATTTAGGACACCCATCTTAAGCTCTTCGATCAGATCGGCCGGGACCTTGTCCCCTAGGATTTATTGAATAATCTCCTCAGAGAGGATGGCTTCCGTTCAGATCTCCAAGCAAGAGAAAGGGCCTCGGCAAACGTGCCACGACGCGGCGGAAGTCCCCCGCGTCGAAATCAGCTGACGGTGCAATGTACGCAGAAATCAGAGTATACCTCCCATCCAGGTGAAGCTGTCGGGCCACTGCCTGAAAGGAGGTATCTAAAGTGAAAGGAAGAACGGAGACATCATGCCGGGTGTAAATCGCGCATTCCCCAGCCCGGCATCTCGTGGTGGTGGGGTCGCAAAACCCTTATACCCCGGGAGGGTGGGCAGGGGGCACGCGCCTAGCATGCTCTCCTGCAGAAAAATAGTTAACGGGGACCGGGACGAGACGAGCCTCCACAGCTCCTTCCAGTTGGGCCGGAGTCCACGGCAATTACATTGAAGGAATATGCACTTCAGCCTAGCTCGGAGGAGACGCGGGGGCCCTCTTCGAACAGAAGACCCTCACGGGAATGGCCGTACGCTTCCCGGAGGCAGAACCCTGGGTGCTGTTGGCCGGACAAAGCGCTGAAGGCGCTGTCGCCTTTGAGGACTTATTGGGGAAGTTTGGGCTCGCCATGCTAGTCTTTTCCTCCCTCCGCCTCGAAATCTTAGGCGGGCGTTGCGGCTTCGGAGGCGGGGGCTCTCTTTTCGAGGAACCACCGTCTCCAAGCCACTCAGCCCACCACTAGGCGTGGAGGAGGAGCCGAAGGGAGTTTGTTGCTGTGCTCCTTTTGGGGAACAGCTTTAGGAACCCCGGAAGATGGCCTGGCGACCAACCTAAGCGGAGTTGCCTTCTGTGAGTCTAACGACTCGGTGGAGGAGCGTAACGGTTTAGCCTTACGGGAAACGGTCACGCTGGTGGAAGGGGAGGGGGGGCTCTGGTTTTAGCCGGGGTTGGGTGTGAACCCTTTGTGGCGCCAGCTTTACCAGGGAAGCGCCCGGGTTGAGTAGAGCACTCAAAAGGGTTCCGAATTGGCGCAGAAACAACCTTGCTCGTTGGCCTGGATGGGCCAGGAGCAGATGGGGTATTTCTAACCATTGAGGCATAAGTCATCCCAGACAGAACCAGGCGCACCAAGACCAAGTCCTTAGCCTCGCGGAATGAGAGTCGATCCTAGGCCTGAACGGGCTGGATTTCTTTCTCAAGGAAATATGCACCACATTGCTTTGAAGAAGCGGGGTGTGGCTCTCCGCAATTGACACAATTGGCCACACACGATTTGGACTGATCGTGTGCGACCTTGGAGTAATTTACACATACTGCGGGTGACCTCGACTTTGCACGTCTACATGAGAGATTCCTATGGCCGAAGCGGTGACAGTAATAGCACCTGCGCGGCAGTGGAACAAATGCCTTCACGCGGTAGCGGTACCAACCGGCACGCACCGACTTAGGGACCTTGTCACAGTCGAACGTGACGAAGTGTGTAGGGGTGGGTCTCGAGGCCCCTCCCTGTTTTTTCATCACGCGTTCGACCTTGACCTCCCCATGGTCGACCAGCTCTAAGGTGATGTCCTCAATGGAGTAGTCAACGAGTTCCCTCGCATTAACTACTCCTTTCACAAAGTTAATAGTAGAGTGCGGCATCACACTCACCGGGGTGCCATGAAGTGTCCGAAGGGCACTTATCTTGGCCGCCTCTAAGGGATCCGCTGCATTCTCCAGAAGACTCCCGTCCGAGAAACGGGTCACCTTCGGCTCTCTACCAATTGCACTAGCTAATGCTCTCCTCTGATGGATCCTGTTGCCCTTGGACAACATGCTGCCATCAGTGGAGCGAATAACGAGGAAGCGTTTGAAGCCAGCGGGCTTGAAAACGCCAGGTAACCTCTGAATGAGGGGCCCCGATGTCATCGAGGCTCCACCCTGTGCACTTTTGGTCTTTGTCATGGTCAAGAGCTCCGTACCCGGGGGGACAGAGGGGCCGGATGTGCCGGTCTCGGCTTGGTCGCTTGCCAGAGTGGCCGCAGACCCATCCGTCCCCGCAGCCCCCGCGGATGGAGAGGAGCCCCGAGTCTTTTTAGTCTTTCTTGTCTTCTTTTTCTTTTTAGGAGAGGAGGGCGGGGAATGAACCCGCTTCTCACCTCCGCCGGTAGAAGCCCCCAGGCCAGATGTACCGGCCTCAGCCAGGTCCTTCTCCGAAATGGAGAAGGTCCTGGTGGTCGTAGGGGCATCACCTGGAGGAGATCCCTCCCCTCCTTGTACTGCCTCAGAATCCCCAGCCGTTTGAGGAGGACCTTGCATAGGGGCGGATCCGGGTTCGGTGCTTGGCGCCGAGCCCGGATTCCCCCCCATGGAAGGCCCTACCGTCTGAGGCTGGCTTTCCTCAAGGACCATGTCTATCATAGGAGGGGCCTCCAGTTGGCCATCCGCTCCCAGGACATCGCAGATCCCCTTGGCAGCGTCATGAGTCTTTTGTGGGGAGGCACAGGCCTTGACCTCGGCAAGGTTTAATATTCTTGCTAGCAGGTCTTTTGAGGGAAGCGACCGAAGGGGCCTGGCTCCCCTCTCCCCCCTAAGGGGGTTTGCCCTACCGAGCCGCTTACACGAGGGGCGGTCGGCAATGGGCTGTCTGCTGGCTTTCTTGGCAGCCCCCTTAGAAAGCAAAGGAGGGACTGCCGCTTGAAATAGGGAGGTGCCCGAAAGCACCTCCGGAGAAGGGGGTGAGGGGGTCCCCTACACCCGTAGTCGTAGGAGAGGAGTAAGCCTCCTCTCCGGTTAAAGAAGTATGGAGGGTCCCCTGCGCAAGCACAAGGGGGAGGACCTCCATTTTCTCGGTGGAGCTGCACGAGGGCCGCTCCGTGGATGTTCTTGGGGAAGTTGGGTTGTTTTGTTTTTTTATTTTCGTCATTGGGCATGGTGACCCTATTTGTGCTACGGGACGCAATAGCTCATCACCTCTTGCAGTTGCCCGCACTGCAAGAGGTGCTTACAGGCCCGGCAGAGCCAGGCGCCGCCATTTCGGACCACCCCTCCCACCTGGTGGCCTGGCAGTCCATCGGCATGGCGGCTCCACCTTGGACACGGCGTAAAATTGATAGAATGTGAAGAGGAGAGGAAAAGGGATGTGAGGAAGGTATGGGTGGGGATGAAGCAGGTTGTTAAAAACCAGCCACCCCAGACCGGAGCTCAGGGGTTAGGGAACATTGTCCCCTCCCCCCTCAGCCCCGATGCGGGACGGTTGGCTGAGAGGAAGGTCAGCATCTACCCTGTGAAATTAAAGGCTGACCAGAGAAAGTTGTAGGAGAGAAATACAGGCTATCTGAAGGAAGGAAGAGAGGCTAAGCTGGGGCCGGACGGAGCGCTGGATCCCGTCAGCACGGCGGCCAGGATGGCAAATCGCCGCGCCCCTTACGGGGGCGAGATTTGGGATCTAATTTCGCGTAATATACGAAATTATAGGAGCTGCGACCAAAAGCCAGAACATGGTTTTAGGGCTAAGTGAAAGACGCTCAGAGAAGCGTGGTTAGAGGAGCAAGGCTTAAATCATAAGCCCTCATCCTCCACCCTTCCCCTACCCCCAGTGGGTCGGTGAAGTATATAGGCGGATAACTGGAGAAGAACGAGAGATCGAGTTAGAGATCGACACGACGAAGTCTGGCGGCAGTGCCCGGCAATCAAAGAAAGAAACAGAGAACAAGTTCATTCTGAGCCAGTTCCTGGTGGTCACACCGAAAAACTAGCCCCTTTTGTATTGAGAATCACTCTCATACATCTCTCGTCAGAGAAACCCCCTATCTCAAGTTGCAACAAAAAAACAGAGATAGTCCTCGCCATTGAACAATACCCAAAGTGACCCCCCCCACCCCCCCAGCCGTCAAAGGATTCACCTTTTGCTCATCTCTCGTCAGTGCGAACCATCTTAAAATTAACCCGAAGTTGGAAAAAGCATACCTTCATGGTCCCGTTGTCTAAATCATCTGACTAGACATATAGAAATAGAGCACTCTTAGAGAAAACGTAATAAAGGAGTTTTTGAAGTACTTGACCAACCTACGTACACCAACTCGGCCCTTACAATACCACGACAGTTTCAAATGTATCCGATACATCTATGAAAACCAGTTAGTATTTGGTGATATGACCTTTCGTCACTAGTGCAGCTTCCAACCGTTTGGGATATTCACTTATGAGATTCTTACAAATATTTATAGGTATCTTGGCATATTCTCTTTAAATGTTAGATTTCTTGGGTGCAATAAATATCAGATACATAGCCAAAAGTTTATTTATCATAATTACACAACAACAAAGTAATCGAAAATTGAACATCTTAAGGAATTTTGTACTTTGAATACAAATTCGGTATTAGAATACACAAATAGTGAAGCATTGATATATTTTCCTTTTTAAAGAGCTCATCTGGCGACTGCCTACTTGGGCATTAGTCGCCGTATTCAACATTGCCTAAAATTAGGCATCTTTCAAAGAGAATGCTAAAAACACAAATAAAAAAACATCAATAAAATAAAACAGAGAAAAAGGTAATAAGCAGGAAGCAAGCTCGGGCGTCGGGGAACATGCGACCTACTAAAATAATAACAAATAATATTTAAATAAAGGGGAGAAGGCCGGCCTCCTCCAAAAAGTCTAAAAGTCCACAGGTCGGTGTGCACGAACTCGTCCCGAGTACAAGGGACAGGCGGTAGTGACCCCGCCCATCCCGGTACCGGGACAGGTAACATGCGCTGAGATCGCCCAGACTGGGACATTCAACAAGAATGTGCCGAACAGTCTGGGGAACAACGCAGTCTTCACAGTAGGGCGCAGGCGAGCGCTCCATCAAATGGCGGCGCGTCCCGCGAGTGTGTCCAATTCGGAGACGACAGAAAGCAACCTGAAGCCTTCGCGGCATTGTAAAACATTGATATTATATCGACAAAAGTGTCAGATTATTGCCTCAAAAAGTATCCAACACACCAACAAAATTAGTTTTAAAGTACTAATAAATTGTTCTCGAACATTCCAGAGTGGTTTATGTGACAGGAATGCTTTAGAACTTTCTAGAAAAATAATCTACTTCGTCCACGTGAAACAGCGGACCTCAGTCTGAGAGCTGCATGAGGAGGTCATCGTTCAACACTAATTCTAATATGGCGAAGGCTAAAGAATTGCCAAAAAGGAGCAGATAACTAATTGTTGTTACATAATAGTGGTTTGGGCTATAGAAAATTTTCATATATGTTAAAAATACCAATCTCAACCATTGGTGACACGATTCGCCGGTTCACGTCATATCAGTCCACTGCGAGTCTACCACGTTCATGGCGTCCATCTATAATTTCAAACCGTGCGGCTAAACATATAGTCCGTAAAGTAAAGAAGAATCTTCGAGTGACTCGAGCAGCTGGGACAAATGTAATGCAAAAATACAATTAGAGCAGTTCTTAGGAACGAGGGATTCCATTCTCGCACACCAAGAAAGATGCCTTTGTTGAAACCAATTCATGTCAGAAATCGTCTGAATTTTGCCAAGGAACATTTAAAGAAGCCTGCAAGTTTTGGGGACGCTGTACTATGGCCTGACGAGACGAAGACGAGTTATTGGGGCGGAATAGTGTTAGTCACGTTTGGAGGCAGAAAAACTCTGCGCATGATCCTAAAAATACAATCCCAACAGTGAAGTTTGGAGGAGGCAGCATAATGGTATGTGGCTGGTTCTCCTCTGCAGGTCCTGGAAGACTCCATATTATTGAAGGGAAAATGAATGCTCTGGTGCATCGCAGGATTCTGGATGATAACCTCTTACAGTCTGCAGACGACTTGAAGTTGCCAAGAGGATGGACATTCCAGCAGGAAAACGATCCAAAACATACAGCCAAGGGCACTGCAGCGTAGTTTCAGCATAAGAAAATAAAAGTTATGGGATGGCCAAGTCAATCGCCAGACCTAAATCGTATCGAGAACCTGTGGCGAGAATTAAAACTAAAGATTCAGAAAGGGACCCAAGAAATCTAACAGATTTAAAAAGAATGTGCTAAGAAGAATGGGCCAAGATACCTACAAATATTTGTAAGAACCTCATAAGTAAATATCACAAACGGTTGGAAGCTGTACTAGCGACGAAAGGTCATATCACCAAATACTAACTGGTTTCCATAGGTTTTCATAATGTTTTACTATTTTTGCAAAATGATACCAATTTGTATTCAACGTACAAAATACACAAGATGTTCACTTTTCGATTACTTAGCTGTTGTGTAACTATGGTAAATAAACTTTTGACCATGTATCGGATTTTTATTGCACCCACTGTATATATATATATATATATATATATATATATATATATATATATATATATATATATATATATCGTGTCAGAATAATTAGTTCCACCCTTATATTTGTTATTTGTAAAGATACATGTCATGTGCATTTGAAGAATGGTTTTATTGCCTCTTAAAAGCGATAAAGAAATGTTAATTAATAATAGTGGTTGATACACAAAAAATATAGTTGAAAATAATACCGGGTTTTGCAAAAGTTCTGTTACATTCGTTATTTTTAATCTCTCGAGAGCTTTACGCGTATGATATAAAAAAAGTTCCACCAAACAAACTTAATGTACTACTTTTCCAGCATGTGTCATTAAAGGGTATTTTCCATTGTGCGCAAGTGTATCGAGATGAAAGTGAAAAGAATCGAGAAGTTCGACATCTTCAAGTGGCTCAACGTCAGCCGGATGACATTCCGCAGTCGCGGAGAGGCTCAAGAAGGAGAAAGACCTCAAAGATCGACCACGTTCAGGCAAATCTTAAGTTTGCAACCGTTTGACTGTGAGAAAGGCCCTCGAAAGCGATCCGAAGCTCATAATATTAGATGCGATCACGAAGACGAACATCTCAGTGTGAACGGTGTCCAGGGCCGTCAAGGAGGAAGGCGGCAAGAGCTCGAGGTGCAAGGAAAGGCCTGTTCACCGACCGTATGCGAGAACAACGTCAGGAGCGCTGCGGTCCCCTTCAATCGAATTCTCTTCTTCCTTTTTCCTGATGAAAAGCCTTCACGGTAGATCGGTCATCAACAAGCAGAACGACCGCGTGGTAAGCTTCGGCCAGGATGTGTCCCGAGGTCCGCTACGTGTCCACAACCAAGGGTCCAGCCTTGAGGCTTCGAATGGCAGAGATGTAGCCAGTGTGGTTCGCGGCCAGTGACAGACACAGTGACCGGTTACAGGCTCACCGCGGCCTATTACAGGGACATCTTGGCTACTAAAGCACTACGCTGGGTGAGAAAAATCACGAAGGCGGACTACGACTTTCAGCAGGACGGTGCCCGGGCAAGACCGTGCAAAAGTCGTTGTGGTAGAAGGACTTTTGGCCGTCGCAATCGCCCCACCTCAATCCCTTAGACGCAGCGTATGGGGGCGCAAGTCGAGTACAAGGTCTGTAAGGTCGGCCAGGTTTGTGGGAAGAAAGGGGTGAAACCTGGGGGATATTTAAACCCTATGAAATTTGGAAGAGTTTACATTAAGGTATATTGGAACATAAATAATTCTTCAAACCAATTTATATGCTTATCAAGATAAAAATAGCAACAAAACAATCAACGCTATAAAATAGGATATTCGATTGTTTTTTTCAAGTACTCTTGTTTCCAAGATATCATCAACTCAACCTGAGTTAGTTAGTTAGTGCCAATCCTTCTATGAAACTGGGAGGATCCCCGACCGGATAATGAGGTGCCAGGAAGTATTATATTTTGACACCAAACGGCGTTCAGGTGGAAGCCTTCGTCACCTCGGGGGAGAGGGACCTGTTCCGCGTCAGAGGTACGTGAATATAAATACCCATCGGCAGGTTTCCTTGGAACAGAGAGAGTGTGTGTGTGTGTGTTGTGCTGTGAAGGCGGGAGAGGAAATAAAGCAGTGTTGTTGTGATTGGCTTTGTGTGAGGTGTAAGATCTACTCACCCGCTAACGGGGTAAGCACAGCGCGTCCACCAATCGGTAGCCAAATCTCTTCGTGCGCTGACGTTTGTGTCCGCTCATGCCGGGATTCGGAATCGAACCCCGTACCGCGACGTTGGGAGGCCAACGCCGTGTCCACTCGGCTAGCATGAGCTCTAACCTGAGTAGGTTACGTATCTCTAAATCAAAGGACACGTCCACCATGCTCATAATCAAAAATCATTTACGTTCAAGGTAATAAAAAATGAACGCAACTTCTACATTATATGACATGCTAAATTAAAATCTTGGTAATTTCGACTCTTTCCTAACCTACTGGATTAATGAATCAATGGCAGCATACTTTGGACGTTAAAGTTTTCACCAAAGGAAAGCAATTACGCTTTGGTGTCCTTGAGGGAATGCTAGTTTCCCTAAAATATTCAGATATATCAAGGGAAGGACCAAAATCTTCAAAAGCACGCACCTCTTGAAACACGAAACATTAACAAAGTAAATAGGGTTGATGTTATAGGTTCAAATTCAAATGTTAGTTGCCACAAACCTTTTAGTTCGATACTTTTTTATTTCACCAACTATAAACTAATACACGAGGTAGCTGAAAGAAGTGTACGGAACTGTGACGGTCAGAGATAACAGAACAGAAGACGCAGCAAGAA
The DNA here is from genome assembly GCA_963969495.1 of Ceratothoa steindachneri. NCBI lineage: Eukaryota > Metazoa > Arthropoda > Malacostraca > Isopoda > Cymothoidae > Ceratothoa > Ceratothoa steindachneri. The sequence goes on along the minus strand of OZ018335.1, from coordinate 67,970,801 downwards.
ATTTATCATTGGGATCTACAAAAAATTCTATGATTATTGCTGCGATGGAGAATTATAGATGTCATCTGCCGAGATAAGCAACATTTAACTCAGGGCTTAGCTTACCTTAACAACCGTCCACTAATGGGTCTGTGTAGTAAGGGATATTCCCAGATGTTTGATGTTTTGATATTCAGTCTACCCCTAATTCAACGTTCTAAGCAACTCTTCACCAGGATAAGTTTAGGGGTTTAAGAAAAGGTGTTAGTTTTTAAACTTAGGTTAGAATTATTATAACAGTGCAGCAGGAATCATCTAAATAAAATATATTTGAATAATAATTTCATCTTAGTTTGGTTATGACATGTTTTTTTATCAAAGTTATTTCTAATAATTCTTTTATAATATCAAAAACAAAATGGTGAAGTTCAGAAATAAATATAAATATCGAAATTTTGTGAATTTTTAAAATCCCCCAAAATTACAAATGGTGAAGTTCAGAAAATTTATTTTATATATCTTCTATAAAACTATTTTACCAACGTGATATTTTGAAATGGGAAAATTGACTTTAAGAGTACCATTTTAAAATTGTTATAATTGGCGAAGTTCAGAAACTTTATAAAAATTTAACCATGGCTGCTTTTTTTTATATTTTAAATTTTAATCTTAGTAACAAAGCGCAAGTGGCGAAGCCATTGCCTGGTTTTTATATATTTTATTTAGATGATTCCTATTGCACTGTTATAATAATATCTGATTAATCTCCTTCCTATTCATGACAATTTTCATATGCAAGATACTTTCAATCTTCGTTTTTCGAATGAAAGAAACGGAATTTAGATACCTTTTATAGTTTTCTTACACTTCATAAAAATAACATGGGTAAAAAAACGAATTTGCAGATATAATATTATAATATTGTGCAATATCATACAGGAATTTTCAAGTTCTTACAAAAACCTACAGGAATGGACATGTCATATTATAGTTATCTTTATTTACAGTTCCTCAGTACCCATAATGACGTTGTCAGAAGAGGATCGCATTCTCATTAAAGTTTGTTACTGTGAAAGGGGATAGAAGACTGGAAGAGTATCGCGAGAATTTCCTGGTCAAATGTTGATAAGACGTGGTGTGGAAACTTAAAAAAGATTCTCGAAACGGAAAGCGCTAACAGAAAACCAGAAAGCGGTAGAGCTAAAACAGCTTCAGAATCGGGAAATGTGAATTACATTAACGATAACATCTGCTCTCAAGAAGATAAGCCAGGAAGTCATTTATCGCAAAGAACAATTGCTAAAAACTTTAATATTGGGAGTTCTGTACAATAAATAATTAAGAGACAAAAGCTAAAAGCCTTGAAAAGAATATCTTTAGAAAAAGTGGTACTGTCAAGGGTAAAAGAAAAATAAGATGCCAGAGTTAATTGATAACTTCTTTGTCACTGATGTTAAAAATATTGTCTTACCGAATGAAAAAGATTTCACTTTAGAAATTCCGCGAAACTGCCAAAATGATGTCTCCGGGCGTGGTAAAAAGTGTAACATTCTGATCAACAGGATGTATGATGAAACTTCAAGATTTCCAAAAAAGGTTATGATATTGGCAAGGGTCTCTTGGAATGGAAAAACAGATTTTCATTTTATTGATGCGTAAAAGACATATGAATTCTGCTAATTACATTGAACTGTATCAAGAAAATGACTTTATTTTGCAACAAGATAGAGGACCTTCGCAATACAAGCCACACAGGCGTTTCTAATTAGCAATACACCAAGATTAATAATGAAAAATGAGTGGCCACCGCAAAGTCCAGATTGTAACTCCATGGATTACTCAATTTGTGAGGTAATAAAAGAAAGGGTTTACCGAAGAAGGAGAGAAAAATTCACCGAACAGAATTGGAAAACAAAATACGTGAATCTTGGCAAGAAATAGGCACTAATGAAATAAGAAAAGATTTGGTGTGTGGAAAAAAAGACGACTCAGATTAGTGATTCATCAACATGGTGGTGCACTTGATCATTTAGTTTAGGTAAGTTAAATTTCTTATTATTTATTTCTTTACATTCGAAATTCGGTCTTTTAACCCATGTTATTTCTGTGAAGTGAGAGAAAATTATAAAAGCTATCTAAATTCAGTTTTTTGCATTTGAAAGAGGAATATTGAAAGTATTTTGCATATCAAAATTGTCAAGAATAAGTAGGAGGTTAATCAGATATTTTTTTCAAAATGCGTCATATATATATATATATATATATATATATATATATGATGAAAATCAATGCAATATCGCAAGAAAAGATGAGGAATTAAACCACATTCCTCATATATATATATATATATATATATATATATATATATATATATATATATATATATATATATATTTAAAGAAATATAGATTGCCAGTCCTCTTGTCTTTGAGTGCTTGTTTTGAAGAAAAAGATAATACTCGGGTTAGTTTTCTTAGTTTGTGTTCGTTTGCTTTGTTTTCAATAAGTTCTGTAAGATGTTGCGGATTTGTACCCACCGGAAAGGAACCAAGCAAGCAACCTATTCTAGCGAAACTTGCCGTGGCATAGCCTTCAGTTCAAATTGTTATTTCATCCCTAATAAGGCTAGGAGCGGCAAATAATAGCTCGATGACTCGGAAAAAATTAGTTTCAAGTGTTAATAACTCGGAAAATTGTGCTTTCCGCAAGGAATAAATAGCAATAGACAATTCAGATTGAAAATAAATTTTCTGCAAAATGGAGTCGTTAATATAGATTATATTTGTATCGATGTCCACGTACAGCAGTTTCCTCGCCCTGTCAGTGCTCACCTTTAAGCAACACGGTAGCGTTAATTCGCTATAATGCAGGGAAAAATCTGTGAAGTAAGCCAATATTTCCCTATTGGGGAACTTATCTATATATGGCAATCTTGCACCTCGGTTTGTTAACCTGTAATGATTGTGCTCATATCATTCACCTATCTCTGTAATTCTTTCCTATGTTCCTATAAACCCTACACAAATTATTTAACCTGGAAATAATAATGTGCTCCTTGGTTACCCTGTATTGGTCGCCGACTCGAACCACTAAGTGCTAAGTGAACTTGTAACTCTCATTACAAGAGTTGCTAAAGTGTAAACCGTAACCTCCATCTCAACAGAGTTGGTGGCCGCTAGAAACGCTCGAGAAATTTCTGTTGCAACCAAGATTAATGGTCCAAAAACGTAACAGAAAACGTTGGTACATATTCAGAAGAGTAGTCAAGAGTTTCATTCCGACTTACTTCCAGAATTTATAAAATAGTAGAAATTTGTGCCGAACAGAACTACATGGAACAATGATGTGTAGACCAACTCACCTCGACGACACCAAAACTTGGTTTGTGCTAAAAAATACGAGCTATTTGAAACAGAACAAATGAAATCTCGAAGAGGAAACAAAGGGGAGGGGACGGGAGAGGAGGAGAAAGGAAGAGCGACTAGCAAAGAGTCAGAGGAGAGTCATTTTTCAGGTACAGTTGCACAAGCGAGATAAGATAACAAGTGGCCAATACTACATAGTGGAGGAGGGGGGGGATCCACCCTAAGTGTAGGAGGTGCAGTTAGTGATTTTACTTTTATTTATTTGCCCCATCAAATGGAGAAACTCAAACGGAGAGAGCATCTTCACCAGAAAGGTTTGAAGTGAGTGACAAAAAATAAATGGAAGGTAGTGGATGAGTAGACCCTAAAAAGTTGCGACTCGGCTTTTTAAAATTATCAGAGTTAAATTAAATTCATCCATTGGAAGGGCGAGGGAAAAAGTCCCACCCGGCTCTCGTCTTTTTACAAATATCTGAGACAAATCCGACTTATGAATTGGAAGGGGCGATGAGAAAAATGAAAAGATTAATTCAAGCACTTTTACTTGGGATCCATTTGGGAAGAAAAGCAGTCCCTTTTGCCGACTTACCCTCAAGTCGAACTCAAATCGATTGAGGTTGAATTCCACAAAGTCGAGTTCCTTTCCGGTTTGATTCGGCCACGGGGATAAAGCTCTTAAGACTATTTATGCGGGGCAGGGGGCTGTTCCCACAACTGGGATAAAGAGAGAGTGGGTCTCTTTTAGTGGTCCACCACTTCCTACGTATTGGGCGAGACTTTCCGCTAATCTATAATTTCAGTTTCAGACCCCAAAGGGGTAGATAAACAAGTCAAAAGGCACACGCCATAGATGCATAAATCTGGTATAGTTATTGTCCATTGCTTGGACCCGCTTCTAGGAGGGAGCGCTCCCCCCTCTAAGGGGGATGGGTCAAGCCAGGTACAGATATGGTTGGACCTTTTGGGATGAAACTGTCCTTGAGAAGGAAGGGGATTATGAGTTTAGTAAGGGAGCCACTTATGGGCGGTTCCCACCGGGGTGAGATTCTTGTTTTCCTTCAGCTCCCATCTGGTTACTATATACAAGGGCATAAGTCGCCATAACCATTTTATAGACTAATGCTAGGCTTGATTAAAAAGCAAACGCGCAAAAAAACTTTAAAAAACGAATCCAAAACAAACAAACAAAAGGCAAAAAAACAAGGAGACAGGCCCCGGCGTCGGGAGGATGCCCGCCTCCCCCGGCACGGGAGCATGCGACCAACACCAAAAAGAGTGGACTAAAATGGATGAGGCCACCCTCCTCCAAGAAGTCAAATAGTCTGCAATTCTGTGTACACGAACTTGCACTGGGGCAAGAGTCGCTGAGTAGGTAGAAGCCACTAGACCGGGCGAAGTTGATGGGAGAGAAGCGACCCTCCCCAATCACAAAGATGTAAAAAAACCTTCCTCACCCACCATGGCAACATGGTAGGACGAAGTGGCTTTTGAGATCTGCTTCTCTCAGTCCCCCACGATTAAGGATAGACGCGAAAAGGCTCAGTACACGTTAGGGCGCAAACCACTCGTCCCCAAAATCGCCTTATTATTCTCACGCCTAGTCTCTTGAAACTTTTAAGGTAAAACGCGTTTTTAGAGGTGTCGAGGCTTCTTTTCTGACAAGACATAAGATAACCACTATCTCCTTATTTACTGGAGGTGGAATAAGTCAGAATTGTTAAAAAAAAAGAAGTTGGAAATGCAAATGAGGACCTGAAAGTGTTCTGGTGCGTCTGTGCACTAGTTATAATGATGATATTTATCACCACCGTCTATGGCATGTCATCCTTGAGGGCGTTGAGGACGAGAGGATAGGTAACACTACAGATGTCAGCTTTAAAATGGTCGCCCATGCTAAACCTGCCACCCTTTTGCGGAGCCATGACGATATAATGTAGATATGTTAGAAAGGGTCTAGAAAAAGCAACCAAACTCAGTCTGGAGATATCTGGACGTTAGATATGGAGAAGCTGAATGTTGCACATGATTTCAGTTAAGGGACACGTTGCTTAGGTGAATATAGCTCGGTTATTTAAAATACTTTCAGGATTTTGTGACATCAGTCTCAAAGATAGTTACATTCTTTGAGAGATTTCTTTTAATTTTATGCTTTGTTCTAACGAACCACCAATGAGGGCTCAGCCACTGACTGATAAAAGGGAAATTCTTTTCTAGTAATAAAGATGCATGCAATGAGGTGACACCAGTGGTGTTTAATGATCCAACACTGGCTTTCTTTAAAAAAAAATCAATGAGCCAATCAATATTCGGGTAATATGCGAGATGGTTTAGTTCGATCGATCTCGGATAGACAATTTTAGCTCGACACCAAAGTTGCGCCATCGCTCTCTCGCTTCGTGATATTTACTATATGTTGCAAAGGTGGAAATAATTAAACTTAACTTTCATTATTTTCGTAAGATATAATTGAAAATTTGGGATTGGTAATAATATAGCAAAATACTTAAATAATAAAGAAAATGGATTTTCAAAAATTATTGGAAATGTCAAAATTCCAGAGACTGTTAGTTAATTGAGTTTAGACATTTCCAACATTCTTTAAAATTACTTTTCTTCGTCACTATCAAGTTTTTCGCCACTCCAAATCTTCAATCATATCTTCTCAAAGGAATGAACGTAGACTTTAATCATTTCGACCTCTGCAACATACACGTGAATAATAAAAAAAAATCCGTATATACGTACACCGATTTATGAGTGATGAGGAGATGCGAAGGAAGTATGTAGATACGTGACCCCGGTAGCATTTTCGTGCAATCCACTCACGGCCAACCCCGGTAAGTTAGATCTTACCAACCTCTCGGAAATATTTAACTAAGCGATTTTTAAACATGTTACGATAACTGTACACTAATGATTAATTACCTTAGTGAAATTTTAAAGCTATTTTAGTTACACAATGCTTTAATTGTAGCATGAATCCCTTGTTTCTTATCCTACTTGAGTTATTAAAAATGAATCTGATCTGTAATATTGTCGACACCGTTTGATTTCTCAAAAAATTAAATCAATTCACCCCTCAATGTCTCCAGTGTCCACCTTAACAAAGGATAATTCCGACATGGCAGTCATTTTTCTCTTCTGCATTGAGCCCCATCGCCATTTAATCGACCAGTCCACGATTTCGTCGATTGCTGTTCAAATTTTCCTCTCGGTCAGAAACAGTAACAACAAAAGATCATCGTCTATATCCTCAAAATTAGAAGTAAGCTCTCATTAATCGCGAAACCAAGGATGTAAATTACCCTGCGCAACAAGTAAAAATAAGATTTCGCGCGCCTTCGCCTTTATCAAACAAGTCTCATTCAGGGAAGGATACACTTTTTATAGTTGAGAAAACAGGAAAGGATTCAGACTATTACAAGATGATTTTACTATTTGGGGGATTCGATAAAAGGGTCAAGGGCGAACAAACTTGGATTAAAGTTGAAATACGGAAGGATTGCCATACAAATACACACATTCAAGAATGTTTATAGATACATAATTACTAGCGTGCAAGGCTACTACTTTTAGCACTAGGTTGACATTTGTATAAATAAAAAACTTTGTTCAATGAAACGGCGGGCATTGGATTGGCGCCGTTTTATTCATACACTGAGATCTTTGCCCATCCGTCTAATGTAACTGTCACGGAAATCCCTCTATTGCATTTGATAACACCTGGTTTTAGGCTTGTTTTCTCTTCATAAGAGGATGGTACAAGCAATGATAAATTGTTTTAGAAAGCAGAGGGGGAGGGGCGTGGATAAACGGTCAAATTAGGTGGTTTGGGTTTGGAAAGGTTCGTTGGTAGTAAGCGCCATTCGGCTTGCATCGTAGACGAGAGGCCCCGCTTAGGGGAGTTTAGTTTTTTTTGTGTTTTTTTTAAAGAGCTCATCTGGCGACTGCCTACTTGGGCATTAGTCGCCGTATTAAAACTGGCCTAGTTCTAGGCTACTTTAAAATAAAATTGAAGAGAAAAAAAAATAACACCCCAAAAAGGAGGAAAGGAAGCAAGCTGGTGCGTCGGGGAGAGGTGCCCCCGGCGCAGGAGCGTGCAACTAAAGGAAAAAAAAAACTAAAGGAAAAAAAAACCAAATGCAAAAAACAAAACAAACAAAAAAAACAAACCTTGCTTAAATAATAGGGAGAAGGCCGGCCTCCACCAAGAAGTCAACAAGTCCACAAGTCAATGTGCACAAATCTGTCCCGAGTACAAAGGACAGGCGGTAGCGACCCCGCCCATCCCGGTACCGGGACAGATATCGTGCGCGAAGATCACCCAGACTGGGACATTCGAAAAGAATGTGTCGAACAGTCTGGGGGACGGCGCAGTCGTTGCAATAGGGCGCAGGCGAGCGCTCCATCAAATAGCGATGCGTCACACGAGTGTGTCCGATTCGGAGACGACAGAAAGCAGCCTGAAGACACCGCGGCATTAGGGGATAGGTCCATGGGAACAGTCGCGGCGCAATGGCACGCAACTTTAAGTTCCCCTCGACCGTCTCCCATCTTCTTTGCCAAGCAGTCCGAAGAGCTGCCCGTATTCCTGCCATGTAGTCAGTGTGAGGAAGAGCAAAACGCTGGTCCGGTCGCAGAGTCCTCGCGGACTCTTTGGCGCGCTCATTCCCCACAATTCCTACATGTCCAGGAACTCAGCAGAAGATAATCTCGACATCTGCCCGGCTCGCCAAAACCGTGGCGTCCCGGATATCGCGAATCAGGGGATGCGGAGATTCCAATGCCCCGAGAGCACTCAGGGCACTTTGTGAGTCGCTATAGATCACAATCCGGTCTCCGAACCGGGCACGTCGCGTAATCTCCCGTACCGAGTGGTGTATTGCCACCAGCTCGGCCGTGAAGAGAGACGCAGCGCCTGGTAGAGCCCCGCTGACTTCAAACAGAGGGGATACGGCGTGGAAGCCGACCCCCTCTTGGGACTTGGAGCCATCCGTATACACTGGCACGGTACCAGCGTGACACGATGTGTGCTCCAAAAAGTTCGAACGCAATACTCCCGGCGCAGTACAAGCTTTGGGAGCAGAGGCGTGGCGACAAATAGCCAAATGTGGTACCCTCCAGGGTGGCGTCCTGGGCAGAACCAGGGGCGCCACCGGCCCGAGAGCTATATCTACCTCTCGAAGGAGTTTTCTGGCCCTAAACCCAAAGGGCTTAGGGTATGACTGGCGTCTCTCGGCGGCATAGGCACCATCGAGATCAGCTGCGGATGCAGTGAGAGCTGTTGGCGACTGAGGGAGGCGCCGGGCTCGCGCGTACAGGCGAGTGATGCACTGCACGCGGCGCAGAGCGAGTGGCATCTCCCCAGCATCGACCAACAGGCTCTCAATGGGGGAAGTGCGGAAGGCACCGGTCGCAAGGCGAAGGCCGGTGTCGTGGATCGAATCCACCTTCCGCATTAAGAAACAAATCTGGGTCGGAGTGAAGCCGTGGATGGCGGCAGGAGTGCACCACCTTAGTCTTGGCCAAAGAAAAACGAAACCTGTGCGCTTCGGCATAGCGAGAGACGCGGTTCAATGCCTGTTGGAGTCGACGCTCCAGAGTTGGCATCTGGGCCTCGCCAAAAGAGATCGAAAGGTCGTCCACGAAGAGCGTAGCGAGAACATCTTCCGGCAGCACCGAGGTGATGCCGTTGATGCTCAGGACAAAGAGTGTGACACTGAGGACACTTCCCTGCGGGACACCCTCTTCCTGCTCCTTTGGGCCGGAGAGGGCTCCCCCCACCCGTACGCGGATCTCGCAAAAATTCAGATATAAACATTGGGAGGCGTCCCCTCGCCCCCATCGTGTGGAGAGTCTCCATGATACCGTATCGCCATGCGGTATCATAGACCTTATACAGATCGAAAAACACCGTGGCGTAGTGCTGTCTACGAAGGAAAGCCTCGCAGACGGCATTTTCCAGTCGGAGCAGAGCATCCGACGTGGAGTGGAAATTGCGGAAGCCGCACTGTGCGGAAGACAGATGGCCTCCGCTGTCCAGGAAAAAGGATAATCTAACATTTACCAATTTCTCCATCAACTTGAACACGCAAGAGGTTATAGAGATTGGGCGGAAACCGGTCGGAGTAGAGTGATCTCTCCCCGGTTTGCGAAAGGCGAGCACAGTAGCGATTCGCCAGGAGTCTGGGAGAAGACCTTCCACCGAGATCCTGTTGAACAAATCTAACAGAAAGGCCATGCCTCGCTCACCCAGGTGTCGAAGCATGGCGTACGGGACATCGTCCGGACCATGGGCGGTGTCCGCGCACGAAGCGAGAGCGGAACGCAACTCACTCACAGTAAACTTGTCGTTGAAGGGTTCTCCGCCTCTGGAGGTAAAGTTCAGCCAGCGGCCTTCCGCGACATAACGACGTGCATTGAATGCTAGGGGAGCAGCATCACGACTAGAGAATGCGGAAAAAGCGGTCGCTAAGGATTCCGCCACGGACGCGGGGTCCGAGATTGCGGTCCCATTCTCCTGGAGAACGGGAGGGGGGTCCTGCGAGAACTTGCCCCGAATCCTTTTGACTCGCTTCCACACCTCAGCTAAAGGGGTCTTCCCGTTAAGTGAAGACACGTATGCCCGCCAAGAAGAGCGGCGTGCGTGCTTCGAAATATACCGGAACCTAGCCATAGCCCGACGAAATTCAGCGACAGTGAAATCGTTCGGGCGGCGCTTATAGCGCATGTTGGCATAACGCTTATGTTTCAAGGCCGTCTCACACTCGGCCGACCACCATGGGAGTGGTCGGCGTGCAAAACGGCCAGACGTCCTAGGAATAGTAGTCAGGCCCACGGCGATGAGGTTGCCGGAGAAGAACTCTCAACGGCCTCATCTACCGACCAAAACTCTTCGACTGAGATAGAGAATTCAGTCATTTCCTGAAATGCAGGCCACCGCGCGCGCACCAAGCACCACCGAGGTGGTCTCTCAGGCGGCAGTTGCCCTGGAAATGATATTTGAATGGGAAAGTGATCACTACCATGGAGGTCATCGACCACCTCCCAATCAAAATCAGGCTGTGCATCCGAAGAGCACAAAGATAGGTCAAGGCAAGAAAATGAAGCGGTTCTCGGACAGTGATGCGTAAACTCATCCACGTTTAGGACACCCATCTCAAGCTCTTCGATCAGTTCCGCAAGAACTTGTCCCCTGGGATTTATGGAGTAATCTCCCCAGAGAGGATGCCTGCCGTTCAGATCTCCAAGCAAGAGATAGGGCCTCGGCAACCGTGCCACGACGCGGCGAAAGTCCCCCGCGTCGAAGTCAGCTGACGGTGGAATGTACGCAGAAATGATAGTATACCTCCTATCTAGGTGCAGCTGCACAGCCACTGCCTGAAAGGAGGTATCTAAAGAGAAAGGAAGAACGGAGACATCATGCCGTGTGTAAACCGCGCATCCCCCAGCCCGGCCATCCCGCGGTGGTGGGGTCGCAAGACCCTTATACCCCGGTAGGGCGGGAAAGGGGGCACGCGCCTAGCATGGTCTCCTGCAAAAAGATAGCTAACGGGGAACGGGACGAAACGAGCCTCCGCAGCTCCTCCGGAGTCCACGGCAATTCTATTGAAGGAATATGCCTTCCAGGCCAAGCTCGGAGGAGACGCGGGGGCCCTCCTCGAACTGAAGACCCTCACGGAAATGGCCGTACGCTTCCCAGGGGCAGAACCCCGGGCGATGTTGGCCGGACAAAGCGCTGTCGCCTTCGAGGACTTATTGGGGGAGGTTGGGCTCGACATGCGAGTCTTTTTCTCCCTCCGCCTCGAAACCTTAGGCGGGCGTTGCAGCTTCGTTGGCGGGGGGGGGGGACCTCTTTTCGAGGAACCACCGTCTCCGAGCCACTCGCCACACCTTGGGGCGTGGGCGAAGGAGCCGAAGCTTCTTTGTTGCTGTCCTCCTTTCGGGGGACAGCTTTAGGAACCCCGGAAGATGGCCTAGCGACCATCTTCAGGGGTGTTGCCTCCTGTGAGTCTAACGACTCGGTGGAGGCGCGTGGCCGTTTCGCCTTACGGGAAACGGTCACGCTTGGGGAAGAGGGGGGAGCCCTGGTTTTAGCCTGGGCAGGGTATGAACCCTTTTTGCCGCCAGCTTTACCAGGGGAGCGCCCGGGTTGGGTAGAGCCCGCAGAAGGGCTCCGAATGGGCGCGGAAACAACCGTGCTCGTTGGCCTGGGTGGGCCAGGAGCAGAGGGTGCCTTTCTAACTATTGAGGCATATGACGTCGCAGGCAGACCCAGGCGCGCCAGAACCAAGTCCTTAGCCTCGCGGAATGAGAGTCGATCCTGGGCCTGAACGGCCCGGATTTCTTCCTCAAGGAGATATGCACCACATTGCTTCGAAGAAGCAGGGTGCGGCTCTCCGCAATTGACACACTTGGCCACACACGATTTGGACTTATCGTGTGCGACCTTGGAGCAATTTACACATACTTCGGGTGACCCCGATTTTGCACGTCTACATGAGCGTTTCGTATGGCCGAAGCGGTGACAGTAATAGCACCGCCGCGGCAGTGGCACGAATGCCTTCACGCGGTAGCGGTACCAACCGGCACGCACCGATTCAGGGAGCTTGTCACAGTCGAACGTGACGAAGTGTAGGGGTGGGTCTCGAGGCCCCTCCCTGTTTTCTCATCACACGTTCGACCTTGACCGCCCCATGGTCGGCCAGCTCTACGGTGATGTCCTCAATGGAGTAGTCAACGAGTTCCCTCGCATAAACTACTCCTTTCACAAAGTTCATGATAGAGTGCGGCGTCACACTCACCGGGGTGCCATGAAGTGTCCGAAGAGCACATATCTTGGCCGCCTCGGCGGGATTCGCCGCATTCGCCAGAAGGCTCCCGTCCGAGAAACGGGTTACCTTCGGCTCTCTACCAATTGCACTAGCTAATCCTCTCCTCTGATGGATCATGTTGCCCTTGGACAACATGGTGCCATCAGTGGAGCGAATAAGGAGGAAGAGTTTGAAGCCAGCGGGCTCGAAAACGCGGGGTAACCTCTGAATCAGGGGCCCCGATGTCATCGAGGCTCCGCCCTGTGCACTTTTGGTCTTTGTCATCGTCAGGAGCTCCGTACCCGGGGGGAGGGGGCAAAGGGGCCGGATGTGCCGATCTTGGCTTGGTCGCTTGCCAAAGTGGCAGCAGACCCATCCGTCTCCGTAGCCCCCGCGGATGGAGAGGAGCACCGAGTCTTCTTCGTCTTTTTCTTTTTTGGAGAGGAGGGCGGGGAATGAACCCGCTTCTCACCCCCGCAGGTAGAAGCCCCCAGGCCAGATGGACCGGCCTCAGCTAGGTCCTTCTCCGAAATGGAGAAGGTCCTGGTGTCGCAGGGGCATCATCCGGAGGAGATCCCTCCCCTCCTTGTACTGCCTCAGAATCCGCAGCCGTTTGATGAGGACCTTGCATAGGTGCGGATTCGGGTTCGGTGCTTGGCGCCGAGCCCGGATTCCCCCCCATGGAAGGCCCTACCGTCTGAAGCTGGTTTTCCTCAAGGACCATGTCTATCACAGGAGGGGCCTCCAGTTGGCCATCCCCTCCCAGGACATCGCAGGTCCCCTTGGCAGCGTCATAAGTCTGTAGTGGGAAGGCACAGGGCTTGACCCCGGCAAGGTTTAATATTTTTGCCAGCAGGTCTTTTGAGGAAAGCGACCGAAGGGGCCTGGCTTCCCTCTCCCCCCTAAGGGGGTTTGCCCTACCGAGCCGCTTGCACGAGGAGCGGTCGGCAATGGGCTGCCTGCTGGCTTTCTTGGCAGTCCATTAGAAAGCAAAGGAGGGACTGCCCTTGGAGATAGGGAGGTGCCCGAAAGCACCTCCAGAGAAGGGGGTGAGGGGGAGTCCCCTACACCCGTAGGCGTAGGAGAGGAGTAAGCCTCCTCTCCGGTTAAAGAGGTATGGAGGGTCCCCTGCGCAAGCACAGGGGGGGAGGGACCTCCATCTTTTCTGTGGAGCTGCACGAGGGCGGCTCCGTTGTTTTAGGGGGAATTAAGGGGAAATGTGTTTTTTTTTCATCATTGGGCATGGTGACCCTCTTTGTTTTACGGGACGCAATCGCTCAACGCCTCTTGCAGTAGCCCGCACTGCAAGAGGTGCTTACAGGCCCGACAGAGCCAGGCGCCGCCATTTTGGTCCACCCCTCCAGCCTGGTGGCCTGGCAGTCCTTCGGCATGGCGGCTCCACCTTGGACACGGCGTAAAAAAGATAGATTTTGAAGAGGAGAATAAAAGGGATGTGAGGAAGGCATTGGTTGGGATGAAGCAGGTTGTTAAAAAAAAACATCCCGAACCGGAGCTGAGGGGTTAGGGAACAATGTCCCCTCCCCCCTCAGCCCAGATCCGGGGTGGTTGACTTGAGAAGAAGGTCAGCATCTACCCTGTGAAATTAGAGGCTGACCAGAGAAAGTTGTGGGAGAGGTTGTATGAAAAGCGACGAGGTAGGGGAGAAATCGGGCTATCTGAAGGAAGGAAAAGAGGCTTAGCTGGGGCCGGACGGAGCGCTGGATCCCGTCAGCACGGCGGCCAGGATGGCAAATCGCCGCGCCCCTTACGGGGTGCTGGACATCTTCATCGTCCTCAAACCGGCGCCTCCCAGTGCTGCCTTGAGGTGGCGGAATTAAAAGTAGTCGCTAGGGGCCAGATCTGGACTGTAGGGATGATGGTTAAGCTCCTCGAATCCGCACTCGCGCAGGGCAGCTTGTGCAACTCTGGCCTTGTGGACTTTGACGACGTTGAAGTCGATCATAGGGCGTGAGGTTTCTAGGGACTCAACGGGCAGAGAGAGACCTTGGTCATGGCCAAATTGTCGTGGATGATGTTAATAACACTTCCATGTGATATTCCAAGTTCTCGCTCCATTTCTTCAACCTTCACCCGTCGATTTTCGAGGATCATCATCTCCACACGGGCCACATTGTGCTCGTTGATCACGTCTGACGGGCGTCCTGGACGGGGGTCATCTTCAAGGGACTCACGACCATGGCGGGACTTCCTATCCCAGCGAGCAATGGTTGCATAGGAAGGGGCGGTGTCGGTATACACTGCAACCATGCGTTCATGGATCTCTTTTGTATTCTTGCCTTCCTTGGTTAAAAATTTGATCACTGAGCGGTGCTCAACCTTCTTCATTGTTGAAAAATTTGTGACTGTCGATCTGCGATCAGCTACTGCTTTTTAAATAGGCGAGGCAGGAGCGTGCAGCTGCAGGTCCTGACTTGTCCTAACACCCCCACAAACAGCCATCCCCCTTCCTCTGTTTTGCCCTACCGATTCGCAAAACTTATTGACCGCCCCTAGTATTTATTATTTTATTCAAAATTCATATTTATCTTTATAATTTCAACAAATATGTATCAAATTAAGATTTCTCTGATACTGGCTCATAATTCATCTCTCCTTCTACAGGTTATGGCTATCATGGGTACCCACATTTCTCGATCAGTGATCTGTTCTTACTATAATATAATTATTAAACTAAGTAATTATTAATATTATATAAAAATAGAGATAGCTATTCTTTTTCTATGTTATTCTAATGCTAGTAAGGATTTGTTTTTTGAAAAACCCAGGTTTGGGGGGGCTTTTTCAAAATTTTTTGCCAACCCTGCAAGGGACAGGAACCAACGTTTTTTTTACGAGAGGGTTGGGAATAAACCCGCTTATCTCCACCGCTGGAAAGAGCCCCAATGCCGGATAGACCAGTCTCAGCAAGATCCTTCTCTGAGATGGAGAAGGCCATGGCTATCAAATGGGCACCAACCGGGATAGGACACCTCTACTCTCATTGTAATTCCTCGGGAACTCAAGTCACAGGGGCGGATGCAGTTTCGGTGTTTGACCCCGAGTTAATGTTCGCCCCAATGGAATACTGCCATCTATGGCTGGGTCACCTCCAGGATCATGTCTAGCTCAAGGAAAAGGAAGGGGAAGGGGGGGGGGCTACATGTGGCCATCCGCCCAAGGCATCACGGATCCCATTCGAGGTTCCTTGTCGGAATCAAGACTGGGCGGCGAACCAACCCCTAATCAGAGAACAGCGGGGGGGGGGGGAGAAGCTTGCCCGCCGACCTACTGTAATGTCAAAATACATTACCGCAGGGAGTACGACCCGACGGGACCCGTTAAGCGGGATTGACCCTCCTTAACGCTCCAAATCAACGCTCCCGGTAGGAGCGTTGATTTGGGGCCACCTACCTGCTCTCTTGACAGTCCCCTGATACAAAATGGGGGACTGCCATTGGTTGGAAGATGGAGTCATCCATGGGCGACTACACGAAGGGGCTAAGAGGGCAGTCCCCACCCCCCACCCCGAACCCGTAGGCATAGGAAAAGAGCAAGCTTCCTCTCTTTTAAAAGAGGGTTGGATGGACCTCGAGAAAGCAGGGGGGAGGCACCTCCTTTTCGGAAGTGGAGCTCCCTGATAGCGGCTCCAAGGATGACAAAGGGGATGTCCCTTTGCCGCATGCAGAGGGTGAGATGGGAGCCCCCTTCACCGGTTCAAGGGGTGTCTCGTGTTACCTCGTCCTCTCTGACACCTAGGAAGGGCGAAGCCGCGCTTGGAGGTGGATCTTCATGCGCAGTCCCACTATTCCTTCTATGGTCACCATATTCATAGAAAACGAAAAAAAAGGTTCATGGAAAGTAGATACTATGACTTCCAATGGCTCCATCGGATCAGAAAATTCCAGAATATGATCATTTACTCATACTCGGTCCCGGGCCGCCATTTAGGCAAAATTGTCCTAGAGTTTTAACCATAAAGGGTGGTCCTGGCGTAGCTACCTTATATGTGTACCGGAGGAAGGGAGCAGAGTTGACGGCCCAACACCCCCCGTACCTATTACTTACCCTAGCCAGCGGGGGCTTTCGACCCTAAAAAGCAGGTAAGGACCTCGCGGTATACTACACTGCCACTCGACCAAGGCTAATAAAAGGACGAAAGTGCGCCGGGCAACCAGAACCTCTGTGGATAGAAGAACGAGTGTAGAAATGGGTAGGAGGGTATGCAATAAAAAGAGAGCGATAGGCGTATCCACTAACAAGTAGGATGGTTGATCTCCTATTATCATACTGTGGTGGTAGGTGATTCCAGGATACCATGTAATCCAGAAAGGAACCATGGCTACCGAACCGAACTCGGTCCAGGTGGGAACACTCCTCCTGGTACAAAGTGTGGGTAGAAAAGTTTGTGGGGATAGCCGTAATGATAATAAATAATAATAGTAATTAATTTTAACAACAATAAATAATAATACTAATAATAATCATAATAAATAATGATAAAAAAATAATAATACTATCCCTGGAGTAGTAATACATAATTATACATAATATAAAAATAATACTAAATAATAATAATAATGATACATAATAATAAATAGTACTCCTAACAATAATAAGAATTATAACAACGGGGGGATGTGCAGCTCCTCCAGCTACCAAGTGTACCCACACCTGCGGGGACCTCAAGAAGAGAGGCGTGTAAAGAAAGGAGAAAGGGAGTGGACGGAAGATGTGTAGAAGGAAGAAAGTCCAGGTAGCTTTGATACAACTGGGGGCCCCGAGAGGGCGTGCCGCTCTCCAAGTGCTAAGTGTAGCAGTCGATACGGAGCATATCTGCTGGCGGGTATAGCGAGTAATAATACGGTATTATCCCTCCCTCCCTCCCTTGCTCATTTTGTTCCTCTTCACCGTTTCCTATGATCGGCCTTTCCTTTAATATTGCATTGTTGTGTTGTTGGAGTGTGTGGGTGTTTGTGGTGTGTGTGGGGGGGGGGGAGGATATTACAAGACGAACGTTCCATGCATCAACAAAATGGACGATGACGAAAAACATTCGAATTCCCGATAGGAGATAAATCATCTCTAAAGTGAACCTTCCGCCTTCGCCATCATCCGCTCGTCCCAATCGTGATTTAAACACAGCTCCTGTGTGCCCCGATTACTGACTAACGTTATCCAAGTCAGAAACCTCACCGTAATTGCCTCTCCCCTGACCCAATCTTTGTTTCCCCCTGTCATTTCTTCGCTCGCAATTACACGCCACGGTTCCGAACCGACCCTTTTCTGCCATGGGATCTGGCAAAACCACTCATCTTTCCCCTATCATTTAGTCATGTCGTCCCCAAGAGTTTTTCGGTGTTTTTGAGGTATAGCAAATTCATGTGGCTTTTAAAAGATTAGAAATGTTCAAAACTTGAAAAAAAAATTGAAATACATGGGAGGGGCAAGAGTTCTATTTTTTTTTCTCTTTTTAAATGAGAAAAAAGTATACACCAATAAGGGCATAATGGAGAATGATGAGAGATACATGGACTTTAATGTTTAAAAAAACGGAAGCTGATGTAATCAACGAAGGCAGGCTCTCCCACTGACAAAAGACGGTGGAATAAGTTTTAAACAATAAACTGAAAGGGCAGGGAAAGTAAAAGTAGCGATGGGGATAACTTTAAGCAATTGGGGGGCCTTTTAAAGACCAATTCGGATCTAGAGGCGGGAGAAAGAAGGATAGGACAGGCAGATGAACATGGAAAAAGATAGTATCGAAATATTAGGGATGGAGACAAAGAGAAAAACATTATTTTAAATGCTGGGACCCTAAGGGTGCTTATGAAGCCTCTAAGAACAAATTTACAGAGCGCAGTCTCATCGAGAAGAAGGATAGGACAGGCAGATGAACATGGAAAAAGATAGTATCGAAATATTAGGGATGGAGACAAAGAGAAAAACATTATTTTAAACGCTGGGACCCTAAGGGTGCTTATGAAGCCTCTAAGAACAAATTTACAGAGCGCAGTCTCATCGAGAAGTCCATTAACGGAGCCCTGAAGGCTTTTTTTTTCAAATCGCCAAAAATATGTCAGCAAAACAAACCCAATTATAAAGTGCGAACTTACCCCTAAACGCCAACTCTTTTGACGGAGGGACGGACCGAAAGAATGGAAATGGTAAAAATGGTCAAGGGAGACTAGGACTACAATAGATCGGGTCGGGTGAGGGGGGTCATATTCAAATCTTACAGGAAACCAGAAGTATAACCCCTGTGAAGTAAAGAAATGGGAGGGGGGAGTAAAGGCCAATCCGCCCTTGTCCACCCAAAATGCCGTGAGCAAATCCACCTCGGTGGCCCGTTTTATCGTAGCTCTATTTAGACCGTCCCGGATAAAAACGAAGCAAACAAAAGACATTTATTCAACTAATTATTAGTTACTACGTTAGGAAGATGAGTGGCCCACGAATATCAACCAAACATGGACAGGGTATTTGCTCGCACATGCATGAGAATGTGTGTATTTATTTCATTGGTTCTTCTGGCTTCCAAATGCCGGAAGGAGCACATTCCCGCACTTTCATAATTCGCACTTTTCACTACCTCGGGCGAAATTTGGATGTGTGGGTGGAAACGAAGTCCAAACTTTTAGGTTTGCATATGTTCAAATTTAGCAAATTATTCGGCACGAGATATTGATTAATTACGTACCTACTTTATAATAAGAGTGAAATGTAAATGAAAATATGCTTAATAAATATTCTCTTATAAGCATAGGTCAAAAATGTTTTTAATGCAACCCAATCATCTATATCACAACTTCGCTAGTTTTAAATTAAAAAATTAACCAAGGGTAAGGCTCACGCCCCTAGGCTAAAACCGGTTTTCGGTAGTCTTCCAACGGCTGCGGGAGAGGCGTCATAGGTAAGGTGTTTCCACAGCCTCGCCGTCCTCACCCAATCAAACTGGTATGACTTAAGATCACTACTCGACCCGACTCCCCCTCCCCCCAAGGTGTATAGATTCAAATAACCGTTCCTTCGTGCATCCGAATATGTGGTACTGAGAGACCATAGCACCGCATGACTTGGCATTTTTAAAGAAACCCAACAAAGCCAGGTTTAGAATGAAGGGAAGAATGGCGACAAAGATGGAGAAAGAAAATGAACAGTGAAAGAGATAAAGGAAGAGGTGACAATAGATACTAAAGACAAGTAGGTACAAAGAGCACAAGTCCTCTGGAATCCAATGTTGAATTGGATGGCAATGTACAGGCCATAAGAGTAGTATTGCCGTCCCTGGCTTCATTTATGAAGACAAACAACGCTATTCAGGCAGATCTTTATTCCCTTTTAAATTAACCGCACGGGGATGTCAGATGACATATGGGGGCTTGTATGCCCTCCTTCACCTTTAGTTTGCCACTCGGTCCCAATGTATACAGGGGTATATGCGGCTATATATCTTGAAACACATCTTCACCTCTCGCTTTCCTGACTTTCTGCGTGATACGACCTCGTTGTTATTACTGCGCTTTGGAATCTAAGAAAAAATCCCTTTTCGCATCCGGTGAGCAAATATTAAGAGAAAAACATCGCCTACTTCACAAACAGGCTGGGTGCGTGTCGAGAGTTAACTAATCCGGATCTTTACCAATGGTATGGATTTTCCTTTACGATAAGAGATGATTAACCTATCCCAGTGAGGTAAGCGCTCGCCTCGACAGCCTTTTGATTTTCCACATATTGGTAAGCTATGAGATGGGACGCACGCGTCCGACATACCACAACACGACGAGCAAAAATGTCAGAATACGAATATAAGCAGAAGGGGGGGTGGGTAAGAACACTTATCTGATTACTGCCACTAGGGGAATAGAAGCCGAAATTATTATCTAACTTAATTTAGATAAAAAAAACGCCTAAAAACATTTTTTATTTTAGGAGCTCATATGGAGAGTGCCTACTTGGGTACAAGTCGCCGTACTCGTGACAGCCTAGTGCTAAGCTAAATTAAAATAACAGTATGCAGAAAAAAGCAACAACCAAATATACAAAACAAAAAGAAAACAATAACAATGAAAAAAGGGAAAAGGGCAGCAACCACGCTCGGGCGTCGAGGAGAGGCCCCGGCGCAAGAACGTGCCACCTAGAAAAAACAACAAAACATGTAGATAAGGTGGAGGAGACAACCCTCATCCAAAAGATCAAAAAGTTCACAAGTCAGTGTGCACGAACACGTCCTGAGTACAAGGGACAAGCGGTAGCGACCCCGGTCACCCGAGTACTTACAGAGGTAACGTGCGCGAAGATCACTCAGAGTGGGACATTCAACGACAATGTGCTGAACAGTCTGGGGGGACAACGCAGTCGTCACAATAGGCGGTGCGTCCCGCGAGTGTGTCTAATTCGGAGACGACAGAGAGCAACCTAAAGCCGTCGCGGCATTGGGGGGTAGGTCGTTGGGAACAGTCGCGGCGCAATAGCAAGCAAATTTAGGTTTCCCTCGACCGTCTCCCATCTTGTTTGCCAAGCAGCCCGGAGAGCTGCCCGTATTCCTGCCATATAATCGGTGTGAGGAAGAGCGAAAGCTGGTCGAGTCACCCAGTCCTCGCGGAATCTTTGGCGCCCTCATTCCCAGCAATTCCTACATGTCCAGGAACCCAGCAGAAGATATTCTCGACATCCGCCCGGCTCGCCAAAACCGTGGCGTCACGGATATCGCGAACCAGGAGATGCAGAGATTCCAATGCACCGAGAGCACTCTGGGAGTTTTGTGAGTCGCTATAAATCACAATCCGGTCTCCGAACCAGGCACGTCAAGTAATCTCTCTTACCGAGCCGTGTATTGCAAAAGCCTCGGGCTTGAAGACAGACGCAGCGCATGACAGAGCCCAGCTGAGTTCAAACAGAGGGGATACGGCGTGGAAGCCGACCCCCTCTTGGGACTTGGAGCCATCCGTTTACACTGGCACGGTTCCAGCGTGACAAGAAGTGTGCTCCAAAAAGTCCGAATGCAATACTCCCGGCGCTGTACAGGCTTTGGGAGAAGAGGCGTGGCGACAAATGGTCAAAAGTGGTACCCTCTAAGCCGAAGGGCTTAGAGAATGACTGGCGTCTCTCAGTGGCATAAGCACCGTCGAGATCAGCTGCGAATGCAGTGAGAGCTGTTGGTGACTGAGGGAGGCGCCAGACTCGCGCGTACAGGCGAGAAAAGCACTGTGCACGGCGCAGAGCGAGTAGCATCTCCCCAGCATCGAAAAGTAGGCTCTCAATGGGGAAAGTGCGGAAGGAACCATCCGCCAGGCGAAGGACGGTGTGGTGGATCGAGTCTACCTTCTGCAGCACAAGCTCGGCTGAGAATGCATAAAACTCGCATCCGTAGTCGAGCTTCAAACAAAGGATCGATAAAAGGGCAAGGCAATAGCTCTATTAGGGCGCCAGGCGATGAACGTCACGGAACGAAGAATATCCATGGCGCGGGTGCAAGAGACGTTAAGGCTTCGAATATGAGCCTCCCAGATGAGGCGTCAGTCAAATACAAGACAAAGGAAGCTGTGCGCGTCCACCACTTGCAGGCGCACCCCATTTAGAATCAAGTCTTGGTCAAGGTGGAGCCGTGGATGGCGGCAGAAGTGCACCACTTTAGTGTTGGCCAAGGGGAACTGAAGCCGGTGCACTTCGGCGTAACAAGAGGCTCCAGAGTTGGCATCTGGGCAGCGACAAAAGATAAAAGGTCGTCCAAGTAGAGCGTAGCGAGAACATCTTCCGGCAGCACCGAGGTTATTTCGTTGAAGCTCAAGAGTGCGAAACTAAGGATACTTCGCCGCGCGACACCCTCTTCCTGCTGCATTGGGCCGGAGAGGGCTCTTCCCACCCGTAGGCGGAATAGACGATCTCGCAAAAATTCAGATATTGAAAAAAGGGAGGCGTCCCCTCGCTCCCACCCTGTGGAGAGTCTCTATGATACCGTATCGTCATGCATTATCATAGACCTTCTCCGGATAAAAAAAAACACCGTGGCGTAATGCTGTCTACGAAGGAAGGCCTAGCAGACGGCATTTTCCAGTCGGAGCAGAGCATCCGACGTGGAGTGGAACTTGCGGAAGCAGCACTGTGCAGAAGACGGATGGCTTCCGCTGTCCAGAAAAAAAAGGCTAATCTAACATTGACCAATGTCTCAATCAACTTGCACAAGCAGGAGGGTAGAGAGTGGGCGGAAACATGCCGGGGTAGAGTGATCTCTCCTCGGTTTGCGAAAAGCGAGCACAGTAGTGATTCGCCAGGAGTCTAAGAGGATACCCTCTACCCAGATCCTGTTCAAAAATCTAACAGAAAAGGCATGCCTCGCTCACCCAGGTGTCGAAGCATGGGGAACGGGACATCGTCCGGACCAGGGGCAGTGTCTGCGCACGAAGCGAGAGGGGTGTGCAAATCACTCAGAGTAAACCTGTCGTTGAATGGTACTCCGCCCCTGATGGTAAAGTCCAGCCGGCGGCCTTCCACGAGATCACGACGCGCATTGAATGCTGGCGGAGCAGCATCCCAGCTAGAGAATGCAGAAAAAGCGACCACGAAGGATTCTGCCACGGACACGGGGTCCGAGATTGCGGTCCCATTCTCCTCGACAACGGGAGGGAGGGACCTGCGAGAACTTGCCCCGAATCCTTTTAACTCGCTTCCACACCTCCGCTAGAGGGGTCTTTACAGTTAAGTGAGGACACGTATGCCCGCCAAGAAGAGCGGCGGGCGTACTTCGAAATATACCGGAACTTAGCTCTCGCGGGACGAAATTCAGCGACAGTGAAATCGCTCGGACGGCGCTTATAGCGCATGTAGGCACAACGCTTCTGTTTTAGAGCAGTCTCACACTCGGCTGACCACCACGGGAGTGGTCGGTGTGCAAAACGGCCAGACGTTCTAGGAATAGTAGTCAGGCCCACAGCGATGAGGTTGCCGTAGAACTCAACGGCCTCATCTACCGACCTTAACTCCTCGACTGAGACAAGAGAAATCAGTCATTTCCTGAAATGCGAACCACCGCGCCCGCGATAAGCACCATCAGGGCAGGCTCTCGGGCGGCAGCAGCCCATAAAATGATATTTGAATGGGAAAGTGATCACTACTATGGAGGGTATCGACCACTCCCAAACCAAAATCATGCAGTGCATCCGGAGAGCACAAGCATAGATCGCGGCAAGAAAATAGAAAACGAAGCAGTTCTCGGGCAGTGATGCGTAAACTCATCCAGATTTAGGACACCTATATCTCCAGCTCGTCAAGGACTTGACCCCGGGGTTTAATCGAGTAGTCTCCCCAGAGGATGTGTCTACCGGTCAGATCTCCGAGTAAGAGAAAGGGGTTCGGACACCGGGTCACGATGCGGCGGGAAGTTCCCCGCGTCGAAGTCGGCTGAAGGTGGAATAAACGCGGAAATAACAGTATACATCGTATCCAGGGCGAGCTGCACAGCTACTGCCTGAAAGGTGTGTAAAGCGAAGAGAACGCAGACATAATGCAGAGTGTAAATGGCGTATCCTCCTGCCCGGCCCTCGACCCGAGGTGGTGGGGATGGCAAAACTATTATACCCCAGGATAGTGGGAACGTGCCCAGCATTGTCTCCTACAAAAAGATACCTAACGGGGAACGAGACGAGTCTCCGGAGCTCCTCCCAGTTGGCCCGGAGTTCTCGGTAGTTCAGGCCTAGTTCGGAGATAAGGCGGTTCTCTTCGATAATGTCCGTACGCTTCCCGGAAGCAGAACTCCGGGCGCTGTTAGCCGGACAATACGCTGAAGGCGTTGTCGCCTTCGAGGACTTACCGGGGAAGGTTTGGCTCGCCATGCGAGTCTTTTCCACATTCCGCCTCGAAACCTTAGGGGAGGGGGGGGGGGCTTCGGAGGCGGAGGTCCCTCTTTTAGAGGATCCACCGTCTCCGCGCCACCCAGCCCGCCACTGGGTGTGGGCGAAGGAGTCGAAGCTACTTTAGTGCTGTCTTCCTTTCCGGGGGCAGTTTTTGGAACCCCGGAGGATAACCTCACGACGAACTTCACGGGTGTTGCCTCCTGCAAGTCTAACGATTCGGTGGAGGCGCGCGGCCCTTTCGCCTTATGGGAAACGGTCACGCTGGGGAAAGGGAGGAAACCCTGGTTTTAGCCGGGGATGGGTGTGAACCCTTTATGCAGCCAGCTTTATCCGAGGTGGGTATAACCCGCAGAGGGTTCGGAATAGGCCCGGAAACGACCTTGCTCGTAGGCCAGGATGGGCCAGGAGCAGAGGCTATCTTTCTTAGCATTGAGGCATAAGACGTCCCAGGCAGAGACCGGCGCGCCAGGACCAAATCATTAGGATCGTGAAATGAGAGACGATCCTGGGCCTGAACGGCCAGGATTTCCTTCTCAAGGAGATACGCACCACATTGCTTCGAGGAAGCGGGGTGCGGCTCTCCACAATTGACACACTTGATCACACACGACTTGGACTTATCGTGTGCGGCCTTGGAGCAATTTACACATACTGCGGGTGACCTCGACTTTGAACGGCTACATGAGAGATTCGTATGGCAGAAGCGGTGATAGTAATAGCACCTCCGCGGAAGTGGCACGAATGCCTTCATTCCGTAGCGATACTAAACGGCACGCACCGACTCAGGGAGCTTATCACAGTCGAATGACGAAGAGTGTAGGGGTGGGTCTCGAAGCCCCTCCCTATTTTCTCATCACACGTTCGACCTTGAGCGCCCCATGGTCTGTCAGCTCTAAGGTGATGTCCTCTATGGAGTAGTCCACGAGTTCCTTCGCTTAAAATACTCCTTTCACGAAGTTCATGGTAGAGTGCGGCGTCACACTTACCGGCGTGTCATCTAGTGTCCGAAGGGAACTAATCATGGCTGCCTCGTAGGGATTCGACGCATTCTCCAGAAGGCTACCGTCCAAGAAACGGGTCACCTTCGGCTTTCTAACAATAACGCTAGCTAAGGGTCTCTTCTGATGGATCATGTTGTTCTTAGCCAACATGCTGGCATTAGTGGAGCGTATGAAGAGGAAGCGTTTGAAGCCAGCGGGCTCGAAAACGACAGGTAGGATTTGAATGAGTGGCCCCCACGTAATCGAGGCTCTGTCTGGGCAGTTCTGGTCTTTGTCAGGGACTCCGCACCTGGGGGAGCAACGGGGTCGGACGTGCCGATCTTGGGTTGGTTGCTTACCCAAGTGGCAGCACAGCCACCCGTCCCCGCAGATGGAGAGGAGCCCCCCCCCCCTCGAGTCTTTTTTGTCGTTTTTATTTTAGGAGGAGGACGAGGAATGAACCCTCTTCTCCCCTTCCGCCGTCAGGAGCCCCAAGGCCAGATGGACCTGCCTCAGCAAGATCCTTCTCCGAGATGGATAAGGTCTTGGATTTCACAGGGGCACCAGCCAGAGGAGATCCCTCCTCTCCTTGTACCTCCTTTGAGACCCGAGCCGTCTGAGGGCGACCTTGCACAGGTGCGGATTCAGGTTCGGCACCGAGTCCAGTTTCATCCTACCATCTGGGGCTGGGTTGCCTAAGGGACCATGTCCATCTCATGGCGGGGGGGAAGCATGTGCCCTCCCCCCCCTAGGACATCACAGGTCCCATCGTCTTTGGTCGGGTAAGACAGGGGGGCACGTAAGGTGACCTCCTCTAAGCTCAAAACTCGAGCCCGCAGGTCTTTGGAGTTAAGAGGCCGACGGGCCATGTCTTCCTTCCTCCCCCTAAGGGGGTTAGCCCTATCGTGCCGCTCCGGAAGCGATCAATTATAGGACGCCTTCCTTTCTTGGCAGTCCCCTTGGAAAGTAAATGCGGGGGGCACTGGTGTTAGAAAGAGGAAGGCACCCAAGGGGATCTCCAGAGAAGAGGTGTAGAGGAGTCCCCTACACCCGTAGGCAAAGGAGAGGAGTAAGCCGCCTCTCCGGTCAAAGAGTTTTGGAGGGTCCCCTGCGAGAGCACAGGGAAGGGGGACCTCAATTTTTTCAGTGGAGCTGCCCGAAGGCGCCTCCGTCGATGGTGAAGGGGAAAGGGTAGTTTGTTTTTTTTTTAGATTTTCATCATCGGGGATAGGGACATTATTCGTTATACGGGAAACAAACCCTAATCACTCCCCGCAGTAGCCCACTCTGCGAGGGGTGAACACGTGGCAGACAGAACAAGCTACCACTATTTAGGACCACACCTTTCCGCCCAGCGGCCAGGCAGCCCTTCGGCATGGCGGCTGCACCTTGGGCTGGGCGTAAAATCGATAGAGATTTAAAGGAGAGAGAAAGGGGTATGTTAGGAACGTGTGAGTGGGGCTAAAGCAGGTTGTTAAAAGCCCACCACCGAGGCATTCAACGATACCAAATGCTTTGAATCCATGTGGAGCAGCATACTGGATAGAGAATGCGGTCACGAAAGAATGAACCACGGACGCGGAGTCTGAGATTGCAGTCACGTCCCCAAGGAAGTCGGAATGAATGTCCTGGCGAGAACCTGCGCCGAATCATTTCGACACGCTTCCACACCACTGCAAGAAGGGGTCTTTCCATTAAATGGAGAGATTAGGTATGCCCAACAATGACAACGAGCGTGCTTCAAAACATACTAAAACCTAGCTGTCGCCGTAAGAAATCCACCCAAGGGGAAATAAGTTCAGGCGGCGCTTGTAGCACTTTAATTCATATCGCTTCTCTCTAAGGGCCATCTGATATTTGTCCGACAACCAAGGAAACAGACGACATGCAAAATAGCAAGAGGTTCGAGGAATGGTACCAGGCATAGGGCGATGAGGGTAGGTACCATCAAGAACAAGCTCCTCGAATGAAATTAAGTGTCATTTCCTTAAATACTGGCCGCCGCGCCCGCTCCAAGCACAACCGAGGTGGCTTCTCAGGCCGCAGCGTCCCAGCAAAAGATATTCGAATGGGAAAGTGATGACTACCATGAAGGTCATAGACCGACTCTCATTAAAAATCTAGTTGTTTGTCTGGATAGCACAGGGATAGATCGAGGCAAGAAAATGGAGATTCTCGGGGGAGTAATTGGTGAATTTATCCCCAATTCAGCCACCGATCTCAAGTATTTCGATCAGGCCAGCCAGAGAGTCCATGTGGGTTGTAAATTGCGCATCCACCTGCACGTCCCCTATTCCGTGTTGTTAGAGATGAAAAAAATTCTACTCCGTGTTGTTGGGGATGAAAAACCTTATCTCCAGTTAAGGTGCGCACCCAACTTGGTCTCCAGAGGATAAAAAGCTGAAGAAGAACGCGAAGGAGACAACACTCCTCAGATCTCAACAATTTCGCCGGAGAACACAGCAATTCCATTGGAGAATGCCTTCCATGACTAGTTAAGAGATACGGTGGCCCTCTTTGATGTGAAGACCCTGAAGAGAATGGCCGTAGCCTTCAGGGGCTTTTAGGCGCAAAGTGCGCTGCTGCCTCTGGCAGTTTACTGGGAGAGGCTTGGCTCGAATTAGGAGCCTTTAGACCCTCCTGCCTCGAACTGTTTGGTAAGGGGGAGCTTTGGAGAGGGACCCGACTTTCCAAACCTTGAAAAGGGGAGAGTTAGCCGAAGCTCCCTTGTTGCTACCCTCCTTTAGGGGTACATATTTTGGAAGAACTGGGGAACGTCGAAAATTTGTATACTATACCTCTAACAATTCGGTCGAGGCGTGCAGTGGATTCACTTTTTGCCAAGGATTGGGGGAGGGGGGGGTCAGCAGGAGTGGGGCGCGAGCCAGAATTGCTACCAGTTCTACCAAGCTAGGGCCCAGGGAAAGTAGAAGGCGCACAAGGGATCCTATCCTAATAGGCGTGTGGCTACCATGTTACGAGAGTCGCGGACAGAAGTTTTCGGAAATCTCAGAAATTTTAGGAAATCGATCAATGAAGGGTCGTAAGGTTTATATTTGCATATCAATATAAATATAAGTTAAATAAGGATGCATAAATGTCAATGTTATATAAGCTCGTAATAATCAACAAGACTTAACAAAATACAAGATTTGCCAAAACATCTAACATCAGCAACAGAAGATGCTCGGTGAAAATTACAGCAACACGAAACTGATACACGAAGCTCAGTAGCGTGTAGAGTCTCTCTTTGCAGGGGTGGGCATGCTCTCCGCGAGGGTGCGACACCTGAGTTGTGTGATGAGGGTCCACTCCTTAGGGATGACTGTCTTACGGCCTCTGTTAGATCCTGGCAGAGTTTGTTTTTTTTTAATTAAAGGGCTATCTGGCGACTGCCGACTTAGGCATTAGTCGCCGTAAACAAACAGCCTAGTTCTAGGCTACTTTAAAAATTAAACAGGAAACAATAAAAAGAGATAACAATAACAATAAAAAAGCAATAACAAAAACAACAACAATTAAACTGGGTTAAATGAAAGGGAAAAGGCCAGCCTCCCCCCAAAAGTCAATAAGTCCACTAGTCATGGTGCACGCACTCGTCCCGAGTACAAGGGACAGACGGTAGCGACCCCGCCCATCCCGGTACCGAGACAGGTATCGTGCGCGAAGATCACCCAGACTGGGACATTCGACAAGAATGTGCCGAACAGTCTGGGGGACGACGCAGTCGTTGCAATAGGGCGCAGGCGAGCGCTCCATCAAGTAGCGATGCGTCACACGAGTGTGTCCGATTCGAAGACGACAGAAAGCAACCTGAAGCCGCCGCGGCATTGGGGGGATAGGACCATGGGAACAGTCGCGGTGCAATGGCACGCAACTTTAAGTTCCCCTCGACCGTCTCCCATCTTCTTTGCCAAGCAGTCCGAAGAGCTGCCGTATTCCTGCCATGTAGTCAGTGTGAGGAAGAGCGAAACGCTGGTCCGGTCGCAGAGTCCTCGCGGACTCTTTGGCGCCCTCATTCCCCGCAATTCCTACATGTCCAGGAACCCAGCAGAAGATAATCTCGACATCTGCCCGGCTCGCCAAAACCGTGGCGTCACGGATTTCGCGAACCAGGGGATGCGGAGATTCCAATGCCCCGAGAGCACTCAGGGCGCTCTGTGAGTCGCTATAGATCACAATCCGGTCTCCGAACCGGGCACGTCGCGTAATCTCCCGTACCGAGTGGTGTATTGCCACCAGCTCGGCCGTGAAGACAGACGCAGCGCCTGGTAGAGCCCCGCTGACTTCAAACAGAGGGGATACGGCGTGGAAGCCGACCCCCTCTTGGGACTTGGAGCCATCCGTATACACTGGCACGGTACCAGCGTGACACGATGTGTGCTCCAAAAAGTTCGAACGCAATACTCCCGGCGCAGTACAAGCTTTGGGAGCAGAGGCGTGGCGACAAATAGCCAAATGTGGTACCCTCCAGGGTGGCGTCCTAGGCAGAACCAGGGGTGCCACCGGCCCGAGAGCTATATCTACTTCTCGAAGGAGTTTCCTGGCCCTAAACCCAAAGGGCTTAGGGTATGACTGGCGTCTCTCGGCGGCATAGGCACCATCGATAATCAGCTGCGGATGCAGTGAGAGCTGTTGGCGACTGAGGGAGGCGCCGGGCTCGCGCGTACAGGCGAGTGATGCACTGCACGCGGCGCAGAGCGAGTGGCATCTCCCCAGCATCGACCAACAGGCTCTCAATGGGGGAAGTGCGGAAGGCACCGGTCGCAAGGCGAAGGCCGGTGTGGTGGATCGAATCCACCTTCCGCAATAAACGCTCGGCTGCGGATGCATAAAACTCGCATCCGTAGTCGAGCTTCGAGTGAACAAAGGATCGATAAAAAAGTAAGGCGGTAGCCCTATCAGCGCCCCAAGCGCTGAACGTCACGGAACGGAGAATGTCCATGGCGCGGGTACAAGAGACCCTAAGGCTGCGAATATGAGCCTCCCAGGTGAGGCGTCGGTCGAATACAAGACCAAGGAAACGGTGCGACTCAACCACATCCAGGCGCACCCCATTAAGAAACAAATCTGGGTCGGGGTGAAGCCGTGGATGGCGGCAGAAGTGCACCACCTTAGTCTTGGCCAAAGAAAACCGAAACCTGTGCGCTTCGGCATAGCGAGAGACGCGGTTCAATGCCTGTTGGAGTCGACGCTCCAGAGTTGGCATCTGGGCCGCGCCAGATCCTGGCAGAGATTTATCAGTAAATTCATATCTGAAGATATTGATGTCTGGAATCAATGTATGGTGGACACAGACTTGTGACATGGGATATTGTCTTGCTGCAAAATCACGCTCCGGGCATTTTGGAGAAGTCTCGAGCTGAGGGCAGCATGGAATCTCTCAGGACAGCTTGGTACTTCTATGAATTCATGGTGCAATCACAAACGTTGTGACGCCACACCCCTGAACTTGACATGCAGCCTCAACCATTACAAAGCCGTCACCATGCTTTTCTGTTGGCAATAGGCACTCCCGTTGCCTTGTGTGGAGAACATCTGTAACGTGGACTCGGAGAACCACAAGACACGTCTACATTGACGCTTGGGTCCAGTTACGGAGTATGTGCCTTAGTAAGTCGACGTCCTTCTACTGGAGGTTGATCAGCGGCTTCTGGCGAGCTTTACATGACTTAAGGCCTTGTGCAAGCACTTTGCGGCGGACTGTCCTGACGGATGCATTAATCTGATGGGTGTGTCGTTACACTGCGTACTGACGCAGGGTCGTCCAGAAGAACGATGTCGGTTTTGGATGTCTGAAGTTTCTCGAATCCACTTCAACACTTTTGCAACACATTCTGATCCGCCGACCCTCCGTCGACAGATGAGAGCTTTCTCGTGCAGTCTGCCTATCGGATTTGTTTCTTCCACGTTAAGTTGGGTTTTCGCCAATATCAAATTAGCAGATCCCTGTGGACATGGAATATCATATTAATCAACAAATATGAAGTGTTATATGAAGATATTTTAATATCATAATGTATACTGATACCATGATTTCATACATTTCAAGAGCATAGCGATTTTGGATATTTAAACTTGTAGATTTATTTTCCTTTCCAGATGTATTCGGCATAGGCTTGCAAACTCATAAGCCTACCCAAGGAATAAGTAAAATTCGATGTCAGAAAACTTTAGGTCGCTGCTGTAGACGACAACGAGGACTTTATTCAAATCAAATGCATGTGTCGAATAAAGATAATAATCAAACTACTTCTCTATCCTCAATTTTAGACTTTTATTAAACGTTTAGCACATTTTTTGATAAACCTCTTTAAATTTTTGATTCCTTTAGTTCATTCAAAGAATCAAATTCCTTCTTTCAACAACTACCTTTTAACTAAGGAGGGAATTTGGGACTCGTCTCAAAGAATCCCTCGAGAATGCATTTAAGCTTTTTCCAAACGCACCAATCTACTGCCCACTCAAAAGCCCATTTCAAAACCAGTACAATTAACCCCCATCTCTGGGGGAGATCGATTACTAAAGTATGTTGTGCTCTGAAGGCGGGAAATGATAGCGATGTGGTTTGATTATGTGCGTCACTACTTACCACCGGAAGCGTATCAGCGTATCCACCAATGGGCAGCCAACTTATGACGCCAATCAAAGTTTTGTGTCGGCTTTCGATGGGATCGTACCCGTGGTTCCTTATCAGTGCTTGACACCGCCAATTCCAGAGTCCCGTAATCTGCAACTTTACGAACAGAAATTACTATCGTCTTGATTGTTAACGAACTTCGATTGTAAGCACAATTTGATGGTAATTTCTCATTTTTTTCAGATTTTCTTCAAGGCAATCTTTTTTTGCCGATTTTCAGTTATAAACATTTTATTTGGCATTTTTCTTGCCATGCATGGGACGCGGGGGAAAAATTCAAAAATTTTCATTTTTTTTTTATTATTGTATTTCTAGTTAGTATGGAATCATTTTACAATGGAAAGAAAAGCATGCTGAATAACAAAATTTTTGCCTTAACAATTTAATAATTGTGGCGAGCATGATAGTCATGAAAACATTCCAGGGACAAAGACTATCACATTCTTGGCAACCCATTATTGTTAATTACCAATTAATGTGTATGTGTGTGGAGGAAGGAGGGTACAAAGCATGTGTGGCATAGGCAGAACGAACTAAAAGTGGTGAAAAGAGAAGGTAATGTAGATTTGCAAAGGGCTGCAAGGCGCCTCGTGATCAAGCTTATCGCTTTGATCGTATTTTTGTTTTAAAATATCTTTGGTTGTTGTTCATATTTTAGGTATTATTACGGCGTTCAAGCCTTTACTCTTAAAAACTTTAATGTTTTTGTATATGCAGTGAACATTTGTCGTTGTTTTATGATATAATTATTATTTATTTTAGTACTTAGTATTTTTGTATTTAATTTATATTGTGGTATATGGTTTTTTTTAGGTTTTCTTTTTCTCTGTCATAATCGGTGTTATCAAGTCATCGAAGGTAGTTTTTTTAGTCGTATTCGGTTAAATTTTCTTACTTCGGTGAGTTTCATTAGTCGGTGTTATTTTTCTTTTCCAGTGTTTTAACACATTTCATCATGCGGAAAACGGCACTTCGTCTTTGTTAGTCAGAGGGCTAGCAGAACTTGGAAATCTTGCATGGTTTCTAGCTCTTCTGTTCTGGTTAATCATTTGGGCGATTTCCTCATCTATCTCTTGATTAACCATTCCCTGCATATTCCTAGTCAATTATTCGTTGACTATGTTAATGGGACTTATTCTCGCCTCCCTGTGCAGACTTCTTGGAGTCTTCTTTCTCGCCAGCGTGTACCCGTAATTAGGTACACACATTTGTTCTGCACGACCTGTAGTCTCCTCTTTTGTGGCCTCGAGACACAATAGGGAAAGGAAGCGGGGTAGAGCAGAGTAGATCTTACAACTGCATTGTAGATCTTTTTATTGCTCTCTCTGAGGTTTGTAAGCATGAATAGAGTACTGACTACGGCCGAGGCTTTCGAAATTCGATCAGAGACGTGCTACTTGTACCCGGATGAAGTAATCTTCATTCCAAGAACAGTGCACTCCGTGGTGTAGGGATAGCGCTTATCTCCCACCCTGACATCTGATATTAGTCTCCTTCCAATGGGAACTACCTTGAATTTGTCTTGGTTTGTTCTTATTTTCCATTTGGCATCGTAGATGTTAAATCTTTCGATTTCTGCCGCCGTCATACGAGCTTTGCATAGGCAAGTTACGCCGAGGACATTTTATTATCTGGCTGAAATCATCCGCAAATTAAATGTTGAGGCAAGTGGGGTTCACAGGGGCTGGGACATCAGCGTATATCTAGTAAAGCATGAAGGAAATACACCCCCCTCACGGGAGCCCTGCATTAAGCATAAACTTAGATCCGTTCATGCTCCTCAAAATGATATACGACGCTCTATCCATGACAGTCACAGAGTTCTTTCAAGTTTTCACTTAGTCCCAGCCGCAGGATCTTGTATTGCATTCCCCTTTGCCACACCATATCAAATGCTTTTGATATATCCTGAAATACAATGTCCACGTAACTCCCTTCCCTTTTGGCTTTGGCAAGTTTTTCGGTGATGAAATTCATCGCCATCTCCATACTTCACATTTTTCTGAAATCTAAATTGGTATGGATTCTACAGGTGAGGCACCAAGCTTCGATTGAGGATTTTCTCGAAGAGCTTCCCGCCAAATTCCAAGAGTGAAATTGGCCGGTAGCTCTCTTTCTTTGTTGGATCCTTCTAGTGCTTACCTAAGAAAATCATCTTAGCCCTCTTGAAAAGATCGGGGAAGTGTCCTGTATTTAGACGCCTTAAAGATCCATCTCATTTCTTCGATGAAATTTGATGGTGCCTTTTCAAAGTTTAACTGTTAGCCTCGATTGTTCTGTGTCTTCCTGTCGGAATGTGCGGAGCGCACCGAGTAGTTTCCTTCTCCGTCATCTCTGCACCTCCGTCGCAGTCTATCCAGCTGGTTGGTGCGGGTGCGTCTTATGGATCTGTGTATAGCTCGTCTATGATTTCGTTTTCAATCTTAGTTCTCCTCTTCAGTTATAATGAATATTTTTTCCCAATAACTTCAGAATATTATTTCTATATCTATTTCTCCTGTTTTGATGTTTCCATCTTCGTTCCTTATTTCTATAAGTCTTTGTTTTTCCAGCCGATCCTTTGACAGGCCTTATTTTTTGCCAAAAATCTTTGGGAGATGCATCGTCTGCATTATTGCTCGAGGATCAATTGGTTGAGCTCTTCTTTGATCTCTTTCGTTATAACGAGGGGCGGTCAATAAGTTTTGCGAATCGGTAGGGCAAAACAGAGGAAATGGGATGGCTCTTTGTGGGGGTGTTAGGACAAGTTATGTCAAGTCAGGACCTGCAGCCGCACGCTTCTGCCTCGTCTATTTAAGAAGCATTAGCTGATCGCAGATCGTCAGTCACAAATTTTTCAACAATGGAGAAGGTTGAGCACCACGCAGTGATCAAATTTTTGACCAAGGAAGGCAAGAATGCAAAAGAGATCCATGAACGCATGGTTGCAGTGTACACCGACACCACCCCTTCCTATGCAACCAATGCTCGCTGGAATAGGGAGTTCTGCCATGGTCGTGAGTCCCTTGAAGATGACCCCCATCCAGGACGCCCATCAAACGTGACCAACGAGGACAATATGGCCCGTGTGGAGAGGAAGATACTCGAAAATCGACGGGTGAAGGTCGAAGAATTCGAGCGAGAACTTGGAATATCACATGGAAGTGTTATCAACATCATCCACGACAATTTGGCCATGACCAAGGTCTCTGCCCGTTGGGTCCCTAGAAACCTCACGCCCCATGATCGACTTCAACGTCGTCAAGGCCAAAGTTGCACAAGATGCCCTGCGCGAGTGCGGATTCGAGGAGCTCACTAGCGATTACTACTTTTTATTCCGCTAACTCAAGGCTGCAGTGCGTGGACGCCGGTTTGGGGACGATGAAGATGTCCAGCTCGCCGTCCAGGAGTGGATTGAACAGCAGTCGGGAGATTTCTGGTTGTCAGAAATTCGAAGCCTCAGGGACAAGTGGCGCAAGTGCATTGAAGTCGAGGGTAGTTATATTGAAAAATAATAAAACACTTTTCCTTATATCCGAATTGCAAAACTTATTGACCGCCCCTCGTATAGAGTTAATTGATGCGTTTCTGATGTTGAGTTCGTACAATTTCAGCTCAGGGTATAAATCCATGTAGGAATTCGGTCCATCTATATGTTGAGATGGACCTATACACGGATTTGGGGATACAAGTTAATTCTGCGTTGATTAGGTTATTATTATGGTCGTGGAGTGCCTCGTCAATCTCCTCGAGAATTGCCTCATCCAAATTGGGAGGATGATAGTTCTCAAGTTGTTGTGCGTAGCGTGCTTAGTCTTCATTTTTGTAGTTTTTTCTAACTAGGGCTGGGACTTGTATAGGGTTCCTATTGATGGTGAGTATGATCCCTAGTCACCATTAGGGCAGTGTATAAATAGGTCTGCATGGGATTTATTACGAAAAGGAAGAAAACAATCACCCACATATCGTTTATAGTCAAACGGTTTGTAGGACAATGGGCAATTATCAAGCCAAATTGATTCGTGATGGCACAGGAATGAGTTAGCAATCCACTTGCTAAAAATATTAGAGTCATTCTGTTAAAAAAATAACCCAACACTTAACGAGTCTGATTACTCATTTCCCTCCCATGCGTATCTCATAACTCAACAACCTTCCAAGTTAATCAAATGCTCCTCTTTCGTTTACTTTTTCATTCTTGGCATATCTACATAAGGTAATGTGTATTTTTTTGCATCATTCACTTATTTTGTTCGGGTTTTATAATTTATTTGGCTTTATTTAATGAGCTCTAAGTTTGTTTTTAGTGTTTTACTATGCATGTTTGTTAATATACGTTCCTAAATTAAGGATTTTTTTTAACTTTAAATAGAATCACTGAAGATGTTCCTGTGTGTGGAACGAAACGACTTCTGATATATAGTGACTTTTGAAGATGAGGAAGCAATTCAAGTTTTATAACAATAAATGTTAATTTAAGTAAATATGTTGTTCATTAAAATAACTATAAAATTGTAAGCTACTTACTTTATTTCAGTTATTTTTTTAAACTTTAAATTTTTAAATAGCTTCTGTAAATAAGCACAACCATCTTGCCAAGATGTTCTATCATATTGGCCTACATTGTATTTGCGAGTGCAACACTGTTTTGGATGACAGATCTAGTGTTGGCGTAGGCCTACCTGTTTTTATAATAGTTTCTCTTTCATTATAAGTCATCGCACTGAACTTCCTTTTTAATAACTTTTCAATAATGCAATGGCATTTTCTCCCAACTTCATTTGCATCTATTTTGTTTAAAAGGGGGTTATCACTTTAAAAAATTAATAAACAATACGCCAAACTTATCTAAGGAGTGCCTCAGGACTACTGATCTCAAAGATAAGAAGAGTGACTAATAAGTATGGGAGGCCCGCCAGAATCCCGGAAAGATCAACAAAATGCTTAAGATATAAGAGCTTAACCATACTAGAGTTTTTGTTATTTAGCTGCTTTTTTTTCTCAGAACCAGTGTCTAAAATATAACTTAAAATTTTGTTTAAGCATCAGAGTATAATAATAGTTACATCAGTCAAATACTTTTGTTGATTTTTCCTAGATTATGGCAACCTAGCAGAGTTGACGAGATGCAAGCTGATGACTGCAAAGTTAAATTTATTTCCTTTTCCGTATACAAATGTTATTTTTTCTTAATTCTAAAACGGCGTTAAAATATCTAGGTAAAAATCATAAAACTCTAATGACTGTATATTATTGCTAAGAAAAGCAAGAATCTTTTAAACTATTCATTCCAAAGCCCCCAAAAGCAGAACTATTATTCAAATTAAGAGAAAAAGAAGAGTAGAAATCTCGACGAAAAGGATGCACTTCTTCAACTGCAGTCGAGCTCATCAGGGTCTAACGCCAATTCGATTGAAAGTGAACGGTGCCTTATGGCGTATACAAGTAATAGGCAAGCATAAATGTGAGAATAAAATTGATTCTGCAGTCATTAGATGTTGGGGTGTAATTTCTTTTGCTTTTCTTCCTAAATAGGGGAAGCATTGCTTCCCTTGCTTCCATTGATTGCACCCTGTTAAGTCAAACTCTGTTATCTCGAAATATCGGATGTGGATAAAATCGTTAAGACCTTGCGAAATTCCATATAAAAATACAATAAATTTAATACTTTTAATTCGAAAATTGATTAGTCGAAAAACCTGATACCTCGAAGCAAATTCGCTGGACTAAAGTAACCTTTACTTGGGCTTAACTCGAAGTGTTGAACTTTTTTTTTTTTAAAGGGCATCACTAATCCTATGGGTTCACACATTTCAAAAATTTTCTAGCAATTCATAAAGGTTGAATCCTAATCTCTTAATCACTAATCACGTGAGCTCATTTAAAAAAAAAAATTCTAGAATTTTATTTCAGTTGAATTTGATCAGCGTCGCTGAAAGATTTGCATTAAGAAAGTGAAGTCCAGTACAGTATGAAAAAAAAAATTTCAATTCCCCTTTTAAAATGAGTTAGCGCAAACTTAACACTAAAGATATTAAACAAAAGTACGAAACGCTGCTTGAAGTTGAGCGTGGTTTAAAATCTAAAGAGCAAATTACTAAGGAAAATGGTGTGCCAGGAAATAAGCTTCGTACTTGGATAAAAATCTCAGATAAAATAAAAGCAGCATTTACCCAAAACCAATTTGTTCCCCAGTGCAAACGTATGCGTCTTGCAAAATAAGAAAACTTTAAAAAATGCGTTATTAAAATGGTTTAATGCTGCACGTGCTAAAGATTTTCTAATCGGTGGTCCAATACTTCAGAACAAAGCTGATGAATGGGCAGCTAAATTAGATATTTTAGTTTAAAATGCAGCAATGGGTGGCTTGACAGGGTTAAAAACCGTCACGGAATAGTGTTTAGATCTTTATGTGAAGAAATTTCAGTTGATAAAGTAGTAAATGACTGGAAAAATACCGCATTATCAACGCTTGTACTGTACAAGAACGTGCCTCAGAAGACATCTATAATGCAAATGAAACCGGGTTATTTTTTTCGTTTATCTCCGAACAAATCTTTAGTTGTCAAGGGTGAAAGTGTCAACAGGGAAAAAAATCAAAAGAGCGCCTTACTATTTTAATATGTGCAAATGTGACAGGAACGGATAAGATTTCACTGCTAATGAATGGGAAGTCTACTAAGCTTAGATGTTTTAAAAA
The DNA here is from genome assembly GCA_963969495.1 of Ceratothoa steindachneri. Taxonomy (NCBI): domain Eukaryota; kingdom Metazoa; phylum Arthropoda; class Malacostraca; order Isopoda; family Cymothoidae; genus Ceratothoa; species Ceratothoa steindachneri. The sequence goes on along the minus strand of OZ018335.1, from coordinate 67,932,496 downwards.
TGTTCGAACCCTCCCAACTTTATATAAAGCAAATAGAAGAGCTTGGATGACGTCGGAATTTTTTTTCATCAAAATGGGTTCACAAGTTAGATAACGAGTGCCATAAAAAGAACCGCAAAATTGCTCTCATCATTAACAACGGCCCGGCACATCCACACATTGATGTGGATGCTTTTGTTTCAGAATCATCCAAGTCCACTGATAACAAACGATTTCGGGAAAAATGTTTGCATTATTTTTTCACAGCAGTGGCACAATTCTATGAAAACACCCATTAAGCAAAACCAAAACTATTTTTTCGAAATCCACTTTGATAGTTTTTTGTATTAATTAGAAAGATGTTCAGAAAGAAAAATGAGCAAGACCCATTTTGCGAATCAACACACAATCGACCTCTCTCTTAAGAGCAATTTGCACAAAAACTAGTCACTTCGTTTAACTTAAGATTTTGTTTCTCAGCGTGAAAAAGAAACATTAGGTCACAATTTTCCCTAACTATTCATTACAAAAAATATAAATCCCGCAGAAATACAAAAACCAACTCCATTGGTGCTGGCATTTTCAAAGATAACCCAAATCCAAACTAATTACATGAAGTTTTAAAGGGGTTCGGGTGATCTCGAAATAACCTTGGATGGCTGAATCAGTTTTATCGCCCCATACATCGGTAGAGCATCAATAAGAACTTACCTATAAAATTAGATGGAGTGCAATTAAGAAACTCTTTCAGGAGGGATGAGAAAACAAATAACTATAAAATCCCAAAGTAATAGTCGCAAACACAATTTTTTAACAAAATGCAAATGGGGCGAGTATTAACGGCGAGATGAGACAAGTATTAAGAGAAACAAAGGTTCTGACAGGACGGCTGAAAGAAGAATGACAGTATTTTGTAGTTGCAAGTACAAACGGCTAGCCAATCTGGCGTGGTCAGGCACCAACTCTCATTCATCATATAACAAAAAACGGTTTAGAAAACGAAATCCAGGACTGACTAAAATAATTTTGTGCCAATAAAAATTAAATGCATATACAAGCAGCTGAAAAAACAACAGAACATAAGAAAAACCTGGTGCTCTAAAAGCCAGTGTGGCCTATCTAGGAACAAGGCTTAAAAACGATGAAATGATAAAAAGATGTTATTTTATTAACTTTCGACAGTCAAATTGATAAGCAAAACGTAAATAAGTAAATATTTTACTTACATGCGGCAAGATTCTTAATGTTAATTACGGCTGAAAAAAAGCAAGAAGTATTATGTAGGCTCATGGGACACAAAAACTGACCTACAATATTTGAATATATGATTTGTATCCAGCATTCATCTCTCCCTACTTTCTTGGTTAATGCTTCCAAATATTGGTCTCAGGATTAGCACAAGGTGAAACAACGCCCCAATGAAGCAATCAATTTCGAAGGGTGGCCCAATTCGTACTTTAGGTGTCAGGGTCGGGACAAATTGCATTTGGCTTTAAAGCGCCTTCTTGGTGTCAATATTTGAATTTGAATAATTTTATATTTAAAAACAAGCTAAAGTCAAAGATGGCCCTATCCGCGGCAGTTATTGCAAAGAGGTTTACGGTTGAAGGTAGTAAAATTAGGGAGGGGTGGGGGAGCGAAAATATGCGGGTCAGCCAAGAGTACTTGAGCTAATCATTGAGCAATGAGGAAAAGACAATTCTCCACCAACAAAGGCAGCCCCCTAATAAATAAAAATAATAGCGATTTTTGTATGGCGCTCTTCAAGGCCCTCACAGAGAGCCCATCTACCAACTAAGGAAAGGCTTGAAAGAAGAGGTAGGTCTTCAATGCACGTAAAAAGGCGCCAAAAGGAAGGTGGAGGGGCGCATATGAAGGTACAGCTCATTCCACATCCTGGAAGCAAATATGGAGCAAGCACGCACATACATACAACACAGACAACAAACGGACACGTAATAAAAGGACAGATCAAGAACGTAAAGTTAGTTCTCAGGGGCCTAGATAGGATCAGGCCTAAAAGGGTCCCCCGAACGATGAAGAAAAAGGAAATGGATAGAGATCAGCATCGGATGGGTAGTCAGTGCAGTCCACATAGCAGGGGGCAACACGAGAGAAACCACCCTGGCGGAGATTCTTTGCATCGAACTTTATGGCGAAAACCAACGAGGGCGTCAGCCAAATAGTATTTGTAAGGAGTTCTGTAAAGTAAAGATAGAGGAAATGAAAATATGCGGAAAATAGCCGTAGTTGTTCATACAGGCATGGGACCAGGAAGGAATACATTGCGGGTGTCGGGGATTAGAGGGCCCGTAATCCTTTAGAAGTTAAGTAGGACATGTTTTTTATCTTGACCCGAAATCTCCTTGCGGTATCCCTGGCGAATAGACTGCATAGAGTCTGGCGCCAACGCCATTGCGCTCATTTTCTTGAAACCGGTACATGCCCAGGAAGCAAGCAGAAGACAATCTAGTAGACATAACCACGGCTCACAGGAGCCGTGACGTCACGGATATTACAAACCAGCGGAGCAGTTTCCAATGTATCAAATGTACTTGGTGCGATTTGTGGGTTGTTTTAAATAACAATTGGGTCTCTGAACCGTGCACGGTGTGCAATCAGCCATACCGGTGTTATAATATTTTTTTAGAGCCCATCTGGCGATTGCTGACGAGGGCAAAAGTAGCCGTAATCACCATACTGCCTAATGATAGGCTAGATTAAAAAAAAAAAATGAAACCAGAAAACTACTAAAAAAGAGAAAAAATAAATATACGAAAAGAAATCATGAAGCAAAATTGCAAAAAAGGGAAGCAGGCTCCGGCGTAGGAACATGCACCCTAAAACAAAAAGTCAAAAGGTAGGATTCAAGCCTCCTCTAAAAAGTTAGATAGTGCAAGTCTGTGTATACGAACCCGTCCAGACTACAAGAGGCGAGCAGTAGTCGCGCAGGTAACCTGCGCGAAGATCGCCTAAACTAAGACATTCAACAAGAATGTATCGAACAGTCTGGGGAACAACGCAGTCGTCGCAATAAAATGGAAGCAAGCCTCCATCAAATGGCGGTGCGTAATTCAAAGACTACAGAAAGCGACCTGAAGCAGTGCGGCATAGGGGGGAGGGGTATATGTGAACAGTTGTGGCGCAATGGCACGCAATTTTAAGTTCCCCTCGGCCGAGTCCAGGCATCTTTGCTGGGCAGCCCGGGTGGCTACTCTAATTCGTGCCATGTAGTCGGTGTGAGGTAGAGCGAAACTCGGGTCTGGTCGCCCAGTCATCGCACTCTTTGGCGCCATCATTCCCAAAAATTCACAGACTTCCAGGAACTCAAAGGAAGATAACCTTGACATCCAACCGGCTCGCAAAAACCGTGGCGTAAAACTTGCATCCTTACTCAAGGTTCGAAAGCATAAAGGGTCGAGTAAGATAGTAGCCCTATGAGCACCGCAGGTGCTGAACGTCATGGAACGAAGAATATCCATGGAGCGGTTACAAGAGACCCTAAGGGTGCAAATATAAGCTTCACAGGTGAGGAGGCGGTCAAAACCAACCAAGGAAACGGTGCGAAACCACCACTTCCAGGTGAGGAAGATTTAAAAACAAGTTGGGGTCGAGGTAGAGCCGTGGATGGTGGAAGAATTGCGCCACCTTGGTCTTTGCCCAGGAAACCCGAAACCTGTGCGCTTCGGCATAGCGAGGGAAGCGGTTCAATCCCAAGTTGGAGTCGACATTTTGGCAGCATCAAAAGAGATCGAAAGGTCATCGACACAGAGGGTACATAGCTAGAACATCTTCCGGTAGAACCGAGGTGATACCGTTGATACTCAGGGCCACGAGTGTGACAATGAGGAGAGTTCCTTGATGGACACCCTCTTCCTTTCATTGGGCCGGAGGCTCCCTCCAACCGTACGCGGAATCGTTGATCTTGAAAAAAATCAGAAATAACGATTGTGAAGCGGCCCCTCGCCCCCATCGTATGGAGTCCCCATGCTACTGCATCGCCATGCGGTATCATAGGCCTTCTCCAGATCGAAAAACACCGTGGCGTAGTGCTGCCTACAAGGAAGGCCTCGCAGACGGCATTTTCTAGTTGGAGGAGAGAATTCAACGTGGAGTGGAACTTGCAGAAGCCAGGTTGCCTCTGCTGTCCAGAAAAAAAAAGACTAACTTAACATTTACTAATTTCTCCATTAACTTGCACACACAGGAGTTTAGAGAGATTGGGAGGAAACCGACCGGGGTAGTGATCTCCCCCCGCTCCCCGTTTGAGAAAATGAGGACAGTAGCCATTCGACAAGAGTCTGCGAGGATACCCTCTACCCAGATCCTGTTAAATAAATGTAACAGAAAGGTAATGCTTCGTTTACCGAGGTGACAAAGCATCGCATACGGGACATCGTCCGGATTAGGGGCGGTGTCCGAGCACGAAGCGAGAGGCAAAGGCAAAGTCGAGTTGTTGGCCTTTCGCGACATCACGAGGCGTATTGAATATCAGCGGAACAGCAACCTGGCTAGAGAATGCGGAGAAAGAAGTCGCGAAGGACTGTCAGGGACGATGGGTCCGAGATTGGTGTCCTAATTACTAAGAGAACTGGAAGGGGGTCCTGGGAGAAGTTGCTCCGAACTCTTTGAATCGCTTCCACACCTTTGCTAGAGGGGTCTTCTCGTTAAGTGAAGACACGTATGACCGCCAGAAAATTGGCAGGTTTGCTTCGAAACATACCGGAATCTAGCACTAGATCAACGAAATTCACAGACAGTGAAATCGTTCGAGCGGTGTTTATAGTGCATGTAGGTAAAACGCTGGTGCTGGACGGGGCGCTGAGCTCTGTCAACACGGCAGCCAGAGCAAAACATCGCTTTGCTCCATACGGGGGTCCTCAGCAAGATCCTTCTCTAAAATGGAGAAGGCCTTAAATGCAAAAGGCGCATCAGTCCCTTGCCCCTCTAAGGGCACAGGCCCGATCGAGCCGCTCCCGCCGGGAGCGCTCGATTTTTGGTCGCCTGTCTCCTCTCTTTGCCGTCCCCTGGATATGAAAGTGGGGACCGTCACTATTACTGAGATGGAGTCGCCCAAGGGTTACTCTGAATGAGAGGGTAAGGGAGAAACCCCTGAACCATTTAAAAAAGGTGAGGGAGAAGCTGCCACTCAGCTGGAAGGGCCCTTGAGAAAGCGGAGCTCCCCGAGATCGGCCCCAAAGATGGCAAGGGGAGCCCTTTCACCGGTCGAAGTTGTGCCTTGTTTAACATTGTCCTCCCCAACACCTAGGGAAGAGGAGGCTGCGCTTGGAGTCGGATGCCCATGCGCCTCCGGTCACCCATTATTCCTCTCTATTGTATACATGGTAAATGAAAAAGAACACATACTTAGACAAAGGGTAGGAGCTAAGATGGATTTTAACAACCCGCCCTCAAGTTTTAACCCTAAAGGATGATGCCGACGTAGCCACCTTATGTGTGTACTAGAGTGTGAGCAGAGCCAACGGCCTAACACGGCCAAAAGACCAATAGGAGGACGAAATTGCGCCGGGAAACCAGAACCTCTGTAAATAGAAGAACAAGTTTGGAAGGGAGGCGGTTGTGTAATAAAGAGATAGGCGGGTCAATTAACGAGTAGGGTGGGTGATCACCTATTATTAACATACCCTGGTGCTAGTAGATCCCAGGATGGCATGAGGTCCACCGAGGCATTTATACGATGTCTAGCGGACCGAACCATGTCCAGGTGAGAACAGTTCCTCTTGGTGTGAAGTGTGAATAGACAAAAGTTTAAAAAAATAAAATAATAATTATATATATATATATATATATATATATATATATCCCTAATCTGTTTGTCTATTCAAAGAGGCAATGTAAGCTGGGTTTAGACCGTCGGCGAGATAGATTAGTTTCATCCTACAATCAGGGCATTGGGGCCCAGGAGCCTGGGTGGTGGGGTTGAAGTGCACTCTCGTGACGCCTATGACGACGCTCATTCCGCTGTCGAGTTCGTTCCATCTCGAAGTTGATCGCTCCTCGAAGACAGGCAGAACGCCATGTGGCTGTCCGCAGCTACAGCTTCGAGATGGTCTGGGTTGATGTTAATGTTGAGGGCATCAAACCTGCACTAAGTTTAAACGGGTAGAAATGGGTGCATACTTCGGACCCGCATCTTGACGGAGGGGAGAAGGACCCTGGTGCCAGGAGAAGCTCGAGACCACCAGGCTTTATCCACGGGTGTAGGAAGCTGCTGAGACACCGGTCTGTTATTAGTGCTCGCCTATAGGCACTCCCGATCCTGGTGTGTGCGTGTGTGGGGGGGGGCGGGGGCAGTGGTTGGTAGGCGCCAGGACGTGTCGACTAAACTAATCTGTCTTATTTAAATTCCAGCCGTCGAGATATTAGGCCTTAAAATGAGCGGCAGAAGGCCTAGTGGCAAAAATGAGGAGCAAAAAGCAGCCAGCGCCCGTGCGCAATTACTATCTGAACGATCTCTAAGTGATTTGCGCCGCTCATTTGGGGAGCTAGAAGAACAAAGACAAGGAAAACCGCAGGATGAAAGAGCAAGATCAGCTGCTCGAAGGGCAACAGAAACTGCAGAGCAAATAACAGAACGGCTGCAGGCTGCTGCGCGCAGGGCAGGAGAAAGTGCAGAGCAGACAAGAAAGACTACAGGGTGATGGAACTTGGGATGCTGCCCGCAGGGCTGGAGCAACTCCAAGCCAAAGTCAGGATAGTTTTCAGGCAGCCAGAACCATGACTGCTTCTCGCAAGGCAGCAGAGACCCTTGAACAAAGACAGAAAAGGCTGCAGAGAACATATTTCACCGGAGAGCAATAACACCGTGCTGCTGTTATCTATCAGCCAGGCCATGATTATGCCTCTGAAGAAAAGGTCACAATTGGATCCATGTCAAAAGTATGTGGCAAGTTTGGAGCAAAAAGTTGAAGGTGAAACACTTAGCATGTGTTGCTCTGATGAAAAGGTGAAAGTACCAATTCTTTAAGACCCTTCTGAACCACTAAGGCTTCTACTGTCTGGCACAAGCCATGAGTCAAGACCCTTCCTTGAGAATAGCCGAAAGTATAACTGTGCCTTCCAAATAACACACATCGGGGCCAACATAATCAGGGATTCATGCCAACATTAAAGGTGTAAGGTCAGATCTATCGCAAGATAGGTTCACCACAGGACTCTTGCAAATGAAGTACAGCAATTTCTGTAGCTGTAATTTGTTGCAAGCTTTCAAGACGAGCCCAGCAGCGAAATTCAATTTTTCCTTGAACCAACCTCGAACTGACATTAAAACTGCAAGAAGCTATTATATTCAGGGCTTCAAATGTCTTGGAAAGAGAAAGAGCACCCTCTCTCAATTTTGAATTGGTCATTGATTCGGACAAACGACCAGCCGGAAAGCATCCAGGGCGGTTTAATGCCCAATCATGCAATGAAATAGCCATTCTTCTCCAAGGCGACCAGCACAAGAGAAGATTATTTTTCAAAATCGTGACAACACTTTGCAACAAATTAGTGAAGGTCATAGATCTTATGATGACCTTCAGTATCCTCTTATGTTTGTCAATGGAGAGGATGGTCACCATTTTGGCATACTGAATAGAAACTCCAAGAATCCTGAAAAACAGCCAAACACTACTGTCACCTACAAAGAATTTTATTCTATGCACACCGATTTATGTGAGAAGCATAACCAACCTGTTTGTCCATTCACCACAAGCAAAGATGAAAAATATCGTCTACAAAGATGTGTTGTGATTAGAGGTCACAAATTACCGACAATATTTTTAGCCATAAATTCTGGAGAAAATTTTTGATTAATGGTAAATTTCTAGTTAAATTAAATGTATTAGAAATAAAAAAAATTACATGTATATATATTTTTGGTAAACATGAAGATCGGCGGCGCGCCCGAAAAAGTTTATTTTTTTTGCGGGTATGTTGCGTTCCCCCGCGCATGCATATTCATGCGCGTTTGGTTAAATAAAAACGTTAGAACATTATTCTATAAACAATTTTGATTATATACTGGGGCTGTGCCCCCCCCAATTGATTGAAACTCAGGATCATCGCAGGGGGGTCCCGCGCAGTGTTTAAAACCCCCATGAGCAGTCCCCTTGAATTTACTCCAAAAAGGTGAAACATTGGAACACGGACGCATCGTTCGCGCCGCCGATCGTAATGTTTAATGAGATCCTTTGCCATTAGGAGTTTTTAAAGGCCTTATGTAATCGAAAACTATAAAAAAAACACATAGGGCCTACCTAGGAACGTATTATTTCCTATAGGATTTAGGACGTTTCATATGGGATATTTTCTGCTGGGGCGCAGTGTTCATTTAAAAAAAAGGATGTAGAATAGGCCTAGGCATACGGATGACCTTTGATAGGCCCTTGTGGCTTTTGTCATCCGTGAAATTATATTATGTTACGACATCAAGGGTTAGGCCTACTGTTTAATAAATGTACACGTCATGAAATGCAAATAGAACAAAAAAAAAACAGTTAAAATTAACGTGGTGTAAATAATAAGGGCCTACATATTAAAGACAATCGAAAATACGTGACGGTATTAATATTTATTAGGCTAGCCTACTTAGAATCAACGAGTAAATTAATGTAACAGCATAATGTTGTGAAGTTTACGAACTTCTGCAGAGTTTTAGAAGATAATTATTATTATCAACACAGTACAATGGGTACGAAATATATTACCAGTGATTTACTACGTCAATTCACACATAACACTCGTATTCTCAAAGAACAACACATAGCACACAAAGCACAACTAAACATGGTCCTAATTCGTCTTTAAACTAAAACCTTTTCTATCACAATTCAGAATTAATTTCTTTCGTAAATACGAAAGAAAATTGTTTATTGAGCGAAAACTTAAATAATCATAAAGTTACATTAAATTACCGAAAAAACAGTACCGGTAAATACACGGTAATTAAATATAATTTATCGATGAATTACCGGTATTTTTTATCGGTTGCAACCCTTAGTTGATATAGTAATAGTTAAACAATAATTTGTAAAAATATAAGAATTTAAAACTGTATCTTTGTTACGAATTTTTATTATTTTTTACTTGGGCACACCGGGTATCTTTGCTACTAATAATTAAAATAATAAAAAATAAAATATTAAATAATAATGATAATAATAAATAAAGATAAAGTGTCGCTGAGATGCGACGAGGGGGAAGAGCGCCAACAACTTTCCCACGCCACATTAGAGTCAATGTCAACCCAGCGACAGGACCTCCCTAATTTGACTTGGATCGGAAGGATATGCAACTCCTCCCGGGAGCTATTGTAACAAGTTACACAGGATACACCCTTGCGGGAAGATGGAAAGATAAATGATAGCGGTGTTATGACTGGCCTTGTGTGTTATGGCGTGTATGAGCTACCTGCCCCACACATCCACTAATTGACGCGCTCCCCGTTATTGAGCCCCGCACTTCAGGGAATACACACAAAAGTTTCATGGAATATGCCAGGAGGATAAAGGACTCCATAACACCCATTCCCATCTACACCCTGGCGCTACTCCCCTCTACCCCGCATACACATACGGATCGTAACTTCTTAAAATAAACGTCCATATTTGCGGCAGCTACATTTGCCTCGCATCTCCTGCGTAGGTGGATGGTGGCCCATTTGGTCGAGTGCCAAACCTTGGTCATTTCGCCAACCGATGAACGCTGACGTGAGCGTACAGCTTCCAATCGCATTATAGCCAATCGTGACTGCTCGAGACCGTTCACAATAAAGCAATTCCCCACGCGCTGGCGTTGTCTTAATTTCTATAAAATTCGTCAAGAATGGAGCGTACAAACGCCTCTGCCATCTTAGGAATAAGAGATCAGGAGAGAATGTCGTTTTTATTGAGCAATATGACCGATTTTCAAAGCGGGTTTTGTTTTTGTTTTCTTAAAATTTAAAGTGAAAGCCGACGGCGTCGCCCGGAGGAACTATGAATGGTGAATATAGAAGTAAAAATGTGGAAGATATATAACCCATCTTCTTGCATTGGGGCCAGGGGGGCACGCAGTTCTCCAGATGTCAGTCGGAGCATGGGGACTAAAAGTGTGTTCGCTATTTCAGTTACTCTATCCTACATCATTACTTCAGTGACAAATAAAAATATCCCTTCTAGTGGGTTACTCGATTGCAAGAGAAAAGTAATAAGTACTCTAAATAATCAAAGTCATCCACTTTATCGATAGTGTTTTTGACCCCAGCTGGTTGGTTGATTGTTTTTTCCCAGTGAATCTCAAATCGTCTCGAAAAACAAGGTCAACACAAATAAGTCACGTGCTCTCAATTATTCTGATTCATAACCTTGAAAACTTTCAACAAGTGATCGTCGGTTTTGTTTTGTTTTTTATTATTCGAGGAGCCCATCTGGCGACTGCCTACTTGAGCATAAGTCACCGTACACAACACAGCCTACTGGTAGGCTATATTTGAAAAAAGAAATATGTAAATAACAAATAACTACGATAAAAAAGACAGGCTAAAAAAATAACAAGAAAAAACACAATGGCAAGAAGGAAACGCGCTCTGGCCTCGGTGGTAGCCAACCCCCGACGGAGCAACATGCGACCCACAAAAAAAAGAAGTCAAATAAAGAGGAGGCCAGCCTCATCCAAAACGTTGTAAACATCACAAGTCAATGTGCACGAACCCGGTCCCGAGTACATGGGACAAGCGGTAGCGAACACGCTTGCCACGGTACCGGAACAAGTAACTTGCGCCAAGATCGCCCAGACGAGATATTCAACAAAAAGTGGCCGAAGAGTTTGGGGGAAAACGCAAGCGCACCATCAAATGGAGGTGCCTACCGTGAGTGTGCACAATTCGGAGACGACAGAAAGCAATCTGAAGCCGTCGCGACATTGGGGGGTAGGTCCACGGGAACAGTGGCGGCGCGATGGCACACAACTTTAGGTTCCCCTCTTCTTTGTCAAGCAAACAGTATTCCTGTCATGTAATCGGTGTGAGGAAGAGCGAAACGCTGGTCGGGTGGCCCAGTCCTCGCGGGCGCTTTGGCACCCTCATCGGCGCGCTCATTCCCCGCAATTCTTACATTTCCAAAAACCCAGCAGAAGATAATCTCGACGACATCCGCCCGGTTCGCCCAAACCGTGGCGTCACGGTTATCGCTAACCAGGGGATGCGGAGATTCCGATGCCCCGAGAGCACTCAGGACGCTTTTTGAGTCGCTATAAATCACAATCCGTTCTCAGAACGGGGCATGTCACGTTATCTCCCGTACCGAGCGGTGTATTGCAACCAGATCGGCCGTGAAGAAGACGCAGCACCTGGCAATCCCACCGACTTCAAACAGAGGGAATACAGAGTGGAAAACGCCCCCCTCTTAGGACTTGGAGCCATCCGTATACACTGGCACGTTTCAAGCGTGAGACGAAGTGTTCTCGAAATAGGTCGAACGCAATACTCCCGGCATTGTAGAAGCTTTGGGAGTAGAGGCGTGGCGACAAATAGTTAAGGGTGGTACCCTCCAGTGTGACGTCCTGGGCAGAACTAGGAGCGCCACCGGCCCAAGAGGAGCTCTCGAAAGAATTCCCTAACTTACAAACCAAATGGCTTAGGGTATGACTGGCGTGTCTCGGCGACATAGGCACAGTCGATATCAGCTGCGAAAGCAGTGAGAGCTGTTGGCGACTGAAGGAGGCGCCGAGCTCGCGCGTACAGACAAATGATACACGATGCGCGGCGCAGATTAAGTGGCATCTCCCCAGCATCGACAAGTAGGCTCTCAATGGGGGAAGTGCGGAAGGCGCCAGGCGAGGGCTGGTGTGGTGGAGAGTCCACCTTCCGCAATACAAAAAACGCACATCCGTAGTCGAGGTTAGAACGAACAAAGGATCGATAAAAAAAGTAGGCTAGTAGTCCTATTAGCGCCCCAGGAGCTAAACGTCACGGCACGAAGAATATCCATGGCGCGGGTACAAGAGACCCTAAGGCTGCACATAGGAGCCTCCCAGGTGAGGCGTCCGTCAAATGCAAGAACGCGGCTAACAGTGACCACCATGGGAGCGGTCGGCGTGCAAAAGGCCAGACGTTATAGGAATAGTAGTTAGACACATGGCGATGAGGGTCGGTAAACTCAACGGCCTCATCTACCGACCTAAACTCGACTCAGACAGAGAAATCAGTCATTTCCTAAAATGTGGACCACCGGACATGCGCCAAGCACCACTAGGGCAAGCTCTCGGGCCGCAGCGGCCCAGAAAACGATATTTAAATGGGAAAGTGATCACTACTATGGAGGTCATCAACCACCACCCAGCAAAAATCAGGCTGTGTATCTGGAGAGCACAAATATAGATCGCGGCAGGAAAATAAAGTTGTTTTCGGGCAGTGATACGTAAACTCATCTCCACATTTGGGACATCATCTCCGGCTCGTCAATCGAGTCGGCAAGGACTTGACCCTGGGACTAACGAGTATTCTCTCCATAGGGGGCGTCTACCGCTCAGATACCCGAGCAAGAGAAGAAAGGGCCTCGGCAACAGTGACACGACGCGACGGAAGTCTCCAGCGTTAAGTCGGCTGACGGTGGAATTTACGCGGAAATAACTATACCTCTTATCAGGTGCAGCTGCACAGCTAGTACCTGACAGGAGGTATGTAAAGCGAAGAGAAGAACGAAGACATCATAGCGAGTGTAAATCGCGCATCCTCATGTCCGGCTCCTATCCCGTGGTCGCAAAACCCTTATACCCCGGGAGGGTGGGCAGGGGAACGGGATGAGACGAGCCTCCGCAGCTCATCCCAGTTGGCTCGGAGTCTGCGGCAATTCCATTGAAGGAATATGCGCCCAGGCCTAGGTCGGAGATGCGAGGGCCCTCTTCGAAGAGAAGACCCTCACAAGAATGGCCGTACGCTTCCCGGAGGCATAACTCGGGGCGCTGTCGCCTTCAAGGAATTATCAAAGGAGGTTGGGCTCGCCATGCGAGTCTTTCCCTCCCTCCACCTCGAAACCTTAAGGAGGCGGGGTTCCCTCTTTTCGAGGATCCACCCAGCCTACCATTGGGTGTAGGCGAAGGAGCCGAAGCTCGTTTAGTGCTGTCCTCTTCTCGGGGGGAGCTTTAGGAACCCCGGAAGATGGCTTCACGACCAACTGCAGGAGTGTTGCCTCGTGTGAGTCTAACGACTCAGTGAAGGCGCGCGGCCGTTTTTGCCTTACCGGAAACGGTCACGCTGGGAGGGGGGATCTTGGTTTCAGTTGGGGCTGGGTGTGAACCCTTTATGCCACCAGCTATACCAGAGGAGCGTCCACTGGGTAGAACCAGCAGAAGGGTTCCGAATGGGGGCGGAAGGGCCAGGAGAAGAGGGTGTCTTTCTTAATGTTAAGGCATAAGAAGTCCCGGGCAGAGCCGGGCGCGCCAGGACCAAGTCCTTAGCCTCGCGAAATGAGAGACGATCCTGAGCTTGAACAGCCAGGATTTCATTCTCAAGGAGATACGCACCACATTGCTTCGAAGAAACGTGTTGAGGCTCTCCGCAATTGACACACTTGGCCACGCACAATTTGGACTTATCGTGTGCGGCCTTGGAGCAACTTACACAGATTTCGGGTAACCCAGACTTTGCGCGTCTACAGGAGCTATTAGTATGGCAAAAGCGGCGACAGTAGTAGCATCTCCGTGTTAGTGCCACGAATGCCTTCACGCAGTAGCGATACCAACCGGCACGCACCGACTAAGGTAGCATGTCATAATCGAACTTGCCAAAGAGTGTAGGAGTAGGTTTCGAGGCCACTCATTGTTTTCTCATCACATGTTCGACCTTGACCGCTCCATGGTCGGCCAGCTCTAAGGTGATGACATATGTAGTACACGAGTTCCCTCGCATAAACTACTCCTTTCACAAATTTCATGGTAGAGTGCGGCGTCACACTCACCGGTGTGCCATCAAGTGTTCGAAGGGCACTAATTATGGCAGCCTCGGAGGGATTCAACGCATTCGCTAGAAGGCTACCGTCCGAGAAACGGGTCACCTTCGGCTCTCTACCAATCACGGTAGCTAAAGTTCTCCTCTGATGGATCATGTTGCCCTCAGCTAACATCAGCTGCCATCAGTGGATCGAATAGCGAGGAAGCGTTTGAAACTAGCGGGCTCGAAAACGTCAGGTAACCTCTGAATGAGGGGCCCGCCGTAATCGAGGATCCGCTCTGCGCACTTTTCGTGTTAGTTTGGGACTCGACACACAGGCGCGCAGCGGGACGGACGTGCCGATCTTGTCTTGGTCGCATACCGAAACGGCAGCGGCCCAGTCCGTCCACGAGGATTCCGCGGAGGAGAGGAGCTCCGAGTTTTTTTCGCCTTTTTTATATATTTTTGTTCTTTTTATGATAGGAGGGCGGGGAATAAACCCGCTCTGCGGCTCCGCCGGCAGGAGCCCCAAGGCCAGATGGACCAGCCTCAGCAAATCATTGTCTAAAGTGTAAAAGGTCTTGGCTGTCACAGGGGCACCAGCTGGGGTAGGAGATCCCTCCACTCCTTGTGAGGCCTTGGGGACCCGAGCCGTCTGAGTGGGAACTTGCATAGGGGCAGACACGGGTTCTCTGCTTGGCACCGAGCCCGGGTTCGACCCCATGGAAGATCCTACCGTCCGTTTGGGCTGGAATGTCCCAGGGACCATGTCCATCTCAGGAAGGAGGGGGGGGGCTCCATGTGGGAGGGGAGGTCTGGGTTGTAGTTTTGACAAAATAAACAGCGATTGTGAAACCCTTCGTAGCCCCGGGACAGGTGAGGGTGGGGGCAACCGGTACCACATCAGGGGCATGTGGCTATGAGTTTCTCTATAGGAGACACTTAGTACTCCAATGACAAGGGTCTGGACAGAGGAGAAAGAATAGCGGGTGTGGCTTAACTTCGGTAAAATCAGAATCGATGCTTCCACTCGTCGAGGGCGTTAAATGTGTGGAAGACGGATATTTCTGCTAACATTGAGGCTGGTAGAGCAAAGTGCGAGCGTTAGAGATAGAGACACAAACCTCCAGATGTCAGCTACAGCAAGGTTGCTCATGCTCCACCTGACATCCCCTTGCTACTGCGTAAAAGGATAGATAAGAAAAAGAAAGGGGAAGGAGGAGAATGGATCAGGAAGAATCCAGGCATGTTAAAACGCACCACCCCAACCAGAGTGAACAGGGAGGAAGGGTTTAACCCCTCCCACTATAATGATGAATGGGTGTAAGCTGGTTGGGTTGGCGGGAGAAATGGGGGAGAAGAGGCTTGTAATGAAAGTGGGAGGGAGGAAGGGTAAAATGGAAAAGACAAAAGTGAATAAAGGCTAGGTAGTCTCAATCTAGTTCGCGACTGTCGGGTATACAAAGGCCGAGAGGAAGTTACGCTCTTCCAGGCACCAAATGGAGAGCAATCTCTATAAGGCCCCGACTTATAGATACCGGCATCGCCGGTATCATGGGGGCTATCTGGCGACTGCCCACTTGGGCATAAGTCGCCGCAAACAAACAGTCTAGTTCTAGGCTACTTTAAAATAAAAATTTGAAATAAAAAGGTAAAAAGGGAAGGAGGTCCCCCTCCCCCCGGCGCAGGAGTGTGCGACCTACAAAGAAAACCAATAACAAAAAACAGCAAAACCTAATTAAATAAAAGCGAGAAGGCCGGCCTCCCCCCAAAAGTCAACAAGTCAATGTGCACGAACTCGTCCCGAGTACAAGGGACAGGCGGTAGCGACCCCGCCCATCCCGGTACCGGGACAGGTAACGTGCGCAAAGATTACCCAGACTAGGACATTCGACAAGAATGTGCCGAACAGTCTAGGGGACGACGCAGTCGTCACAATAGGGCGCTCCATCAAATAGCAAAGCGTCACACGAGTGTGTCCGATTCGGAGACGACAGAAAGCGACTTGAAGCCATCGCGGCATTGGGGGATACGCCCATGGGAACAGTCGCGGCGCAATGGCACGCAACTTTAAGTTTCATTCGACCGTCTCCCATCTTCTTTGCCAAGCAGTCTGAAGAACTGCCCTCGCTGACAAAATAATTACAATAATGATATAGAAGACCTGTTAACCTAATACAATTCGGGCATATTCGATACTTTCATCAATTTCGTTTTGAGGAAAAATATATTTAATTCTGTGACCTCTTCTTACTGTAGGACAACTCATGACAGTTAATATATGATGTCCCGGCACTGCTCATGAATCATTATTTGATGGATAATGATATGCACTTGCTCCAGATGACCCATATGTGTGTAAAAAGTTCACTGTGTAATCATCAAACTCCTCACAATATTCCTCCACAATTCCATACCAAACTTGCCCTTCATAAATGCAGCAAACGTACTCTTCTGGTTTGACACATTTTAGGTTATCAACCATTCCAGGTTCATTAGTAATATACCTTTGCCTTATTCTTTTCTCCAATGCCACTTGAAATGAGATACACCATCAGTTCTTCCTCATTTATGGGAATAAATCTATGATATTTTTGAGTTCCCAGAATAGCCCTACTGTCCTTGAATTGATGTTCTAACCGTTGTTCTGCATCTTTCAAATTAGATGTAGTTATAAAGAAAAACTTTATTGTCGTGCTCAAGTTTTCTTCACAAAACTGAAACGTGTCTTCTGGGGTAAGAATTTGCCTCTCTGTAGTTCTCTGCAAACTGGCACGAGCAGTAGCTCTCTTCACTGTTCCCCCAACCACATCGCATGCATTTTTTCCATGGGATGTAGCAAAGAAGTGCCATTCACAAGACTAGCACATCCATCTGAAAAATAGTACACCTTCTTCAATTGTGGGTATCTGAATTTAACATAGTTCATAAGCTTTACTATAAATGAGTAAACCATTATAGTTTGTATTTTAGTGATGGAGATAAGACACTAAATGGTTTTCAGTAAGCACATCAGTCCTTTTCTAAGATTGATTGTTAGCAACATCTTGTGTTTTTTAGTAGGGTTTTGGCAGTATTTCAAGTGATGGAGATAAGAAACAGACACTAAAATGGTTAAGTTCCTGGTCTGCAGATGGGCCTTATAGATCAAAAGCATCTTTCTGGTGAAATATAAAATATATTATCTTAGTACTTACTTTTTTTGACTGGTGTTTGGTCCAAAACTGGTTCAATTGAGGTTGAAGGATTTTCAACCAAGTAATCACTGTCCAGATCTCAAACTGAAGATATGTTACTCAAATCACTGATTGAAGATGGTTCAATTGAATCTTGCTCAGTCTCATTGTTTACAGTGATTCTAAGTATTATGGGGGTTTTCATTATTAGTGTCCAACAGTTCACACACAACAATGAATCTTTTTTCAATCTTGCAGCACATTTTTCAATAAGCACATTGGTCACTTTTCTAAGATTGATTGTTATGCGTTTCTTGTGTTTTTTAGTAGGGTCTTGGCAGTATTTCAAGTGCCAAACCATTGTAATTTGGTGGATACGTCTAATAGCCAAGATGTAGATTTCACAAAGTAATTTCTATAAATCTGTAATTTTAAAATTTACAATTAGATGATACTTTTTAGAATAGTTATACACAATATTTTAATTCTTGATATTCTTTGAGGCTCATTAAAAAACAATAACAAGCCACCACACATACTGCTGGCTGAAACTATACTAACTTGTAGACTAGGAACTACAACTATCTGTGTTGATTCTGTACAAGTAGCAACATGTTGCAACAGGATTGTTTAAGCTACATGTGAGCTTTGTCTTATCCTTTCACTACTTTAACTAAATATTATTGGCAGCAAATTATAATTTTTATTGAACTCTTAGAGTTCAAGATGAAATTGATATCAAAGCTATTAAATTTCAATGAATTAACAAACAATTTGTAAATATGGTGTTCACTTATGAGTTAATTACATGAAAAATACCAACCTAAGCTTTTTATGGCCATTTCTAATAGCCAAGAGCTGTACCTTTGTTTTTATATTAAAAAAAAAGGTAATTTTAATTTCTATAGGTCAATTTTGGAGCTTAAGTGTGAAAAATATGTAGAATTGATGGACAACTTATAAATATGACGCTCCTTATGTGTTAATTACATGAAAACTATCAGAATAAACAATTTTTTTTCCATTTTTCACATCTATGAAATTTTTTCAATTTTGATACTCCCAAGGTCAAATCTTGACCTCAAATTTTTTCAAATATGTTTTTTTATTTTCCAACCTAGAGTTCTAAAACTCTCATATTTGGATTCCTTGTTTTTTTTCTGATTCTAAATATATATAGTATAACTAACTATATGGGGTGGGAGGTCATTCGTTAAAGCCAATAACATAATTAATAATAACATAACATAACAAAATTTCACGGATGACAAAAGCCACAAGGGCCTATCAAAGGTCATCCGCATCAGTCAAAACCCACCCACAAAAAGCACGATCACCAAAGTCCCCCACAATATAATATAACAGATGCCAAAAGCCACAAGGGCTCATCATAGGTCATCCGAGTCAAGCGGCCTCTTTTTTAAGGCACCCAACCTCCCAGGAAAACTACATCCAGAGGATTGCGTCCACAAACAAGGGTATCACCAATCAAGGCTTGTCAAGAACTAAATCATGCAGCTATAGATATATACAAAACTTAGGAACCATCACAACCTTCCCTCCCCATAAACTCAGCCAACCTACTCTTAAATACATTTAAATTTGGAATACCTACTACCCTCCGCGGCAATTTGTTCCAGAAGTCTACCACTCTATTGGTGAAGAAATATTTTCTTAAATCCAACCTATACCCTTGCTTTTTAATTTTCAAGTGGTGACCTCTAGTCCAATTTCCATCATCTAACTCAAAAAACTTGCTAACATCCAATTTACCTACGGTGCGCCCCAAAACTGGAGTGTTACCAAAAATTGTAGCCTACTAACAGCACCACCTACCATGCACCCCAAATCTGAAGTATTACCCTTATGACATTAGAAATGAGATGACATATAAGTGATTTAATAGAGATTTTTAAGATAATGCATGGTTATGAAGGATTAAGAAAGGAAGATTTTTTTACAAGTGATGATAGAAGAACTAGAGGTCATGGCCTGAATATCTTTAAGGATAGATCAAGATTGAATAACATAACATAAAAGTGATGGAAATAATGATAGTTCATTCATTAATCCGTATAAGTAAATATGTATATAAAGACTATTGCATGGATATGTAATATATATGTAATTACTAATAAAGTTAAGTGGACTACATTGGATTTAATGAACTTCGGTTTGTTAAACCCGATGGAGTTCGGCCAGAAAATTTGGTTTGTTATATCCGAAATTTGTTATATTGAGGTTCGTTATATCAAGGGTTTACTGTACTTTTATATAATTATGACCATTATTACCCTAGTTATGGGTCACTAACTAGGGTAATGTTAGTGACCTCAAAATGCCCAAGGTCATATCTCCTGAACCATGGGTCAGATTGATTGACCTTAAAATTTCAGAAATGGGTTTAGGGCCCCAAAACTTCCTATAAACCAAATTTCAGCAAAATCTGAGAGATGAGGGTGTTAGGCACCGATTGATCTGACAGAGACTGCCCCATGTGTATAAGAGGAAGGTGAGCAGAGTGGATGGTCCATGACACCCTAATACTTGCCTTACAAATTATAATTAATAATAATAAATAATAATAGTATATCGTAATAAATACTAATATAAAATAATATTAAATAATAATAATAAATACTAATCGTAATAAATAATTATAATACATATTATATTAATAAATATAAAAATCATACTAAATAATAACTAATACTAATAAAAGGTAAAGTAGTGGAGTGTAGATGGGAAAGGCAAAGCGCACCAACAACTTTCCAGGCATCATAGATTTCAAGTCGACCGGGGCCAGGGGGATATGCAACTCCTCTGGATACAAAGTCTAACAGGATATGAAGAGTACGCGCCTGTGGATGGCCAAGCAAAATACTAGGTTATCTCTGAATGAAGCTCCCTCACGTAATTGAGGCTCTGATTAATACATTTGCCACTCTCATTATCTGGGCCTTTCCCCCCCCCCCGACACCCTCAAGGGTGCTCCGGAGCCAGTCTTGGCCTGGTTACTTGCCATAACAGCAGCAGAGCTGTCTATCCTTGTAGCAGCCAAGGAGGAAGAGGAATCCTCTTTGATTTCTTCTTCTTTGTGGAAAGGAAAGGGGGAGGGGAGTGAACCCACTTATCTTCCTTTACTGTAAGGGGCTCCAAGGCAAGATGTACCATCTTCGACCAGAAGATCTTGGCCATCAAAGGGGTGCTGGGTGGTAGAAGGTGCCCCTCATCTCCTTCTGAGTCTTTAAAGACCTGTGCCACCTGAGGGGCTTGCTAAGAGGTGGATTTAGGTCATCTGGGGTTAGGGTAACTTTCAAGATCATCTCCTTCTCAGTAGGGGCCTGCAAATAGCTATCACTCATTCCCTAGGTGTCAAGTTCCCTACGGGGGACTTATAAAGCCTATGGCCCATCACTGGGGCCAGCATGCCAAACAGCATTAGAAAGAAAGAGGGAGCAGCCATGCCAACTCCTAGAAACTATTTTTGTGGGGTGTGGAATCCAATATTTTTGGACAATTAGCATACATCTGTTGGGTTTGTTGTTTTTTTTAATTTTTCAAAATTGTAGCTTGGCAACCAACAGGTATATAAAAATGGTTTCACTAGCTGATTTAGCTAAGTCACTTCAACTCAATTGACAATGCAACATGATGAATAGCGAATATTTTACTCAAAATAAGAGGTAGCATTAAGTGGCTAGGTAACAAGGTTAAAAAGAAGGGAAATACACTAATAGTGCTACCTTAGTGAGGGAAACTTTGATTTATTTTCCTTTGCCTTATTCGATTGAGTATGTCTTCAGTGCTGTTGATGATTTGTTTAAGCCAAGAAAAACCCACTTGAAATTACATAGATAATACATGGGTAAAGCTAATAAAATTCTCCCCTCCTTGAATCAAGAATATCTCTCATAAATGTCAGGCACAAGGTTCTCACTAAACTAAAGTGATTCACATATTATTTTGTGATCAAAAATATATTAGATTCTTCTGTACTCAATAATTAAGATATTAAAATAATTTTTTACTTAATTTTTTCAATCACTGCTGAGGCCTACATTTTTCTGGAAGTTATAGTGGGGTATGGGGGGGAAAGAGATTAGGAAACATTGACTTAGGGTATGACTGGCATCTCTTGGCAACATAGGCACCATCAAGATCAGTCAGAAATGCAGCGAGAGCCGTTGGTGACTGAGGAAGGCATAGGGCGGAGAAAGCAAAGGGGGACCTGTGGGTAGAATAGTCACCCAGAGGTAACTACAAATGGGGTTAATCCCAGAACATGTAGCAATTAGAGGGGAAAATGCCCTTTTCACTACGAGACTCTTGGAGGGAAGTTCTAAGAAAACAGGGGGAGTGGTCACCTCCATCATCGAGGTGGAGCTTAAGAGGATAGATCCAGAAATTGTAAAGAGGAAACACCTTTACCAATGGGGAATGTTAAGAGAGGAGTCCCTCCAACAGTCAATGTGTCGGCATCTTACTCACTCACCCCAACACCACGGATGGACCAGGTTTTTTCTAGCAATTCACAGCCACTGACCACGGAGGGCCAACATGTCCAGGTCACTCATTTTTCTTCTGTTGATGTTGAAAAAGCTGTTTTAATTTGGTTTAATTCTCAGTCTTCAAGTTTATAAAGTATTTAAATGTAGGTACCATCACTTGCCAAAGTGTTTTGACCTCAATGGAGCTTTTTTAATTACTGCTGTGCCATATCCTCCAGGACACCGGCAACCAAGGACTTCCATAATTCCTGACAAGTCCATGGTTAAACTAGAATTATTACGTAGTGAGGGCTCCAATCCTCTTCTACGGCGACTGACCGATAACTACTTTTGATGCCTGGCTCACCCTAGGGGGGGTGTCACCCACCTTGCTGTCACATTTACACTGCTCCAGACTTTACTTTGTAGAGCTGGCATTGCTCAACACCACAGTTTTGAGTTGTGGTGACCCCTCACCTGGTTTAGCCCATCAGCTGAGATAGTTGCCCGAGATGTGGCCATTGTTCTAAGCTAACAACTAATTGGAGCCACAGGTGAGAGTCAGGAGTGAGTATCAGGGGTAGGATAACTAACTGTCCAGGCCCTGCAGGTGTTGTGTCCTTCCTTCTCTCTGTCTTTAGTGACACAATGGAGCTTATATTGAAAAATAAAATAAATTTTTGTTTTAATTTGATTCCATTTTTCTACAAGCCTTTTGAATATCACTCATATATAGACATGTAAATTTACTAATAGCAAAGTTATCTTGAATTAAATAATATTAAAGGGATACCACATTAATTTTTTCAACTTTTTACTAAGTTAGATTATCATATAGGAAATTAAAGCTCATTAAAAGCCCTTTTATTCCTGCCAAAATCATAATAACCTACAGCGCCGTTTTTAAGATACAGGGGGTTGTTTCATACCCCCCACCCCCACCCTGAAACCTGATATCATATAAATGGCTATAGAATTACTAAAAATTAAGCAACAAACTCAATTCACAACCAAAAGATGCACATATGATTTAGTTATCATTTGAAATCAGTTTTCTCTAGTTCCATTAAAATTTGTGTTAATAGTGGACTAAAACATATTTTTCAGAGGAACTTTGATTTTGTCTTTCCCTGGGTTTTGATGGATGCAGATGACCTTTGATAGGCCCTTGTGGCTTTTGTCATCCGTGAAATTATGTTATGTATAGGTTGTTCTCAGTTGGAAAAGGGGGTGTTAGGTGAATAGTAGTAGTGTTCTGAATGCCCTGGAATTTAGTTCAATCTATAGTCGAATGATGCTAAAAATATAAAACAGTTCTTAGGGGCCTTTTTTTTAGCAAATATTTAAAATCGCATGGTATAGTTTTGCATTTTGATCACAAATCAACTTCAAAAATCTACAGAGAATTTCCACGAATGTATAAAATTTTGCATTATCATAATTCTCACTATGTTCTAGTCATGTTGTTAAAACAAAATATATACTTTAAAAAGTGCCTAAAATTTGCAATAAAATGATATAAAAATCAATTGTGTAGTTATGTATATTTTTTCACAAATTAACTTTAAATATCTAAGAAAATTTTTCCACGAATGTATACAATTTTGCATTATCTAAATTTTTACTATGTTCTAGTCATGTTGCTAAAAAAATTAATATACCATAAAAAGTGTATAAAATTTGCAATAAAATGATTATATAAAACCAAAAATGCAAATTTTGAACAGAAGAATTTGAAAGTGACTAATGAAAAAATGTGCTAGCCCCTTAATGTGTAAAAATATAAAATTTTATATAATGGAGAGCAAAATACTCCAGTAACCTAGAGGACTTGTAATTTTTCCTTCTAATATCTATGCCCTTTATCCTTCCCTATTTCTTTTTAAGCCCAATTTTCCATCCTCTCAAATTAAATTTGGGAAGTCCTAACACTTGTTTTAGAATAAAGAATAAAGCAAGCAGCATTTGATTAAAAATAGTCAATCATTCAATAAGGGTAGTTTAGTTTACATTAAGGAATAATCATTTGCTGGCTTATTAACAATTTTAATACAAAGCTTTACATCTTTGTGTATTCACTGATAATTAGTTTCTTAGGAAAAAAAAATTATAAGGAGAAATCTGTAAAAGAAGCATTGAGGATAGAGGAAGTTAATGTATGGAAGATAACTAGTAATACCAAGTTGCTAATATGAATGCAATACCAATAAGAAGCAAAAATTAAGCGACTGTTTGTCCACTTAATTTTAAATTCACCTTTAAAAAATAAAGTTATAATTTTATCTAAAAAAGTATTCAGTATTCACTTGTGAAAATTGAAATAACAATTGTAGCCAGAGTTATTAAGAAAATTTATACCCCTGATAGAAGACGAAGCTGGAACGCACAACCGGTACATTTACAAAATCCATCAAACTATGAAAGTGACCAGTGTAGGAGCTGAGTTAGTGTACTGACACGAGAATAATCATTCACCATAGTAAGATCAATGCATGGGTGTAGTACGCAATGAACCATCACCTAACTGACTGCTGAGTGGATGTGCTGAAGTTTTTTGTACCAATCTGATGAAGGATTTTGTTTGATGTATGGATAAAACTTTCAACAAAAGTTTAATTGATCATTCATATAACATACACTGATTCTAAATAGATCAAACTAATCTGCAACTCTATCGCAATATGCATAAAGTTTATTGAAACTTTTCTTGTCTTCAAATCAAGCGATTATAATTTTATGACAATCAAAATATTCTATAAGAGTTCTTTAATGGAACAAGTCTTAGTAATTGCAGACTAGGCAAAAATTATTTATTTTACAGGATGCTGCACAGGCTTCCATGGAATAATGCTCAAGAAATGAGGAAGAGATATAGCATATTAATGTAGTAGTTGTCCACTTGTTAAAGAAAGGCTTATAGAATTGCTGAATTTGAAATTGAACAAATATACTTTTTATAACTTTTTGTGTGAAAGGACCCAGATATGTGTTAGCCAGCAGCAAACCTAAATGAACAGATCAAGGCAATAAGAGAACTCTTTGATGATTCAAGAAATAATATTTCAGGCTAAGTTATATTAATCAACAGATAAATGGAAAAAATAAATAAACATCCTGGAAGAGAGATGCAATCTAAAAAACTACATAGCTTTATTAGTATCCTGTCTCAAAAGTCTATGCAAGGATTGTTAGAGCTATCCATAACAGAATTGGTAGTTAAGTGAAATGATAAATTAGTAAAATTCTTTCAGTGGTAATGTAGGCAGGATGACACCTGTTTACATCAAAATTAGTTCATCACTGAATGACATATGCAAGTATCATATTATACTCTAGTTTTATTTGTTTTTACAAAGAATCCACATTTCAGTGAGTAATATACTGGCTAAACAAGTGTATAGTTACTAGTTGAATATGAATTCTATACACTGCATTAGAATGTCAAAATGTCCAAATATGACTGGTGGTCTGCAAAGGATGAAAAGAGAGGAAGAGGAAAATGAACAAAAGAGAGAAGTATGTTTATCTCTTTAATAGGTTCATTTATCTTGTGTTTACTTGCTAAAGTTATGAGAACAACTTTGTTTATCATATTCAATGACTAACAGAATGTGTGAAATTTTTCATAATTCACAGTTTATTCTTATTACAGGAAGGAACAACGAGAATAATAAAGATGTGCATGATAATTTACAAAGTAAATGTTTAAGTTAGCAGATAAGTATTATCATTAAAAATTAGAACTATATATATATATATATATATATATATATATATATATATATATATTATAGTGCTGCAGGGTCATAAGGGGCTTGTTTGATTTAGATTTAGGGCTAGGTAACCCAAACCTAAAATTTGGGGAAATCTAGATTTAAACATTATGAATGTTGATTACAAAATGTATAGTTTAATTTTTTTTAAAGCCTTAAATCTTTTTTAAAAAATGGTATGAAAACTTTTGCCAAGAGGGTGCAGGCCTTTTTTATGTCTAATAATACTCAAATCATGTCTTGCCTCTTATTTCTAGATATCATTTTGAGTAAATTTGACAAAATGAAAAGGGTAGATTTTGATATCTTGCATTTTTTTAGTTTTGAGAAAATAACCCTTGGTTGTTAAGTGGTAATGGGGGTTTTTCTGGTCAAGTTTTAGGTTTTTAAGTGAAGTTAGATGATGTGAAATTTTGTTATATATATAACCACAGATCCTCTCCCTTACAGGAATTGAGGCAGACAAGAGAATTAATCAGCAGGCATTGTACTGATTGTGAATGTAATCTTTCAGATGTTAGCTGCAGCATGGTTTCCACTACACCTGATACCCCCTTGCAAGGGCATGATCCTGGAGGCTTGATAATTTATGTAATGTCACAATATAATATGATTGCATGACTGTTTTGTGGAAATATCCAAGTAATAAACATGCCCAGCAATTTATAAAGAACTTCTACTGCTAAACTTCTCAGGTCAAATTCTACAACCAATTTGACCCTAATATAGGAAGGTTTTCAATAATTTTTTTTTCATTGAAACAGCAAAAGGTCTCTACAAAATGATATATTGAGCTTTACTCTATCATTTTTATTTTTGAGCTCTAGAGGTCTATCTCCTAGGAAGATTATATTGAAACTGTTCTGAGATGGGCAATGTTTTTAGGTTGTTGGAGGTGGTCTAATCTCTTTTTATATCTATGTAGTTCCGGAAGAATGAGGGAGGCAAGTAAAACTCAGGTTCAGTGATATATGGTTGCTTCTGATTGGTGGATATTGAGGAGGCTTTGGAGTAGGGTGTTTTGTGGATAGTTTTGAAGAGCTATGTGGGTAAAGTGGGTATTTATGCATATTATAGTGTTACTCCTCATTTGGTGGGTTTTGGGATTAATTATCTTAGTAATTGGGTGTAGAGAGTAATCGTTTCCAATGATTATGCTTTATTTTATATGCAGAATATATCCCAAGATTGTGTCAGATCATGCATCTACAATATACAATTAGAACCATCCACAGGAATGTGTCAAAAACAAAAAGCATCATCAAAATCAATCATAATATACAATAATAAAAAACCATCCACAGGAATGAGTCCAGAGTACCCCCTCCCCCCCAAAAGTTAACCCTCCCTCGCCATATAATCATCTAATCTGCTTTTGAAAACATTCAAGTTTGGACTGTCTACTGTCTCAGATGGCAAACTATTCCAGTAATCTACCACTCTATTGGTGAAAGGATAATTTCTAACATCCAACCAGCATCTCTGTTTTTTTAATTTTTAAGTGGTGACCCCCCCCTAGTCCTATTACTACTTTCAAATAACTTGCTAAAATACAACTTATCCATCCCAGATTTTAAAAAGCTCAATCATATCTTCCCTTACACATATTCTCTCAAATGAGTTCAACATATTTAGTTCCCTCAATCTATCTTCATATTCAAGGTGCTTCAGGAAAGGTATTATTTTTGTTGCCCTCTTTTGTACCGACTCTTAGCAGGTTGATGTCATGTCTAAAATGTGGTGACCGGTCACGCTTGTATACAGAAATCTAAATGGGGCCTTACATATTAGTTGTAGAGTTTAAAGATGGCCTCTTTGCTCTTGTAGCTACCATTCCTGTTAATGTATCCTAGCACCCTATTTGCTCTATTTTTTTGCAATACACTGCTTTGAAAATTGTTATGTTATTATGTATACTCGACAGGGAATGACAGTGTATAGACTCAAGCGGCTTTTCTCATCCATTATGTTGTTATCAGATACTTACATGAAAGTTCGAGGGGTAATACAGTACATTGTGAGTACGAATGTTCTGATAAGTAGATTCAGGTTTAAGGACTTTTGATAAACACATAGACGCACGAAACACCGGCTCAAATTTTAGCCAATTAAAGCATGAAGAATGAAAAGTCAGGCGGAAAATGAGCTCACCTCAGACGAGAAAAAGTATAGCAGAAAGAAAGACTCCATACGTCACTGCACATGCGCCCTTGGCAGAAATTTTGAGAATCAAGACCAAGTAAATACAAATGATTTAGTATAACACATGTCTATGACAATTTCTCACTCAGGGTGCTAAAAAGAATATTCCTCAGCTCAGCCACTTTGGGGCTGAATAGTCCAAAGGTAGGTAAGGTATCAAAGGTATTATATATTTCCCATGCTTATTGAATGGAGAATCGCCCTTATAGGAGGCTTAAAATTACAAGTTGTCAACTCTTGGTTGAATATAAGATTTGCCAAAGTGAAAAATTCGACAAACAATAATAGCTATTATACTCACACAATAGATTCCTAATCTAAGAAGTTATTCTCACATTCATTAGACGGTAAGAACAGATTAAAAATGGAAAGCTAACTTGTGAAAAATGTTATATCCAAGGCGACCTTTTTGCCTTGGAATTTCCCCTTATATTTTTTGCCTTGATTCCTATTTCCACTTGTGTTGGTTCCGAATAAAAAAAAAATCGGTCTAAGTATTACATTTTGTAGGAAGTGATTGCACAGAAAATACCCATACGGATTAAGTCTAATTGACTATTTTAATGATAGGTGTGTGTGTGTGTAATATAAATATTATATTATCTTTACGATATAAAATTGTCGTTGATTGAAAGCTACATTAATTAACGTCTGGTCCCAATGTCGGCTGCAATGCCAATGTATGTACTTGATTGAGAGGCCATGACTGAATCTATTAGGTCGAGGAATAAGTTTTTTCGTTTTTTTTTTATGTTGTGTTGATTTAATAAATAATGAGAGCAAAATTTGCAAAGGTTAGGCTACGTCTCTTAACAGTTTAGACTATTAGGCTTTTGCTTAGGCTACGTCTTGAAGTTACGAGGAAAGGAAAGAGAGTACCCTAGGAGACCTTACGGTCCATTCAAGTTGAAAGAATGGCGCATTTGCGACACTTGTTGCTATTCATTTTCAATCGAGACGGGAACAATGCAAACGCAGCCAAAGCTCGTCGCGATATTTGTGCTGTGTACGGAGAAAATGCTTTATCAGAAAGGACAGCTCAATGGTGGTTTTCACGTTTCAAAACCGGTCATTTCAATCATAATGACGAAGAACGTTCTGGTCGCCCCATTAAGTTGGATGAAGATCGATTGAACGACCTTCTTCGTGAAAATCCTCATCAATTGACTAGAGAATTGGCGTGTGATCAGAAAACTGTAGTGAATCACCTTCATTCGATGGGGTAAGTAAAAAAAAAACTCGGTGCATGGGCTTCGCACGCTTTGAGCGAAAGCAACAAACTTCAACGCTCCACGATTGCCGCAGGTTTGCTTGCTCGTCACAAGGCTACTCGTGGATATAAGGACAGGTTTCTTTACCGAATCATCACTGGCGACGAAAATTGGTGTGTTTATGTCAATATGAACCATCGAAAACAATGGCTTAGACCCAATAAAAAAACACTTCTGCGATTAAAGCAAGGACTTCGTCCACGAAAGACGATGCTATAAGCTCCTTGCGAACAACGAGATTGTCAATGCAGAACTCTACGTTCAACAAATGTATCGACTCGCCGAAGCTATTCGTGAAAAGCGACCTCATCGACTTTATGGAATCCTTCTGCAACACGACAATGCTCGTCCTCACATTGTCAATATGACAAAAGACGCCATCCAAACGCTTAATTGAGAAATCCTGCCGTATCCTCCATATTCGCCAGACTTGGCTCCATCTGATTTCCATCTGTTCCAATCTCTCTCCAACAATTTGCCCGGCGTTTTGTTTAATACTGATGTGGAATTAAAAACCTGGTTAGACGAATTCTTCGAGTCAAAATCTAGAGATTTTTATTGCAGAGGCATCGAAAAACTAGTTGAACGTTGGGAAGAAGTCGTAAAGTAAAACGGAGAATACATTATTGATTAAATTGCATATTGTTATCAATTAAAAATTAAGTTTTTTTAAAAATTGTTAATGGTAATGAATAAATTTGATAAAACCGCAAGAACTTATTCCTCAACCCAATATGATCACCCAAAAGTCCAACAATCTGTTGGTTTTGAATCCCAAATCTTACCATGACACTATCAATTTGACTACTTAAACGACGATTTAAAACGTTTTTGACCTAAAGTGAGCTGTAACAGACGGAAGTAAACGATAATTCGTTTACTTAAAAATAACGGTTAGCTCGTTAATACAACTACCCTAACCATGTATTAATTTTTATATAAATATAAATTGCAAACCCACCAATGGATTCAGGTGAGTTTTTAGTTCTTTATATAGGTAAAATATACAACATCGAAATAACAGAAGTATTCTAAATGTTGCTCATTGTTACTAATCTACCATTGCGATATGTGTTTCAGTAATTGGTAGACTTCTTTAATTGTTCATGTGATGCAGGCCTACTGTATACCTTATTTTTCGAATGACCTCATAAAAATAAAGTCGATTCCTATCTGGTGAACGTGGTGGATACATACGCACACAATCCCCATCCCCTCCCCTTTCCCTGACCAGCTATCACGGCTAGGCTGCTCCTCCATCAGATCAAGCTTGTCACATGACACCATTCCTGTGCATCGAGTTTGTAGCCAGCAAATGCAGCGAGCGAACGTACCCTTCCAGATAGCTGAGGAATATTATCGCCGATTCTGTACCGTTCAACATCAAGCATCTGTTGCTCAGTTGTGGCAACGAAAATGTTGCTGCTTTACTGAAGGCGACAAAAGTCTACGAGGCTTACATCGAGGCCTTGAGCCTCGTTAAAGGGGAATCAGGACGCTTGTTTTCGTCAACAATCAAGTTTGACTCGGTTGAAGATACACAAATGACATCATTTAACAATGATGAAAATGGTCAAATTTGCACTTTGATATCTTGTATTTTTATTCATTCTTTGGTCCTTTTTTTCACATTTAAAACGCAAAACCATGTTACGTGATCAACAGGCAGTAGATTCGAAACGAAATTTCACTAGTATAATTTTCACGAATTTCCAAATTTTGTACGGACCGTGTACTACATGCCATTTTATGTAAACTGTAAACACAGAAATCCCCACGCTGGTCACAGTTATGAAATAACGCTCATTTTCCTTCACAATGATCACATTCACCATGGAAACCATAACCAACGAAATCGCACAATATTCATGAACACTGTGAATTATAATGTAACTCGTAAAAATTACATCAGACACGTAAAAGATAAAAAAAAACACCTAGCAAACAAAAATGGCGCCGGGACTTCGCGGGAAGAAAAGTGAGAAGACCACATCAAACACATTTTCTATGCCAAAGATAAACTGAATCAAACCCAAAGTTTGGCAAGAAAGACTTTTGTACTGTCCGTGTCCACTTTACTCTATTTAAAAACTTCTTTTTTTTTAATCTTTGCAACCGAATCTAACTTATATGATACGTTTAGACCACAGGTAAATCTCAAAAATAATTATTATATTCAATATTATACTTAAGCTGACTCCAAATACTACAATAAACCACAATTCATAATTTTCTGATGTGTGGAAAAAAATCGGATCTGCAAGTTATTTATTTATTAGCAATGTTGTGCAACATAACAATTTTAATGATCAATGATCTTTTCTCAGACTATTCAGAGGGGGGAATTCTAGTTACCCCCCCCCCCCCCCCCCTCCTAAAATGTATCCTAAATCCGCCACTGAAAAAGAATGGACTAATCAAACTTATGGGAGAAAACAACACCAAATAGTTATACCCGGTAAATTTGGATGACGTTCCACATATGTATATGTTTTTTTTAGACCTGTCTGTGGAATTCTGACGATTAATTATATCATTTAACTCAAAAGAAACCTCATTGGGCGCACAATTGTGTGCAATATTCTGTATTTTTTCCTTGAAACCATTCGAAAAATTGGATTCTGCGTTCCGGATTGCTCTTTAGCATTCGCTAAGAATTCTGTGGACACTTGCTTTACTTTGCCCTGTTTCACAATTATTATTAATCTGTGAGACTTAATTGTTTCCCAAATTTTCTTGGTGATTGATTGAATACCTGCAGCACTTCATTAGAAGTGTTAGCATCTGTTGATGTCTTTGGACGCTCACTCACTTGCTTATACACATCATGCACATTACTACGAGTATCTACTTGAAATTTCAGTAAATCTCAAGATTAACAACTCCTGTGTTTTCGCAGAAAAAAATACGTTCAATCTATTCGATTGGCCTATCTGCATTGTATGTTGCCATTTATTCGGTGCGGAAAGCAATGTTGTCCGTTATTGTTGGTGACAGTGACCAGGTTGGCGGTTTAGAAAAGCAAGATTCCGAAAGCTGCATTTTTAGAGTAGATAAAACACCATCTGTACCTAAGTTAGCCACAAGCGATCTGTTTTTTTAATCACAACCTTAACAAAGATCTTCGCTAGAATGAATGGCGAGGATGTCTCTTTTTTGGCTGTTACCCAGAAGAATTCTAAAATTCCATTCCGGGAATCATTTGTGTTCGAAAATTTGGGGGCGTGCATCGTCTATAGTGGCTCACTGTTGTTTTTTTTGTTTCCTTTTACTATAGCGAAAATTTGAATTATTCGACAGGACAGAGGTTTAAATAACCTCCTACTCTTAATTTTGTACATGGTAGTTATATTATTTTCAAACCTTAATATGATGCAAATCATCATGGTGGAGAATAGCCATTTTATTAATAGGTGGGATCAGTTGCTCTTTTCCAGAGCATTACGACGTCATATCAACACTCTTACCAGCGGCAAATAACAGTGGCTATAAGTGACAAGATTCCTGCAAATCTATTTTTTCTTTACAACAGCAGAATGGTAGCATTAATCTGTAGAATTAATAAAATTTCTCAAATGCGTGAAATGGCAGGACGAGTTGGAAGATTAATTCTAAATTTGTCTTTGCCTGTTGTTAAACCTTTGATATTTACTCAACTTTAAACAAGGTCAGCAGATCTAAGTCACGTGTTCTCAATTATTTGGACTTATGACCTTCAAAACCTTCAATAATTCTCGGACTAACCTTGGGATGACCTTGACAATTATATCATTTGAAAGTGAATGTAAAACAACATAAGGGGTTTTAAATTTTGTTAGCATAGGCCAAATAGTTACGATGTTATTGGCAAAAACTCATTGAAAAGTAAAATGGTTACCACCCGACCGACCTTCCTAGGGACCGACACAGCAACCTATAGAATCGCGTGCACGCGACTAAAAACGACCTGAGTATCCATTTTGTTCAAATGATAAGCGCGTACACCTCCATTGTCTGTGTTTACTGCAGACAGACGAGACTATTAATCATTTCGATTTTGCCTGTCCTTAGGCGAAGTAAAGTTGTGAATAATTCCGCTATTGTATCTCCTTAATAATATAAACTCCTTAACCTACTAAAGAAAGTGAAAATAGGTGAGGTTCGAACTTATGCCATCGAGCGTTCTTCTCTTTTCAGGCCATGCGCTAACCACTATGCTACCATCTACACGCACATACACCCAAAAAAGGATGCTTCAAGTCATCTTATATACAGCCAACACCATACATAAATAAATGTATCAGCAGCGCGAATGGCACGTTTCCATGCTTGCTAGTCTTCCTTCCGCACACCCTCCCTCTTGCCGTTCCAGTTATGCCCTAAAACATACATACACGTAAAAAAACCCACCTCGCATCGGTGTATAGCCACCGACCTGTTAACTCTCTCTATCCCCTCTTAATTCTTTTCCGAACAATTTCCTCTATAACTACTTGATCTCCTGTGGCTTCTATAAGCATCTCTCTGTTCTTTCTATTTACAGATTCGATTAGATTCGGCCCCAAGGACGACGTACCTTTCCATTTCCTGTATCGGATTGTGAACTGCCAAGATGGGAGTGAAATAGGGTTAGAGATAACAAGGTTTTGGTCATTTATGGATGGTCAAAGTTGTGCTCACAAATACTTGGCGCACTCTTTATATATTCTCACAAGTTTCTAAAATATAAGATTAGAATGATTCTGTTAAATTATGTTATGGCAGAAAAATATGATCGTCATAAAGCCGTAAACATTATTTAACTAGATTTTAAAAAGACGTTTGATTCGGTTGCCCATAGGAGAATTTTGTAAAAGGCCAGAATGCACGGGCTGATATAGTTTATTGTATTGGATCGAAAATTGGCTTATAGCTTATAAACTGTATGTAGAGAGTGGTGATAAGTGTAGAATCGTCTGATTGGGCAAAAGTCACTAGTGGTGTATCTGAGTTCAGTCTTGGATCCTGCATTATTTTTTTTATTTTCATAAAGACTTATATGCAAGAAAATTAAGCCAGATTGCCACGTTCGCGGACGACTCAGATCGAGAGAAATACAAGAGCTAAATGAGATATTTAACTGGTCAGTTGACACATGACATTTGAATTTTAATCTCAATAAGTGAAAATTTATGCAAATCAACTCTCGAAATGAAAACTTTAGGCGTTAGACGAGCTTCGATTAGTAAATGTGTCAGAAGAACCTGATCTCAGTGTATTAATTTTTAAGCGACTTCAAGTTTCCGAAACACTGCGTCCAAATAGCTGAAAAAGCAAACAGAACACACAAGCTTTTTTGCTCAAAATTTCGAGTATAAGAATAGAGAAAAAGTAGTCCCATTATTCAAATCTCTCGCGCGTTCACAGCTGCAATAGGAAGCTCAGCTCTTGCCTTCTCATCTGCAAAAGCACATCACACTGTGGGGAAATCAATATCGCGAGGACAAACAGACGCTAGTTTGGTTACACAGCGTCAACAGCTCCGTTCCATATGATCCGATACCTACCCCCCCCCCCCCCTGCACTTTGCCCCGCTGTCCCCAAAAACCTCGAGATCACTTGCAAAGAAGGAGTACCATCAGCAGATTTCGTTGTCCGTTAATATAAACAAAAGAGGGTGGGATAGCCTTTAGAATAAAAATCTATGAAAAGGCTCACTGTCCACTTCTATTGTTTAGGTCTATTTTCGCCAAATAGATGAAATCTCACTTTCTCCGACGTAAACCAGAAGGGCGAAGGATCACAACTTTGAAAAGGGATGCCCTAGGAGAGATGCTTAAAGGTGGGCCCTCATCTCCTCCCAGAGAAAAATTGACGTATATATAGTTTGATCTTGAGAAAAGAAGAAGAGAATCGAGGTAGCAATCGAGAGAAGAAGAGCAGTCAATGAGTAAAACGGAATCAAAAAGAAGTGGATCCGATCGGGAGTTTTCTTCCCGAGGCTGTTTTTGTGGTCACATCGAACAGTAGACCATCGGTATAGAGAATCACTCTCATACCAATCTCGTTCAGAGAAAGTCCATATCTCAGTTTTCTGAATAAAAACAGTGATATCCCTCACCATTGAGTAATACCAATGCGAAGTTCCACTCGATAAAAGATTCACACCTTGGTCATGTCTCATCATTGAGAAGCCCGCAAGTGTAACACAATGATTGAAATAATCGTACATCCACAATCCCCTCGTTTATATTGTCAAGTCAAGAAGAATCGCCACACGCTCCCCCACTTACTTCGAGATCAGCTGTTATTCCCGAATAGACTCTACCAACGTATCCTTCACTCAGAGAGACGGACAGGTGTGTGTCCGAGTCAGCCTCACGCCGCGAATCAGCGCATCAAAGAGGTTCTGGTTCAAGGTCATCCAACGCCAGATTCCCTCTTAGTTAAAGGTAAAAGGATTCCAACTTATTTATGTTCGTTAGTTACCATTCCGTACTAAAGTGAATTTTTGCGTCAACCATCGCGTAGTACTCATTGGTAGTGTTATTTTTTTATTTAGATCCTCTTATTATATATAGCCTCTGTATATTGAAAGTTTTAATATTTCATTTTATTATGTAATTAAAAGTATATTTTGCCCTAGTTGTTTAATTAAATCCTCGGAACGCTGCATATGGCAATAGATATATAATATTACGAATCCTCCCTGGTTAAAGAATCAAAAGTAAAATAGTAAAGCACTCTTAGAGAAAAGTGGAACGGAGTTGTTCAGGTACGGAACAAACGTATATACATACTCGGCCGTATACCACGACACACACTACTGGGGAGAGTTCAGAGAAGGGCAACAAAGCTTAATCCGGAGCTGCAAAACAAACCACATGAAGACAGACGTAAAGAATTGAAATTGCTCTCGCTTGAAAAGGGTCTCCTTCCCGGACAATTGTTAAGCGTGCAAAATTATGAATGCTTTCGATAATATAAAATATTATTCTTTTTTTGAACGCACTGGGTGCGAAAAAATGGACATATATTGAAATTAAAGCGTTATCAGACGAGTATCTTGGGGAAAATATTTTACTTATAAAATCGTCTCAACTTGGAATTCTCTGCCAACATTTGTAGTTCAAAGTACATCGATAAACACGTTTAAAAATAAATAAGCTGAACACCTATTATTGAGCACACGAAATAAAACAATATTTTTCTAACTTTTTTTAACACTTAAAGGTCCTCTCAAGAGCTCATTAGCCTACCTTCCCCACTTTTTACGATTAGCCATAGAGCGGACCTTAGGGCCTTTGCTGGTCTTGATTATGTAATTATTTCATCCCCATTGACTATGAAATGTTAGATAATCCAGTATAGTAATTTTAATTCAAATCTGAGATGTCGTGTTTAATTTTTTTAAACATTGTGATGTGTTATGGAATAACCTCATTTAAGATAATAATGGTCACCCAAACATTGTTGCAGATACTGATGGACAGCTCCCTAACAGTTTGTATTTCAGGGCCACCTAAATGTAGATCCGAGTAGGCTTTGACTCCCTCATTTGATCTTTTTATGCCACTAGGTCTGAGATCACAATTACAAACGTTTGAAACGCTTGCAAATGAAGTATTCTGCTTTCGAGCGTTTAGTTAAATAAGACCGGGAAATTGCCAATTTGGCATACAAAAGCTAAAATTTATCGGGCATTTTGTAATCGAGGAGGGCAAGATACCCCTTTACTATACCAAGTGGGGCCATTAAGTTTTTTCCTATAGTGTCAACATTCAAATCTCTGAAGGAATTTATTAGAATGTTTAACTTTTAGAAGAAACACATTGAAAATGCTTCCTCCATTAGAGGTCCGCTAAACGACCTTCTTAAACGGGCGAATAGACATCGTGATTGCCTTGTACATTGGTCTCTCAGTGTGAACACCATTCAAAATGACAAAAGCTACGATCATCAATCACACTAAACTTCCATCATCCATTAACCGAAGCACTAGTTAGGATCATAGGGGATCCCGGTTTGAAGGTTATAGGAGGGGCATATGAACAATTACAGACTGGTAAATATGCCCAATTAATGTTTCTCTCAAAAGGTTTCACCGCACCGAAATGAAAATTCTCGCCTCCTCGAATAAAGTTCTGGCCTACCCTCATGGATGTGCCTCTTGTAGACTGTTACACTTGGTCGTCCCCATTACTCCCAAATCTTGAACTAGATTGAGACTACCTGGGCCTTATTCCTTGGAACACTCACATTTTACCTCTTTTCTCAAGCTTCTTTGTAGCTATTTTCATGGTCGACGGTTGATATAGCAGTCTAATTACTAACCAGATTTCGAAGTTCACCCCTAGTAGGGTCCGGCTCACCCCTCCCTCTTGGATCAGGTCAGGGCAATAGGTTATATAACATGTCTGCAATCTTCACGCCCTTTTCTCCTTCTACTGCCCTCATGTGTATTTTCCTTATACATCCAAGAGGAGGTCAAGTGGCATATGGATGCCATTGCGCTTTAAATTTGAAAAAAAAGGCCTTCTGGCTCTCTATGCATCAGACAAGAAAATTTTCCTAATTATTCAGGGAAAGACTCAAAGGTCATTCTGATTCCTGACCACAATTTGCTATCACTTGTTTTTTACTGATCCAGTTTACACCACTCTCCACTAACTGACCTTTATTTGGACGGCATTACGCCATTTGTTAACGATATCAAATGGTCCAAGGCAGTGAGCATAATTCCAGCTGATACATTATCTTGCGGACCACAAAAGAGAGGAGACTATCCATCTCTAATTGTCACAAATCAAAGTTGATTTGGATTAGATGCCATAAATCCAATCATCTTTTATCCTCGTGAACCACTCAACCAAAAATCGTTCGAAGCGTCACCTCTTGTCTCCCTTTTTTGTCGTGGGCATAATTTATGAGGCGATGGCAATAAGAGCATCAAGCTACCACTCTCTCCTTTATTTTATAGGAAATAGACACATAAGTTCACAGCTGTCTTCTGTCTGCCTGTCTGCCTGTCTGTCCATCTGTCTGTCTGTCTGTCTGTCTCTCTCTCTCTCTTTCACTCTTTCACTCTCTCTCTCCCTCCTCCCTAGCCCTCCACCTTTCCCTCTCTCTCTCTCCCTATCCATCTCCCTCAACCTCAAACCCTCCCACTCATCGAACAATCATAGTTGATACGACATTACAAAAATAAGATTACTACTCGTAGTTCCGACTTCTTTTCGACAACAAATCTTCAATATTAACATGGAATGACACATTCTGGCGCAAGTGTCCTGACCTCGCTCATCAGCAAACACTGTATGGCCGTCAATGAGACAGGATATGAAACAATTTGTTCGTATGAGTACACCTAAAAGTAGAAGAAAAATAGAATGCCCCATTTGGAACAACAAGCAATGTCAGACGCATAATTCTCAATAATCCACAGATCACTTAGGCCCACATCCACAGTTGCATGACTAACTATATCTTATATCTTATCAATAAATATACCAAGTGAATACAAGCCAATCTCATTCAATATTCAGCCACAGTTTAATCAATTTAGCCTAATTTGCATGTAAAGGGTGCTAAAACAATTCGTATCTGAGAATGAAAGCAACTTCCGCTCTCTGAGTTTATCAGATCTTTCGCAATCAACATATTTTCGATACTCATTCCGTGAACAATCGTTGTTAGCTAGCTCCTCACCGGAATAATGATTAAAAAAATGGCCATGGTACTTCTCGCCTACCAAAATGTAAACAAGCGATAATGACTCAATCCCTCCTTTCCAAGTAGTTTATGCCACACCCTTACATCTTCCATGCACCTTTGCATATAGTAATAGCACCTTCCTTTCCTTTTTAGCATTCACTAAAGCCTCCAAAGTACACATGAATCATTGCCCTATGTAATTCTCAAAGGATCTCAGGAACAGAATATGCATATTCCGTAGAATCTTCGGAAAGGCGCACGTATTTGTCAAAAACTCAACACGCTCACCAAAGTTAAACTGTCTATTTGATGGTCCATTCTGATTACGAATCAGGAGAAAGCACTCTTTCATTGTATAAAGCTCTCCTACCTCACTTAGAACATCCTCTATTCTATATTTGAAGCATGAAAATTTGCGTTCTCTGCTTCTAACAGTTTTACTGTTTTTATACAATTACCACACAAATCAATTTTAAAAGCTCCGAAAATACAAGATGAACAGACAAACTGCCAATTTCGACTCATAAACGACTGAAATTAGAAACATCAACCATAATTCTTGAAGCTATGCAGCGAATGCACAAAGTAAGGTAAACTATAAATCCACCCAGGCATACATACACAACCTTACAGGTCACTCATAAGGCACATAAAACAGTTGTGGGTTCAAACCTCAGAACCTTTCCCTTCCTTTTCTAAGCTGGAATCACTAAATAGTAATAACTCCATATTTATGGTTCAGCACTAAATTACATTTAATCTGTTATTAAGAAAAATTTTAATGAATGATTAAGGACGGTATTTATTTTACCTGGCTGAATTTTTAGTTGCATGCGACTCTATATGTCGGTCGGTCGGTCGTCGTTTCGATTTTTATTATTTTGGTAATAACATTGTAACTATTCGGCCGATTCTAACGAAATTTGAAACCTTATGTTGTTTTACAATCCCTTTCGACTGATATAATTGCCAAGGGTCTCCCAAAGTTAGCCCTGGAATTATTTTGTTTTGGCAATAACATCATAACTATTCGTCCGATTCTAACGAAATTTGAAACATTTATTTTGTTTTACATTCTCTTTAGAATGATAAAATTGCCAAAATCCTCCCAAGGTCAGCTGGGGAATTAGTTGGCAATAACATCATAACTATTCGGCCGATTGTAACGAAATTGACACCCTTACGTTGTTTTACATTCTCTTTGGAGTGATATAATTGTCAAGATCCTTCCAAAGTTAACCAAGAAATAATTTTGTTTTAGCAATAGTAGCATAACTATTCTACCGATTTTAACGAAATTTGAAACCCTTATGTTGTTTTAGATTCTCTTTCAAATGATATAATTGCCGAAGTCTCCCTAATGTTATCCGAGGAATTATTTGGCATTAACATCATAACTATTCGGCTGATTCTAACGAAATTAGAAACCCTTATGTTGTTTTACATTCCCTTTCTAATGGTATAATTGCCAAGGTACTTCCAAGGTTAGTCCAGGAATTATTGGTAGTTTTTGAAGTCATAAAGTCATAAATCAGAATAAGTAAGAGTACGCGACCTTTAGTAAGCAGACCTTGTTTTATATGTGGAATTGATATTTCATCTCTTCATTCATTTTTTTTTTGTATATCCGTGTATATATGATTGGTTATTCTGAATTATTTTCTGATTTTCAGGTAACACACGCACGCATTGCATTCTGACCAATATTCTCTATCTAAACACGACGCCCATAAATGATTAGGTGGAAACTCTGATGCCTACCATAAAAGCCAGCTCAAGGCATCAGGACTCGTCGGAGTGCTTCTAGAATTCTGCCAACCTCCAGTCACGTAAAGATCTCTATCTCGTTATTTCAACCTCACAGCAAACTACTACCAACTAATTATTAATAATAAACTTTATAAGTGTTGTGATGTTAGTTTAACTATACCAGGCACCTTCACACCGTCGTTACTGCACGCAAAAGAAAGAATATCTGTACAGGCTAAATTCTTGTAGTATCTGTCACGCCCTTATTACTTAATCAGTGTTGATTGAATAAGAGGCCTTTTCATAGTCTAAGAATGTCATATAGCGATACATTTTGCATTTATTAGTTTTAATAAAAGCAATGAAAAAACAAAATAAAATGTTTCGAGCGAATTTTCTTATTTAACAACTAAGAATTCATATTCGGTATACTCGAAGAAATTAGAGGAGATAACGGATTTTTATGTTATTATGGGAGGAATAGAAGTGAATATAAGCTTTTGAATGCGTTGCATTGAAAGAGATAGACCTACAAGCGAAAGTTCTCTCTAACAATTGAGGCCACCGGAAGCATCGTATGCCGGAAGGTGGAATCATGGGTAGGTGAGCACACACCGGAAGACCTGAAACAGGAGCTTCAAAGAAAAACATGGCTAAAGATCCACGACATAATCAAATTCAGGTAACATACGCATGCCTTTAAAATTGTGTGTAAATCGACCAAAGATTTGGAAAAGGACTCTTGACGTACAACATGCGAATTCCAGCGATGAATATACAAAAAAAAATCAGTATATCAATATTCAAATATGCTTCAGGTATTATAAGATGGAAGAACACAGCATCGTTTGCTGACCAAACAAGGATAATAAAGTATGTTCATAATGCAGCGGACCCCACATATGGAGAAACTGCAAAAGCAACATAACAATGGCTATGTCCTGCTCTAAAATAAGAGATTATTTAGAGAAAAGAGATGTTCAACAAGGAAAGAGATAAGAAGCAAGCAGGATTCCCTACGCTGAGAGAGCAGCAAATAATACGAACCAAATGAACATTGATGGCTCAACGTTAAAACCCTAACCTACATACATTCTCCACTGGTACGTTATGAACATTGCGCAACTGTATTCATATGCGGCAACTCTTAACTCAAAGCTCACGCAAACGGTCTTCCAACCAATGAAATTCCCGAGGGAAGTAGACTCATCTGCTATCTTCAATTTAAAAAATTCTTAACAGACAAAAAAACATTACTAGAAGAATCAAAAGAAAAGGAAAACAAAACCGAGGAAAGGGAAGAATCGTAAAACGAAGAAACCGAGGCAGAGAAACGATTACATGAATCAAACAATGAAGACACGCTAAACAAGCCGGAATACACAAAAAAACACGCGACCATTCTCCACGAGAACCCACACCAGCTCTATCAACCACAAAATGCAATGGAGTGGAAAAACATATATCAGCAAGAACAGAATGGAAGAAAAAGACGGTCAGAAAAAAGTACCGCTCAAGGCCTAAAGTAAACTCGACTCTCCTAAAGAACAACCGCAACAAACGAACCACGATCCTGAACGGAAGAAAACTAAAAATACTGCAGATAAACACTAAGGGATGTAAAAATATTTAAAAAAATATATATGGAAACAATTTTAGAGAAATCTATCCGTGAGTAATTCCAATCTCTGAGCACGGGATCAACTTAACAGCTGAAAAAGATAAAGATCTATGACGTAATAGCCACTAGCCACACGAATGAATGAAAATTTCGATGGTGCACTCATGTCAATAAAAAGAGGACTGGATTACAGAACGCTACAAAGACTAACAAAATCCTACCTTTCAATTGAAATAACAATAGAACTAAATATTCCGGCAAACAACTTCGTAGGACTACTCAATTATAGACACCCAAATGTATTAATGGGAGACTTAAATGAAAAATGCGCAGAGACCGGCTACAGAAGCAACAACAGAGCGGAATTGACCTACAAACTCTAATAGACAAACGGATAGTTAAACGACTAGAATCGGACTTCCTGACATATATTACAAGCAAAACAGCA
The DNA here is from genome assembly GCA_963969495.1 of Ceratothoa steindachneri. NCBI lineage: Eukaryota > Metazoa > Arthropoda > Malacostraca > Isopoda > Cymothoidae > Ceratothoa > Ceratothoa steindachneri. The sequence goes on along the minus strand of OZ018335.1, from coordinate 67,890,203 downwards.
ACAAAACCAGATATATGCTGACAAATAACATTTACATTTTAACCATTATATTGAACCTATAGATGTTGCCTGCAGCGACAACACAGCAACGTTACTCACCATTAACCAACAACCCATCCAGATCTCTGCGAGGAAATGGAAGGCATACCACAAAGCCAATGTAAACGAGAATTAAGAGCATACGTGCCAAACGGACTCAACGAAGCAACACTAGAGGAGATCGACGAAGAGCTAGACAGACTAAGGACCCACATGCAAACAGCAGAGAATTATGCTATTCTCAGAGCAGCTTATAAAACTATCACATACTTTATATGGACCCCAAAGATGAAAACAGAAAAAACTCGGAAATAATATTACTAAACGAGAGTATCCAAAAGAACGGAGCAACAAGGGAAATTTGTTTAAACTTTAGGATGAAAAAAAAGAGAAATACTGACGGGTATTGCAGATAATTACAAAAGGAATCCTAGGACGCAGCTGTATAAAAAAAAAATCGACAACGAAGTAGCGCTCAAAGAAATTTGAAGAATAAAAGAAATGGGAAGCACCCAAATCAAGGAAAGAGCGAAGATTAAAGACAGACAAGGAATCACAATTGGAGATGAACGCGAAATCGAAAGGGTATTCAAAGAACACTCACTAGAAAGGAGTGCTCAACATACGCGAGGGAGAAAAAGAAAACTTCGACATAGATTTAGAGAATCAAATAGTACTAAACGATCAAACTGAAAGAACATACCCACATCACTACGTCGAAGAGGAAAGAGACATCAACGAGGGAATTAATGCAAAAAAATTACCATCCAAGAGCTAAATGATGCCATTCAAATTTTTAAGCAAAAAGGACCAGGAAAATTGTGCCTCACCAGGAAGATCTAGATAGAAGCTCCAAACAATATACATGATGGATTAAAGAATGTGTTTAATGCCTGCTTAAACAAACTAAAGATTGACAAAAATAATATTCATTCCGAAACTTAGAAAACCACCATCTTAGGTCAAAATTACCTACCAGTATCACTTCTCGACATTGTCGGGAAGGTATATGAAAAAAAATGCTGAACCAACGATTGAATGAATATCTAACAGAAAACAAATGAGACTCACCATTATTACAGAAAAAATAAGTAAGGCTAAAGAAGAAAGAGCAAGTATAGATATAGTATTCCAGGGGGCATCTAAGGCATTCTACAAGGTATGGCGAAGAGGTATCCAACATAAGATTTTGAACCTTGGAATAAATAACAACTTGGAACGGATACGGTACGATTACGTTATCGATATTATAGACAGGAAATTACCAGAGATAAAAATTTAAGCTCGAAGCTGACATCTTCCATGGGGTCTCTTTGAGCCTAACGCTATACACCGTATATATTCAAATATTCCTCCACCCAGGAATGAGGACTGCCTAAAAGTATACCTCGCCTATGATTTGACTTAAATGATCCCCAAAATACACAGAAACGCACAGTTGCAACCTAAGATGAAGGCCGCAGAAATAAAGAAATTAAACGACTAAGAGAGAAAATGGAAGATATGTAAGTACAAACAAAAATAAATTTAAAATAATACTGAGGTATCGAAAGGGGGATATATATTTTTTTAAATTTTAGGAGCCCATTTGGCGACTGCCTACTTTGGCATAAGTCGTCGTACACAACACAGCCTACTACTAAGCAGTATTAAAAAAACAACGAATAACAATATGTAAATAACGACCATAAAAAAGGCCAAAGGCTAAAAAAAAATAACAACAATGATAAAAGCAAAAAGACAAGAAGGAAGTGTGTTCCAGCGTCGGGGGTGGCCCGCCTTCCCCCGACGCAAGGACATGCGACCTAGAACAAAGAGTCATATAATGTGGAGGAGACCAACCTCCTCCCAAAAGTTGTATAGTTCGCAAGTCTGTGTGTACGAACCAGTCCCGAGTACAAGGGGCAAGCGGTAGCGATACCTAGACAGGTAATGTGCGCAAAGATCACCCAGACTACGACATTCAACAAAATGTGCCGAACACTCTGCGGGAGAACGCAGTCGTCACAAGAAGGCGCAGGCGAATGCTTCATCAAATGGCGGTGCGTCCAGTGAGTGTGTATAATTCGGAGACGACAGAAAGCAACTTAAAGCCGTCACAGCATTGAGGGGTAGATCCATGGGAACAGTCGCGGTGCAATGGCACAAAACTTTAAGTTTCCCTCGACTAACTCCCATATTCTTTGACAAGCAGCCCAGAGAGCTGCCCGTATTCGTGCCATGTAATCGGTGTGAGGAAGAGCGAAACACTGGTCTGGTCGCCCAGTCATCACGGACTATTTGGCGTACTTATCGGCGCGTTCATTATACGCAATTCCTACATGTCCCGGAACTCAGCATAAGATAATTTCGACATCCTCTCTGCTCGCCAAAACCGTGGCGTCACGGATATCGCGAACCAGGGGATGTAGAGATTTTAATGCCACGAGAGTACTCAAGGCGCTTTGTGAGGCGCTATTAATCACAATCCATTCTCTGAACTAGGCACCTCGCATTATCTTCCGTACCGAGCCCTGTATTGCCACCGGCTGGTCCGTGAAGAGAGACGAAGCGCCTAGCTGAGTCTCGCTGACTTCAAACAAAGGGGTTATGGCGTGGAAACCGACCCCCTATTGGGACTTGGAACCATCTGTATACACTGGCACGGTTCCAACGTGACACGGAGTGTGCTCCCAAAAGGCCGAGCGCAATACTCACGGCGCTGTAGAAGCTTTGAGGGCAGAGGCGTGGTGACAAATAGTCAAAGGTGCTACCCTCTAGGGTGGCGTCCTGGCAGAAACAAGGGGGCCACCGGCCCAAGAGCTATACCAAGCTATCGTAGGAGTTTCCTAGAACTAAACTTAAAGTGCTTATGATACGACTGGAGTCTCTCAGCGGCATAGGTATAGTCGAGATCAGCTGCTGATGCAGTGAGAGCTGTTGGCGACTGAGGGAGACGCCGGGCTCGCGCATACAGGCGAATAATTCATTGTGCATGGCACAGAGCGAGTTGCATTTCCTCAGCATCCACAGGTAAGCTCTCAATGGTGGACGTGCGGAAGGCACCAGTCACCAGGCGAAGCCGGTGTGGCGGATCGAGTCCACCTTCCGCAATACACGCTCGGGTGCGAATGCATAAAACTCGCATCCATAGTCGAGCGTCGAACGAACAAAGGTTTAATAAAAAGTAATGCAGCAACCCTATTAGCTTCCTCTGCGCGAACGTCACGGAACGAAGAATATCCATGGCACGGGTACAAGAGAACATACGGCTGCGATTATAAGCCTCCGAGGTGAGGCATCGGTTAAATACAAGACCTTGGGAACGGGGCGAGTCCACTACTTCCAGGAAACCCCATTTAAAAACGAGTCTTGCTCAAGATGGAGCCGTAGATGACGGCAGAAGTGTACCATTTTAGTCTCGGCCAAAGAAAACTGAAGTTTGTGCGCTTCGGCATACCGAGAGACGAGGTTCAATGCGTGTTCGAGTCGACGCTCCAGAGTTGTCATCTCGACCGTGCCAGAAGAGATCGAAGGGTCTTCCACGTATAGCGTAGCGAGAATATCTTCAGGCAGCACCAAGGTGATGCCGTTGATGCTAAGGGCAAAGAGTGTAACACTCAAGACACTTTCCTGCGGGACCCCTCCTTCCTGCTCTATTGGTCCAGAGAGAGTTCCACCCAAACGGACGCGGAATAGAAATTGTCGAAAAAATTCAGAAATATAGATTGGGAGCGGACTCTCGCCCTTATCTTGTAGAGAGTCCCCTTGATACCGCATCGCCATGCGGTATCATAGGACTTCTTCACATCGAAAAACACTATGGCGTAGTGATGTCTACCAAGGAGGGCCCGAAGACGGCGTTTTCCAGTCGGAGAAGAAAATCCTACGTGAAGTAGAACTTGCAGAGACCGCACTGTACAGAAGACAGATGGCTTCGGCTGTCCAGAAAACAAGGCTAATCTAACATTTACCAATGTCTCCATCAACACGCACAAGGTTAGAGAGATTGGGTCCAAACCGGCTGGGGTAGAGTAATCTCTCCCCGGTTTTCGAAAAGCACGACAGTAGCAATTCGCCAGGAGTCTGAGAGGGTAACCTACATCCAGATCCTGTTAAACAAATCTAACAGAAAAGCAATGCCTCCCTCACCCAGGTGTCGAAGCATGGCGTACAGGACATCGGCTGGACCAGGGATAGTGCCCGCGCACAAATCGAGAGCGGAACGTAATTCACTCATTGTAAACCCGTGGTTGAAGGGTTGTCAACCTCTAGAGGTAAAGCCCAGTCGGCGGCCTTCCGCGACATCATAACGCGCATTGAATGTTGTTGGAGTAGCATCCCGGCTAGAGAATGCGGAGAAAGCAGTCAACAAGGATGCGGGGTCCGAGATTGCGGTCCCCTTCTCCTGGAGAAAGTAAGGGGGTCTTGCGAGAAGTTGTCTCGAATCCTTTTGACTCGCTAACAGAGCTCTGCTAGAGGGATATTACCCGTTAAGTGAAGACACGTATTCCCGTCAGTAGTAGCGGCTTGCCTGCTTGCAAACATACCGGAACCTAGCCTTAGCTCAACGAAATTTACCGACAGTGAAATTGTTCGGGAGGCGCTTATTGCGCATGTAGGCATAATGCTTCTGTTTGAGGGCTGCCTCACACTCGGCTGCCCACCATGAGAGCAGCCGGCGTGCAGAATGGCCCGATGTTCTATGAATAGTAGTTAGGCCCACGGCCATGAGGTTTCAGGAGAAGAACTTAACGGCCTCATCTCCTGAACTAAACTCTTAAACTGTGACAGAAAAATTAGTCATTTCCTGTAATGCGGACCACTGCACCCGCGCCAAGCAGCATTGCGGCGGGCTCTCAGGCGGCCACGCCCAGAAAATGATATTTGAATGCAAAAGTGATCACCGCGATGTCACTACCAATGACTACCCCGATATAAAATCAAGCTGTGCACCCAGAGAGCATAAAGATAGACCGAGACAGGAAAACTATGCGTTTCGTGAGCTGTGATACGCAAACTCATTTACATTTAGGACATCTATATCCAGATCACCGATCAGGCCGGCAAGGACCTGAGCCCTGAAATTGCTCGGGTAGTCTCCCCAAAGTGGGTCTCTCCCCTTCAGATCCCCGACTAAGACAAATGGCATCGGCAACCGTGCCACGACGCGGTGAAAGTACCCCGCGTCGAAGTTGGCTAACGATGGAATGTACGTAGAAATAACAGTATACCTCATATCCAGGTGCAGCTGCATAGCTACTGCCTGTAATGAAGTATCAACAGCAAATAAAAGAACTGAGACATCATGCCGGGTGTAAATGGTGCATTCTCATACCCAGCCCCAATCCTGTGCTGGTAGGGGGTGGCAAAACTCTTATAACCCGTGAAAGTGGGCAGGGGGCACGTGCATAGCATGGTCTCCTGCAAAAAGATAGCTAACGGAAAACGGGAGGAGATGAGCCCCCAGAGCTCCTCCCAGTTGGCTCGGAGTCCGTGGCAATTCCATTAGAGGAATATGTACTCCAAGCCTAGCTCGAAGGAGATGCGGATGCCCTATTCGAAGAGAAGAACCTCACAGGTATAGCCGTACGCTTCCCGGTGATAGAATTCCGGGCGCTGTTGGCCGAACAATGCACTGAAGGGGCTGTCCCATTCGAAGGCTTATCAGGGAAAGTTGGACTCGCTATGCGAGTCTTTTCCTCCCTCCTCCTCAAAACCTTAGGCAGGCGGAGCAGCTTCGGAAGCCTGGGTCCCTCTTTTGGAGGATCCACCTTTTTCGAGCCGCCCAGCCTATCACTGAGGTTGGGCATATGAGTCGAAGATCCTTTAGGGCTGTCCTCCTTTCGGGGGGAGGCTTTAGGAACCCCGGAAGATGGCCTCACGACCAACTTTAGGTGTGTTGCCTCCTGTAAGTCTAATGAAACGGGAAGGGCGCGTGGCCGTTTTGCCTTGCTAGAAACGGTCACGCTGGGGGAATGGGAGGAGGGCTCTAGTTTTAGCCGGGGCTGGGTGCGAACCCTTTGTGCCGCCAGCTGTACCAGGGGAGCGCCCAGGGTGGGTAGAACCCCAAGACGCGTTCCGTAGGCCTGGAGGGGCCAGGAGCAGAGGGTGACTTTCTTAACATTGAGGCCTAAGACGTCCTACGCAGCACCGGGGGGGGGGGGCTACAACCGAGTCCTAGGCAGCGCCGGTGGCGCTAAGACTAAGTCATTGGCTTCGGGAAATGAAAGACGATCCTGGACAAGAACAACTAGGATTTCCTTCTCAAAGCGATACGCACCACATTGCCTCGAAAAATCTGTGTGCGGCTCCCCTCAATTGACACACTTGGCCAGTCACGATTTAGACTTATCATTTCCGGCCCCAGAGCAACTTAAACAGACTTCGAGTAACCCTTACCTTGCACGTCTACAGGAACGATTCTTGTGGCCGAATCAGTGACAGTAGTAGCACCTCCGCGGCAGTGGCACTAATTCCTTTACTCGGTAGCGATACCAACCGGCAAGCACCGACTCAGAGAGCCTGTCACAGTCCAACGTGTCGAAGAGTGTAAGAGTGGGTCTCGGGGCCCCTCCCTGTTTTCTCATCACACGTTCGACCGTGACCGCTCTTTGGTCGGCTAGCTCTAATGTGATGTCATCTATAGAGTATCCCACGAGTTTCCGCGCATAAACTACTCCTTTCACACAGTTAATGGAAGAGTGGGGCGTCACACTCACCGGGCTGCCATCAAGTGTCTGAAGAGCACTAATATTGGCTGCCTCGGATGGATCCAACTCATCCGCCAGGAGTCTACCGTCCGAGAAACGGGTCACCTTCGGTTCTCTACCAATCAGGCTAGCTAGTGTTGTTCTCTGATGGAACATGTTACCTTGGCGAACATGCTGCAATCAGTGGAGCGAATACCTAGAAACCGTTTGAAGCCAGCCGGCTCGAAAACGCCAGGTAACCTCTAAATGAAGGGTCTTGGTCAAGGAATAACCGCTCAGGGGAGCAATGGTGGCTGACGTGCCGATCATGGCATGGTCGCATATCAAAACGGCACCGGACCCGTCCATCCTCGTACAATTTATTTTCTTTTAAAGAGAGGAGAGTGGGGAATTAACTCACTTTTCTCCTCCGTCGGAACTAGCCCCTAGGCCAGATAGACCGGCCTCTGCAAGATCCTTCTCGAAAATGTAGAAAATCTTGGCTGTCATAGGGGCACCAGCCTCTGGAGGGGATACCTTCCCTCCTTGTAATTCCTCTCGGATCCGAGCCGTCCGAGAAGGAGCTTGCACATGTTTGTACTCAGGTTCCGTTCTTGGCACCCATCCCGGGTTCGACCCCATGGAAGATCGTACCGTTGGCTGGGTCACCTCAGGGACTATGTACATCTCAGGGGAGCCTCCATGAGGCCACCCTGCCTCCCAAGATATCACAGATCCCTTTTGAGGTTCTGTTTTGAGGTTCCCTTTTGGTCTACTGCCGGCGAACCGGCAATCATCGGGAAAGTGAGATAGAGGGGGGGGGGGGTACACTGACTGGGGAGTAAGCCTCCTCTCCTGTAAAAGAAGTTTGGAGTGTCCCCTGAGAAAGCATAGAGTGGTGACCTTTTTTGTGGAGCTACCCGAGGGCAGCTCCGATGCTGGTAAAAGGGAAGTGGAGAGAGATTTTTTTATTAACATCATCGAGCATGGTGATCTTACGAGTATTTGTATCACTGGACGCATACGCTAATCCCTCACGCAGTAACCCGCTCTTCGAAGGGTGAACACGAGGACAGGAGAGCTAGCTGCCGCCCTTTAGAACCACACCTCCCTCACAGTGGCCAAACAGCCGTTCGGCATGGCTGCTCCACTTTTGGTTAGGCGTAAAATTGATAGTGAAAGGAGAAAGGTCGAGTATGTGAGGAAGGTGTGGGTGGGGGTGAAGCAGGTTGTTAAGAACACACCACCCCAAACCGGAGCTCAGGGGTGAGGGATCGTTGCCCCCTCCCCCCTCATCCCCGATCCCGGATGGTTGTGTTTAAAGTTCTATGGAAAGTGAGGAAGAAGAAAATAAAATCAAACAAAGGATTAAGAGATGAAAAGAAACCTTATAAAACTAATAGAAGTCAGAAAACAATAAATAAAACAAATGCAAAACCTGCTCTTCTGATCTCTTCATACACTTACCGGTGCTTTCTAGCGATCTCTTTCATCTCTTTGGTTCATCTGAGTTTTGGAGGAGTCTTATACCCTGTCATGAGTACACACTCACGGTCAGCCTCGGTGATAAGGGCTATTATCCTCTCCAGCTCCCCGGGAATCTCCTCTAGAGTTGCTTCGCTTAGGTCGGCTGGATCGAATGCGCCTGGGATTTTCCCGTAGCGCCCCCAGTCGGCCGAGACGTAGCTTTTGCGGAGAGATACCGGAAACTGGATCGCAGCGAGTGAGATGGTGGTCAAGATCACTATATGGTCGCTGGGAATTGCTGGTCCTGGCTCGCTATGGTAGTTGAATGGGAAGCCGACACTTGTCATAATTATGTCGAGCTTTTTTGCTCCCTGAGATGTGATATAGGTCGGGAAATCCGGTCCTATCCTCTGGATGTTTTTCCGTCGTATAATCATTTCCAAGTTATGGCCTCTGTTATTCGTGTTACCATAGCGAGCCGTTCGGCATCTGGCGTTGAGGTCGCCCCCTATGAATGCCATTCTGCCGTGGCCGAACAGGGTGTAGAAGTTATTGAGGAGCAGATACGCTCTTAGAGGAGGCTGATATGCTGCCGCGATCACGAGGTTGCTCACTAGTGTGGGCATCTCTATTGCTACGAATGACTCGTCCAGTTCTGGAAGGTGCCTGAACGAGAGATTCCTTTTGATTGCAATCGCGGCGCCGTCAAACCTCTCTTGAGAATGGTTCTTTTTAACAACTCTGTAGCCCGGTATCTTTATTGGATAAGATGTTGTCTCGATACCGTGCTCCGAAATTAAGATGATGTCGGGGTTGTGCACACGGAATATGTTCCCATACGCCGTTTCTTTTCCCTCCCATCCCTTTACGTTGAGCGTCACAATTTTCAACCTGTTGTTCGGATTCTCTATTCTCTTTTCTGGCTCCTAGTGTTTTCTGGTGGTGGAATGCTTTTTCCCGTTCCTTTTATTTGTGTAGTCTGTCGTGGTAAGCTCTTCAAATGTCTCTCTGTAGAGTTTGACATTATTGTTGAAGAGGGCCTCCTCGACTACTTTCTCTTCGCACTGAGCATCGTATTCCCACTTGTAATACTTCTTTCTGATGCCGACGAGTATTTTGTTGGCGTCCTTGTCCTTTGGGAAGGGGAAACTGTTCTGATGCGTAGATTGTGAGGTTTATCTCATCCGCATCTAGAGGTCTTTTGGCCTCCCGTTTCCTTTTTTATTGGTGTCCATCTTTTGGCACGACCTCAGAGTCCGAGGAATCTGTGGTTTCCGAGTCTCCCGTATCACTATTCTTCTCTATGTTTTTATTATTAGGTTTGAGCGTTTTCATTGATCTAGCAGCAGCCACACTTTCCTTTCTTGCTTCTATTCTTGGATCTGGTCTCTTGTTCTTTTCTTTGGGTTTCTCCTTTTGTTTGCTCTCTTCCTGCGTCTGTTTTGGGGCCATTTGCCGTTGGAGGACATCGCCTGATGGGGGATCGTCCGGGAATTACATCTGGTTCATGCCATTTTGGGAGAGCATCCGATTCAATTCTTTAGCGAATGTCCCAGGCTGCGTTAGGTTTCTGACGTGGGCATACAGGATGCATGTCATAATTTTGGTCGATTTCTCGTTTTGGATCTTTAGGTAAATTTTCTTATTTTCTGTTTCAAAGTAAGCTGCCTTTGCGACTTGGGCGTATGTTGTATGTGCTTTTTTAGTCGCCTCTTCTTTACTTTGTTGCTGCTTCCTCTTAATCAGCTCTTTTTTACATGGTGCAGACCATTGCCATTGATCGATGGCCTTGTCCGCAATTCATGCACTTCTCGCGAGGGTTCTGGCAGTTTTTCCAATAGTGGCCGGGTTCGCTGCACCTAAAGCATACCTCTTGGGGCGCCTGGCATTCACGAGTAGTGTGAGCCTCCATTTTATAACAATGGAAGCAGAATTGGATTGGGTGGAACTCCTCCCTCTCGATCTGCTCCCCCCTGATCTTAGCATTAAAAAGCAGGAGCCCAGTTTCCTTCGCTTTCTTGGCCATGGAAGTATCTCCAAATATGATTTTGAAGACATGGGCATATTCAGAATTGTCCCATCTGTTTCTAACTTTGACAATTTCAGTAACATTTGCCCATGGATGTTTATTGTGATCTCTTCCTTTATCTCTTCTTTGGAGTGTTACCCAATCCAGGGGTCTAATCTCCTACAGATCACGCTCCTGTGCGTTTGGTTCTGGGAAGGGATTGCTGGCTGCAGGCCGAGCTCGTGAAGGACCTCGACCGCAGCTTCCTTCGTCATGGCCTCCACGTCCTTTTCTGTTTCGCATATAGCGACATAACCCGCGAGGACCTCTAGTAGCTTATCATGGATATCTTAAGTGGTCTATATACGACTTCAAAGACTTTGTCTTTGCTCGGTATGGTGTAACCGCTGATGGTGCGCAGCGGGACCCGGGTGGTCCCAGCTTAAGCCATCTTGCCTGATGGGGGCCCCGAGGGGCGGTAAATCACTGTGGGGTCGCTCCTTCTTCGTGGGTTTTGGCTGATACCAAATCCTTGCCTTTTTCTGTGTCCAAAAATATTTTATTTTGAAAAGAGAGCGCTTGAGGGGGGCCAACCCCCTTCACCGTTGTAAGCAAGCTTCAATAAACGTAAACTGCCGGATTTAGGGATGAAATGATGGTGGGTGAACCCGGGGAGGCCCCTCAGACGGGTGATATGTGGCGGACTTAATGGTGGGTGGTGATTGAATCAACTACCACCACCCAGGGGCTACCGCCCCGCCTGGGGTTTGGTTATTGATGCTGCTTCCAACTTACACAAGGACGGTTGTGTGTCCTCCTGTGGTACTTGCCGGAAATTACCCACAGGGACTAGAGCGAACTCTTCCCCAAAAGGTTTCAGCATCACCTCTTACCTGGGTTGCCTCTGACGCCGAGTTCTACAGTGGGCTGCTCCTCAAACCTGCTTTCCTCAGCGCCCTCAATTAGGCCTATCACGGAGAACGGCATAGTTGGGACGTGGCTAGATGAATGGCGGTTCAGTTCATTTCAACTCCCTTACTCCGGTGGGGGGGGGGGGAATACGAGGGATGATTAGTTCAACATTTGTCGAATAATCAGTGCTTTATAAAATTCTTCTTCTTTAATTCCCCGTAGGGGAAAGTGAATAAAAATTCACGTTTATAAGCAGGTTGCTTTATCGGGTAAAAAGTTTTCTGAGTATACTTGCTTTATCCAATTTTTCTGTCCAGTCGAATGGAAGAAAACGATTTTTAAGGGGTATTTATTCCGCCTAGGTTGATCATAACGTTAGAGGAAACGGGCCAGTCCGGTGAGTGGAATTTTAAAATAATTTTAATGTGCGATTCCAGTTTGTCGCTTGACAGTTGATGTCCGGCATATAAACTAATTCAAAGACAACAAAGTAACTACAAAGCCAAAAATACTTAAAAGCGATAGGCCTGGTCACCAAGCACTAGTATCTCTTTGCATTCTTCCACACTTCTTTCTCTTTTCACCACTGGTCTATTTTCCGCTATTTGTCCGCACACCCTATCTCTATCCCCTACCCACACCTTCTCTTACAACAAGTCAAAGTCAAAGTCTTATTTTCGTTTATTAATATGGCTTCTAAGATGTTCAGCCTAGCTTTATTAACCTCTTTTATTTTAATAACGGTGTTATCAACTATCATATCTCTCGTTAGCTTAATATTATGAGCACTCTTCATATGATTTTTAGGCCCTCCGCTTTACATATGCATCGTTAAACGTCTCGAAATTGTAGTAGTTGTTATGCGAATATATTTTTAGTAGTTATAGAGCTTACCGTCTTTATCGGGGCAGATGAATTTGTAAACTATATTGGTTGCCTTGGGATTCGAGGAGTTTATGCACCTGTTGTTTTTCATCAGGAGATTGAGGCTTTTGTTAGTTTATAATAAATGATGAGTTGAAATTTATCCATTTGATTTTTAACCTTGATGTTATGGTCAATAATCTCCTTGATGTTTTTTTCATCTATTTTATAGGCCGTGGACCTCTGGTTTCTGTAATAACTTTGATGTTGTTGACTTCTCCCTGATTACTTTTAGTTTTATCCGTATCTTTGCAATGATTATTTTAAAAATGATTGGAGTTGTTTGTCAATCATGCTGTTTGAGAAACCGTTGTTCACGAGTGTTTGTTTTACTCGTGCTATCTCTTGGTGAAAAATTTTGCACGTAGAGCAGCATTTATATGCTCGGCGGATGTATGAGCCGATTATGCTTATTTTATACCTTCCTGGGCATTCACTCTCCGCATTGAGGCATCTTCCCATGTCCGTACTTCTTCTATGTACTTTAGCGATGTAGCTACCATTGATGTTTTGAACCTCAACGTCCAAGAAAGGGAGTTTATTGCTCGTGCTCAATTTATAAGTAAATTTTAACACTTTCGAGACGTTTAACGGTGTGTCTGCAAAGCGGAGGGCCTAAAAATCATATAGAGAGTGCTCAGAACATTAAGCTAACGAGAGATATGATAATTGATAATACCGTTATTAAAAGAAAAGAGGTTAATAAAGCTAGGCTGAATATCTTAGAAGCCATATTAATAAACGAAGATAAGCCGGCCATCAACAGTCAAGCGACAAGCTGGAGTCGCACATTAAAATTATTTTAAAATTCCACTCACTGGGCGGCCCGTTTCTTTTAACGTTATGCTCAACCTAGGGTGAATAAATACCCCTTGGAAATAGTTTTCTTTCATTCTGGAATACTTCACTGAGTATTGTTAGTACTTAGTAAGTACTAGTACTAGTACGGAGTAGAGTACTAAGAGTCCTTCACAATGTCTGGTTGTGGTAAAGGAGGGAAACTTCAGTGTGAATTTTTTCAACGCCCTTCAGACAATTTTAAAACTCAAAAAACAGGTCTCGGAAGGGAAGACATCTCTCACCCCAATAAGCAAGAGAGTACCAGAAGGGGGAAGGGCAGTACTGCCCATAGGGGGACATAGGACCTCCCGCCCCCCAGGACACTAAGCGTATCCCCCTCCAGTTAATAGCGGGGCATCAAAAATCTGGCAGGCAAACCGTCTTCGAGACCGTGTTTGGAAAAATAAACATCGAGCTTACCCGTCTCATCGAGACACCAAACGGGTGGACTGCGATTTGTTGAAAGAACAAGGACGTGGAAGTCCTTGTTTCAGAAAAGGCAAAAGATCCCATTCGCAAGATAGGACTCGAAGCATTAGCCCCCCACGAATTACTCGTTAAGCGCACCGTCATTCTGAGAAAAGTAGGCCCTTTCTTCTGGGATAACTCCACCGAAGATATCAAGGCCGAACTGAACTCCAAACACTCATGGGCAAAATAGACAAGGTAGAGAAAATCGGAAAGACGTTAATTAAAATCATCTTCAACATCAGCGAGATGGCTCAGAGAGCGATGAGGGACAGCTTCCTGGGGTTATACCTACGGGTAGCTCCAGAGCAGATCGAGCCCAAACTGCCTCGCACTCGAGAGTCACTCGACTAAAGAATGCCCGTCAAAAGAACAAACTTGTGCGGCATGGTCCAAAACTGGCCGCCACGGCTGGAGAGACTGCCGAGAAGTATGTGAAAAATGTGCGAATTGTGGAGGTGAACATCGGACTCTGACAATGAGATGCCCCCTACGCAAAGAAGCGATACGGTCAAAACGAGAAAAGTTAAAAAAGGAAAAAGAGGCAAAGGCCCAAGAAGGTTCCTACGTCACAGCGTCATCAGCACCAATGAACACACAGATACCGAAAAGAGCGACTCCGAAACTTATAATGCCGGCTGAGAGTAAGGAAATAATGACAATGGTCATCGTCGCCCACCTGGCGAACCTTGCGCGCCCCGGCAGCTTCTCGGAGGAACTGAACAGCATGCTACAACATAATGGAGTCAAGAAGAAGTTGTGGTTTCCGCCAAACCCAGCATATCAGGACGTGTTAAACATCAAGTTCGTCGATGACACACAGACTGAGAACATCAAAAAAGCAGCGGTACCAAACAAGGAACAACAAACTAAAAACATGAAAGAAGACGGGAGCCACGCAAAAGACGAAGACGAAGCAAGAAAAAAAATAGCCCGAATGAAAAGAGAACGTAAAAGAAGAAGAACACCAGCAAAGCAAGAAGAAGAAGGAAGGCAAGTACAAACAGACGACGATTCGGAAGACGATCAGCTTTACCCCGTAGTGTTCCTAATGGAAAAAATAGAAATTCTGGATAAAGGACACTTTTTCGACGGGGAAGAAGTGAATTTAAAAGTTTTCGGGACTACTGATGTTGACCCGAGAAAAGCAATAAAGTGAAATTAGTTCAAGGAATTAGAAGCGGCGAATACAAGTGGACCTTTGAGGGGCCGTGGTCTCCAAAGGAAATAGAAAGCCTCCTGTGCAGTGGAGCAATGTAAATCCAGGACTCGAGTCTATACACAGTGAACGGGTCAACGTATAAGAACATAAAGTGCAGAATAAAGACCTTGGAGATAGATTAATAGTAAGAAGTGGTGAAAGTGACAAATAATAAAGTGAAATACCAATAATTAACAGTATATAAACATGAAAAGTCAAATAAGTAAATGTATAGCGTGATAATAGTTAATATGGAAGTACAAATGTATTATGAGTTTAGTAAGTAATAGAATTAAAGATTCAGATAGTGAATAAAACCAAAAAAGTTTCGAGAGTAAAGTGAGCTAAAACATAAATTCAGCAAAATAAAGTGCGAACAGTGAATTCAATAATATAAAAGTAAGTGATCATTAAATAAAATTATAAAGTGAAGAATATATAGCAATATTAGTAGTGTCAATAGTAATAGTAATATAGTAATGGTAATATTAAAAAGCAAGTGAATAATAGCTAAACAAATATGAATAGTGAAATAAAAACTAAATAAAGTTAACAAAAAAGTAAGAGATATAATTAGATATATAATTAAAGTTAGCATGTTAAATTGAAGTGTTACGTATAATCAAAAGTGCAAATTGGTAAACCATCAATCAAAGATTATAATAATAAACACAAGTTTTAGTGTAAATATAACAAACCTACCAGTGGTGTACAAATTAAATGCAAAAAATGTGAAATGTAAACTACCAAAAATCTGAGCTCCTTCGTAATTCGTTATTCCAGGAGGACCTATTTCACTTTTTGTGTACTTTTGCCTCTCACTAAATCTTTCCCCTCCTCAACTATAGTTTCGAATATTATTTCAACACTTTTTGACATTAATATTTTTTATTTTTTTACATTGTGTGTATAAACTAAACTTTATATAAATGTAAAGGTGAAAACGCCTCTTGTACTCCCTTTTCTGCAATAAATATATCAGATTTCATTCTGTCAGATCCTCACTCCACTCATTACATCGGTAAAGGAGGCAAGAACACATGAAAAACGCTCCGAAGATGATCGAATAAGATCGAAAGCTCAACAATTTAATTTGGTTTTTACCAAACACATCCATTTAAAAAAAGAGATGAATACAAGACAAGTGATCCACCATCTACAAGATGGAATAAAAAAGATAGTTAGAAGAAGAGAAAGTTGCCAAAGGAAATTAATTAAGGCAAAATACACAATGGTCTTCAACAAAATGTGCATATATATATATATATATATATATATATATATATATATATATATTATAAAACCCATTTTTCTTATTATCATTTATAATCCTTTAAAAATCATTCTTAAATTCATATATATTCCAACATTTATGATTCATTAAATCTTATTCTAAACAATCTTGTACCCTTAACCATTCTCTTTAATCTATATATATATCTCTCTCTCTCTCTCTCGCTGAGGATGACATTGTTGAGGTTCTCTCTGTAGGCGAAGAGCTCGGTAGCACTGATCACCGACTAGTCAGATTTATAGTCAAGGTCCCCAAAGTAGAGTCTGCGACTAGTAAATCGAGGAAACTTGATTTGAGAAGAGAAGACCTTCCAGGTCTCCGTGCTGGTTTGACTGATGCGAGGCTAGAAGTGTGCGAGGATGTTGAAGATTCGTGGAATAGATTCAAAACTACCTTCATGAGTCTTTAATCACGATTCATCCCTTTGAAAAGCCTTCGTCGGTCTTCCATTCAACCAAAGTGGTTTAATCGAGAAATCGGTCAACTGCTGAGGGAGAAAAGAACGGTGTACCGGCAGTCAAAGATTTATGGTGACTTTGACGAGTACTGTAGGCTAGATAGGAGAGGGAAGTCCAGCATTAAGGTGGCAAAGCGTGCCGAGGAGCTCCGAGTGGCGAGACTGCAAGAAGAATCCCAAGGGGTTCTTTGGTTATGTAAACAGCCGTAAACCAACCCATCGCACAAGTGGCTCTTTAGTGAATGAAGAGAGGCATTTAAGCAATCAGATGCAGAAAATGCTAACCTCCTGAACGACTACTTCTCTTCAGTGTTTACTGAAGAGTGTGGTCCCATGCCCCAGCCCACGGATTCTTACTTGGGGGAAAAGCTGGAGGAAACGGACTTCACCCAAGGAGAAATAGAAAAAAAAGATCACTGATCTAAAGATGAATAAGTCCCCTGCTCCAGACGAGTTTCTACCTTAAGTGTTGAAAGAAGTGCGCGATCAAGTGTCACAACATCTGAGCACAATCTTTAACATGTCAATCCGGACCGGATGCGTTCCTAGAGACTAGTGTGAAGCGGAGATGACTCCTATCTTCAAGAAAGGAGACCCTCACCAGCCGTCGAACTACCGACCTATTAGCTTAACCTCAATAGTCGGTAAACTCATGGAAAACATCATGGTGGACAAAATGACGTCATATTTAGAGTCTAACTTGCGATTGAGGAGTTTTCAGCACGGGTCCCGAAGGCAACGGTCATGCCTAACGAATCTTGTGGAATTCTTCCACTTTGTTTTCAGTGAGCACGACCGAGATAAGGCAGTGGATGTTATCTACTTAGACTTTCAAAAAGCCTTTGATAAGGTACCACACCGCCGCCTCCTCCGGAAAGTGCGTGCGCTGGGCATATATGGAAATGTAGCAAGTTGAATAGAAAACTGGATAAGTGGAAGGCCGCAACAGGTAGTGTTGAATGGACAGGCTTCTGATTGGGTGCACGTTACTAGCGGTGTTCCTCAAGGTTCTGTCCTGGGACCACTACTGTTCATCATCTACGTCAACGACATGGACGGTGACATGGTTGCGACAATTTCTAAATTTGCCGATGATACCAAGCTTGGTATAAACGTCGCAAAGGAAGGAAATAATGCCCGCCTTCAAGATAATTTTCGGAAGATTGGGGATGGTCGGACACATGGCAAATGCCTTTTAACGTGAACAAATGCAAAATGATGCATATCGGCCACCCAAACCCTCAATCTCAGTATATCCTTAAGGGCGCTGCTCTTGAATCCACCGATACTGAGATTCACTTGGGTGTAACTATCACTTGTAATCTCAAGTTCTCGAGCAGTGTATTGAGGCGAAGAAGAAAGCGCAAAGGGTGTTAGGTTATATAATGCAACAGTTTTAATGTCGGAACAGGAAGACTGTACTGTGTTTGTATAACTCCCTTGTCCGACCGCACCTGGAGTATGCCGTGCAATTTTGGAGTCCTTCTCTTTAAAAGGATATCGCAAGATTAGAACGTGTGCAAGCTAGAGCAACCAAACTGACTTCCTCTATCAGACACAGGAGTTAAGAAGATAGATCACGGAAATTATACTTGTTCTCGCTGGAGACCCGGAGACTTCGTGGTCAGCTTATCGAAGTGTTCAAAATACTTCGAGGCTTTGACTTTATAGACTACAGAGATATTTTCCAGCTTAGCCAGACCTGAACTAGTAATCACGGTTACAAACTTGAACTGAAGCGTTACCATCCTGATCTGTATGGGAAATCATTCACATATGGCATCTACGGCCATTGGAACGTACTTTAAGTGGAAGTTGGCAACAGCGACTCTGTTGAACAGTTAAGGTCGAGATTAGACAAAGTCTCAAAAAATAACCGTTTAGAGACTTTAAGCGTGGCGTGAGTGCTTTCCTAGATCGTCAATCTGACCCTTTAGAGGACTGCGCCTGCTCAAGTGTTCACTTAAAGGTACCCTCTTTGAATGGATCGTAAGGTCTACTAGGGTACCTCTTTTCCTTGTTACTCTCTCTCTCTCTCCTTGTAGAGGGAGAGGTGACGCCCCCTTGTCGCGGGAAGAGAGCTTGTGTGTACCTTTGAATTTTCGAGCTATATCGACGTGGGTACCTCTCTTTTGGGTACCCCTGATCGGGCTTCCCTTGTCGATTTGGTCGGAAACGAGGTTCCAGAATAAGTGCGCCATTCTTTCATTATTTTTTTTACGCTATCCTTCTCTTTTTTTTTTACTTTTATCCTATCTCTTCAACTTATTATATAAAAAAAAGAAAAAAAACTATAAACAAAACAGAACCCTACTACTATCAAGTCATTCTCACTCTTTTTTCAATCTTTCTAAATATAAGGACCTGGCAGCTACCTCACGCGTCAGAAGAGAGGCTTTGGACCCTCTATAAACAACGCCAATCGACGCTCACTGGTTGCGAGAGACTAAGACTTGAGAGGTCTTAGGCGCTGGGGCACGATGAATGGGATGAGGGTAGTGCCCCGTAAACCCCTTTCCTGGCGCATAATTATTGACCCTTCCCAGTGACCGTTGACGGGTGCCTCTGGTAGCATTGGTCCGTGGTGACGGACCTTTGTTCCCATGTTGGTTGCCAGGCCAACAAAAAGCCTTGGGTGGAGTTTCTTGGTGTGGCGGAATGTCCATTGAACGCTGCTCCGAGATCTTGGCCGTCGCGAAGGGAACAAGTAGGAGTTTAGTACGGGGCGTGCTTCGTTGTTGTTCACCTGGTGACAAATCGATGGCCCCTTCGGGAACCGTCTGTGCTGCTTGGTTAGGAGCCACGGCACGCCGAGGTTTGACGACTCGGTCGGACGAACAGCAGCACATGGAGCGTGCCTTCTGAAAGATCCGAAACGTCTCCGATCGATAGGCGGGAGCGACTCACGCGGGGAGAACTCACCAAACCCCCTATTTTCTTATTGATTGGTCGTAAAGTGATTAAGTATAAAGCTTTCAGAATGATAGGAAAGAGAGGTCCAGGTGCTCTAAAATATACATGCGCAACATGTCAGAAGGATAAGGGGTGTGTGGATTTCCCAGAAGGGTGTTTTTCGAAATGCCACCCGAGCAGTGTCTGCACCGCTTGCATCCTGAAGGGTGAGGTCTAAGAAGCAGTTGCCTACCGTAGGGAGATACAAGATCTCTATAGGGCTTCGGAGGAGAGAGCTTGAGCACTCGAGATGAAATTAGAGACTATGGAGTCAGAGCACGTGCGCAAGCTTAGCCGTCTCGAGGATAGGGTCGCAGAATTGGCCGCAAAATTAGCGACCCAGTCAACTCCAATTGCCGGAGAGCCACTCAATCAAAATGGCAACACTGCATCATCAGTGCCCGGAGAGACTAGTGGCCAAGTGAAGAAGAAGAAGAAAAAGAAAAAGAAAAACAATTGTAATCCTTTACTCCCCCCTAATAATGATGGTTCCGACGTAGCCGTTGCCGAAAGAGTAAGTCATGATGGCTTCACTTTTGTTAGAAGGGCAGCTTATAGACCGAGAGAGGTTTCGATACCGACCCCACTCCCAACGTCAAATAGATTTGCTGCCCTGGACTCGGGCCGGAAGTCTCCAATCGTTATCGGTGACTCTCAAGTGAGGGGCTTGACAAATCGGTCAAACGGGATGCGCAAGGGAATGTGGCGCTTACGTAGCCTACCAGGTAAGAAGACGCGAGAGATCATAAAAGAAGTTAAAAAAATTAGACTAGGACAGCAAGATACGCCGGTAATTGCCCAAGCCAGTGGAAACGACCTGTTCCTATGGGGAGGCTCTGCAGGCTTTACTGAGCGCATCATTGAAGATGTCAGAAGTTTAGCAGCCTCCTTGAAAGAAATAACATCAAAACCAATCGTCGTTGGGATCATACCGAGACGCTGCGGGGGTGCCTTGGCCAACCAAAAGGCTCTGAGCATATATTGGAGGCTAGGTGAAATCCTATCAGTAATGGGCGTATGTTTCGTCAACCCCTTCGACGAATTCTACGGTCGGTCAGGGCTGTTTAGTGAGGATGGCACTCACCTGTCTGTCCGTGAAAGAGGTGTGCTGCGTGAGCTCATCCGCCGCGGTTTATATTGGGTAAAGAAATCCGATGTAGGGGAGAGGATGACTGAGACCCCAGTGGGAGAATCCCACGAAGTAGCGCCCTCAGCAGCCGAGGTCGAGCACCCAGCACCCAATCCTTCCGTCGATACAGAGGAGGGGGCAGAAGTGGGTGATGGTCAGCCTCCGAATCCAGCTTCGGAGGGGAGGACGCCCGACGAACCGTCGGGAAACGGAGAGGTGGAGGGGGCAGTAGGGCTAGCGGACGCCCCCTAAGAGTTATTCTTTAAATGCCCACTCAATAAGGAACAAGTTCTGCGAGCTTAGAGCACTGATGTCATCAGAGATGCTTGACATAGTGGCCGTCACGGAGTCTTGGATTCGTGCAGACACTAGGTACTTCATAGGTGAGTTTGGAGTACCCGGTTACGCGACCTTCCATAAAGATCGCGCTGACCGGGAAGGTGGTGGAGTTCTGGTGTATGTACGAGCCCATCTATCTTCCATCGAATGCAGAACTGTCCCAGAGCATGAGGTAGTAGGAGTCGACCTCAAGGTCGACAATACAATGTACAGGTTCATAGTGGCCTATCGACCTCCTCATCGGACGGTAGAGGTTGATATAAACCCTGTACCAAAAACTGTCCAGTCTCTTAGACGGCCCTCCCTCGCTGCTGGTAGGGGACTTCAATTGCCGAGTCGACTGGAGTGACCGAACGGGCGACGGAGAGGCATCTCGGCTTGTAGACTTTGCTAACAGCAACTTTCTGACTCAGTGGGTCGGCGAGCCTACCTGAGGGGGCAACGTTCTAGATCTAGTATTTACCCCTGAAGATGACCTCGTCTCTGACTGTCAGTGGATGAGTGCCTAGGTGGTAGTGACCATAACATGGTAAGGTTCGGAGTACGTGCTCCCTGTACGCAAGGTACTAATGAACGAACACGTAAATTGGATCTCAGACGTGCAGACTTCAATGGGCTTCGGGAGGCACTTGGCCAGATGCAACCAACTAACGAAGGCGGGACGAATTCCAAATGGAACGAATTCAAAAATCATTTTATGGATCGTCAGGCCGAGTGCGTTCCCACGAAGGCAGTCAGACTAGCGAGCATTCAGCCTAGGTGGTTTTCTCAAGAAATCGCTAGTGCTATTAAAGCTAGAAAGTCAGCACACAGAGCATGGAAGAGGAATAGAAGTGCGATGCACCATGAAGCCTATGTGACCTATAGTAGAGCAGTTAAGGCACTAGTGCGCACGGCTAAGCGTAACGAAGAAATTCGTGTAGCGTCTCTCTCTTAAGAGAGCCCCAAGGAGTTCTTCGCGTACGTGAACAGCCGAAAACCAGTACGCCAACGCATCGGACCCCTGAGGGGCGCCGACGGCGTTCTCCAGGATTCAGATGAGGAAATAGCTGGCATACTCAACGACTACTTCTCCTCGGTTTTCACGAGGGAAAGGGGCGGAGAGATACCCAGATCGCCGATAGTGATAGATCGCGAGTTAGAATCACTAGAAGCAATAACTACAACTTCCGAAGAAGTTGCTAGAAGGCTAGGTCAGTTAAATGCGTATAAATCCCAAGGTCCTGACGGCTTCCTGCCAAGAGTACTGCGTGAGGTGAAAGATCAGGTGATCCCTCATCTTTCTGAGATCTTCAACTCATCGCTCGACAGTGGCGAAGTACCTGCAGACTGGCGTATGGCCAATGTCACCCCGATCCACAAAAAGGGGGACCGTGGCACCGTAGGAAACTACCGACCAATAAGTCTAACTTCAATCGTGGGCAAAGTACTGGAAGGCATCATAGGGGATAGGATAATGAATCATATAGAGTCTCACTACCTGTTGAGAGACACACAGCATGGCTTCCGAAGAAAGCACTCGTGCCTCACGAACTTGCTTGAATTTTTCCACGGTATAATGAGCGAGTTTGACAGAAGTCGAGCGGTGGACATACTTTATTTGGATTTCCAAAAGGCTTTCGATAAAGTCCCCCACCGCCGACTGATGGCGAAAGTACATGCCCTGGGAATAAGAGGAAAGGTCGCAAAATAGTTAGAAAGTTGGTTGTCGGACAGGCGACAGAGGGTTACCATCGGAGGCCACACCTCTCAGTGGTCGTCAGTAACGAGCGGAGTCCCTCAGAGCTTCGTGCTAGGCACTCTATTATTCATCATCTACATCAACGATATAGATGTAGGACTGGTGAGTCGTCTAGCGAAATTTGCCGACGACACAAAACTTGGAGATAATGTAGCGAATCCCGAAAACATCGAGATGTTGAGGGATGACCTACGGATGATCGGCGAGTGGGCTGACAAGTGGCAGATGCCTTTCAACTTAGACAAGTGTAAGGTGGAGAAAAAGGCTCATCGCTTGTTGGGTTACATCAAGAGGCAATTCAGCTTTCGAACAAAAGAGGTTGTTTTGCCCTTGTACAACTCGCTGGTGAGGCCTCACCTAGAGTTCGCTGTTCAGTTCTGGTCTCCTCATTATCGAACGGACATCGATCGTCTGGAAAAGGTGAAAGCCAGGGCCACGAAACTGATCCCATCGCTAAGGAACAAGTCATACCAAGAAAGGCTGCAAGAGCTCGAACTCTATTCGTTAGAGACTTGAAGACTGCGCGGTCGTCTAATAGAGACTTTTAAAATCTTGGAAGGATTTGAAAATGTCGACTCCTGCAAATTCTTTACCCTCAACCGGAATATGACTCGAAATCACGGGTGGAAGGTGGAGCTGCCCAGATTCAATACCATTCCGGTGGGTAATAAGTCATTCACATATGACATTTGCGACACATGGAATAAACTACCAGCGGGGGTTGCTGAGAGTAGCAGTGTTGAACAGTTTAAGAGTAGACTTGACAAATTATATTTGAAAAGTTGATGATCTCATAGCAAGTAATCAGTACATGCTAAGAATCGAAACCACAAAAAGTGCCTCCTCGATATGGGCCACAAGTCCTTTGAGGTACTTCTTTTCCTTGTAACTCCTTGTAACTCCTTGTAACTCTCTCTCTCTCACCATCACTCCTGCGTTCTGAACCAATTTTCTTTTGTTATATCGCGCTCAATTGATTACCTATTAATTTAATTATTTCATGTCAATTTATTGTTAATTAATTTGCTTTCATCATTTATTCTCTTGTTAATTCTTAAATACAGTTATATTTTGTTCTCTTTGTATTTGATCCTTTCTCGTGGGTTAACCTTCCAACACGGCGGCCTAAAACCTTCAATCATTAATTCATTTGAAACATTTGTGGTATCAGGTATTATGTTTGCTATCTAGGTTTAATAATATAATAACCAATACACTATAAAAAATGGTACCCAGAATGATTTCCCGATCAACCAATAAATATCAATATTTCAAACCAATTATCAAAAAAATTTAAAGAGCCTCGCGCCATTTTACGCTCTTTGGGCGGAACAGCCATCTCACTCATTTGTTCGTTTTTTTTTATATCACGTTTTATCAACTTCATCCTCCTTCCATTATTTGCAATTCTAATATTTTAAATTAATTAATATCCCTATATTACAGTGAGTGAATAATTTCCTTTTTTATAATATTTTTTTCCATTTTTTCACGTGCATTTCTTTCACGCACATCACTTCTATAATTCATACATTTCCCATATACGGTATTTCTTATAAAAAAAAAGCATCACATAGGAAATTCTACGTGAAAATTTTGTATTTTTCCAACCCTTTTTCTTCGATAGAATCAGATAATGCAGTAACATTTATCCTATTAAAGGATTATAGCCCAATATCTTCTCAAACAATTCTTTGAACTGAGGAAGGATATATTGCGAGACATCGAGCTTCGTGGTTGGTAGCGCAATCGATAAGCAAACATGCTAAATCAACAATGGTGATTGACGAAGCAATTTCTCTAATAATGCAGTCGTCTGCTGCAACCCACGAAGGAAATTTTAAGATCCCACATGCCTTCCTCACAATTCCAACCTACGGCTCATCAAATCCCATTGCTCGGTTGGATGTATGCGCCCCCAAGCGATAACGGATGAGGAGAAAATAGCCTCCATCGTACAAAAAGTTCTCATAAGTATCTTTATCAAATTTGGGGACATTTTGTTCAACGTGGAAAAGGTTAGGGCATATAATGAACTGAGGGAGGCTTTCTGAGAGGGATTTTGTAAGTCCGAAGTTGAGAATCGAGGGAGCTCCTAAATACTCAAGAAATGGGAGACAAGTGTCCTACCAGATTTTTTTAATCATATAAAAGACCTTATCAGGGCAAAGGGCGCTCAATCTGACCTCTTTGACCCTCTCCTCACCGAGTGTTTTATGGTGTCCCAGAGCATATTGGGCTTCGGACCCTAATGTCATCACTTACCTATCTTGACCACCTAGCAAAGCAGCCGACCCTAATTCTACCACTTTGCAGGCTCGGGTAACGTCAAGTTCTGCTTGCGAACGAACGTAGCGTGATGAAATCTTCCCCCCCCCCCTCCTCCCTTATCGAGGATAGATAGTGACCTCAGCCGGTTGAAATTGCAGCAAGAGACACAGAACGAGTGACGAAGGTGTATGGTGAGCGGAGAGATAGGACCCGTTCAGGTTCAGGTAAAAGAAACAAACGAGGGAACCTCAACAACGCTGTACGTGGGCACAACCTTGTAACCACCATTATGCTTTTTCCCATACTGCGCCTAGTAGTCTCCCAAAGCATAATATAACTTTTACTCAATCAACTCAATGGTGCTGGCACCATGACATATATGGTACAGAAGCTGTCAAATACTTGCAACCGTGCACATTTTTACAACAAGTTCCTCCTTCTTCATCTAATCGCAACTCTCCACTCTCCTCACATCACTCATCATCATCTCAACCAAACCTTTCAAATTTTTATCCTGCAAATTCAGCTCCAAATTTTCACAATTATCATTCTTTAAAATAGAAATGCATGGGACAAAGGGTCTACATCCCCTGTAATTACATTTTTTCCTCATGTAGGTCCTTTCTGGTATCTCATTCCTGGTAGACACTGGTGCGGAATGCAGTCTTATTCTTACTTTTAATGGCAACAAAGCTTGTACTACCTCAGATTTAGCTCTGAAGGCAGCTAATTCGAGCAATATTAGGACCAATAGAACGTGTAACATTCTAGTCTCACTCGGTCTCCTTTGAGTTTTTCGATGAACCTTCGTTACGAGGTAGATTGTCCAATATTGGGCCTTGATTTTGTTTAGGCTCACGGCCTCTTGGTCGATTGTCGTCTTTGCAAGCTTGTCGATTTCAAAACTTTACTCACTGTTTCAGATTCATTCTCACCTTCTCAAAGTTCCCTCCTCTCTATTCATCTCCCACCCACCGAGCTCTCATTCCAGCCCCTTCTGCAGAATTTTCCTGACTTTACCTTTCCACCTTCGAAGGATAGATCCATCAAACCAAATGTGGTGCATCGGATAGAGCGTCAGGAGGACCTGTATTATCCCAAGCTCATCGTCTAGCCCCAGATAGACTTTCTGCAATGCGTGATGAATTCCAATTCATGATGGATGCTGGCATTTATAGGCCTTCTTCTTCACCTTGAGCCCCCCCACTCCATATTTTTCCCAAATCCACGACGGGGTAATTCAGAGCCGTTGGGGATATAGAGCCTTAAACGCGATAACAATCAGGGACGGCTATTCATTACCGTAGATAGCCGATTTCACATCATCTCTCTCCGGCTGTACAATCTTTTCTCGCCTGTATCTGGTTCGTGTTTTTAATCAGATCCCTATTCACCCAGACGCTGTTTCAAAGACTAACATCAACACTACGTTTAGCCCTTTTGAAACTATCAAAATGCCCTATGATTTGCGAAATTTTGGCCAGACTTTCTAGCGTATCATGGACATATTTCTTAGAGGTCTGCCCTTTGTCTTTTGCAACATTGATGACTTGCTAATAGCATCTTCCTGGCTCGATGAACACTTTTCTCACCTTCGTCAGACCTTTTTTCGCCTTAAAGAATATGTTATCGTAATCAACACTTCCAAGTAGCTTTTTGGTCTCTCAACTCTCCTAGTTGGTGCATCATGTTCGAGTGTCGGGATCAACCCACTCGAAGACAAAGTTACCGCGATGCGCAATTTTGCTCAATCCACATCACGCAAGCAACTCAGACGTTTTTATGGCATAGTCAACTTCTACCACAGACTCATTCCAAATTGTACGCAGGTCATGCAACCTATCAACTCTATTATGTTTAAGACCAGAAAAAACTCTCTTCATGAATGCTCTACTGAGGAGTGCGAATTATTTTCTCGCACCAAAGAGGCTATTGCGCGCATCAGACGCATCCTCAACTCGCGTAAGTGCAACCTTGCAAGATATGATTGGTGACCTATGGCAACCTCATGTTTTCTTCTCTCGCTCTCTTTCTGACTCCCAAAAGAGGTATAGTACGTTATCACGTGAGTTACTTGAATATACATCGCTATCTGTCACTTCCGTCCTTATTTGGAAGTACGTGACTTCACTATTTTTACTGACCATAAGCCTTTGGTCGGTACTTGGTCATCTCGTAGCAAATCTTCTACACTCTGCAGTCGATAGTCGTCATCTAGAGTTCCCCCTGCAGATGACAAGCGATATTCGCTATGTTCCTGGCTCTTTAGACATCGTAGCGGAGGCGCTTTCCCACATTTCCGCGATTTCGGACATGAAACTCTCCCATACTGCCCCCATCGATCATGCGACAATAGCACTACCCCAGGAACAGGGTGAAGGCACACAAACACTGCATCACTCTTCTTAACCCGTATTCGTTAGATCGAATTACCAGACAGTCCATCCAGGTGCATCCTGTTCGACTATTCATTGTCCTTTCATTCCTCTCGCTTACCGTCGGCATATTTTCGACCAAATTCACAGTCTTCCACATCCCAATATCAATGCAACACGCAAGATAGTTGCTAAACTCCTTCTATGGCTAGGCATGAATGCCAACGGGGCCAAATAGACTCGCTCATACCTGGCATGTCAGCGTGCCAAAGTCCATCGCCACGAAAACTACTATGGTTCCATTTCTTCTTCAGTCGTCACGGCTTGACGCCGTTCACGTCGATCTAGTAGGCCCTCCGCCTTATTCATGTGGTTGTAATTATCTTCTCACCATGATAGACAGTTTCACCCGTTGGTCAGAGGCGCTTCCTATTTCAGACATCAGAGCTTCCACTGTCGCTCGAGCCTTCGTCAAAGGGATAGGTTGCTCGTTTTGGTGTCCCCTCAACTATCTTGACTTATCTTGGTAGCTAATTTGAATCCCATCAATGGTAGGCACCCGTGTTAGTGCTTGGCTCCTTAGTCTGCCTATCACCGCATACCATCCTCAGAGCAATTCAGCAGTGGAACGTCTACACAGGACTGTCAAAGCAAGCTTATGCTCCACGGATCCCAACATCACTTGGGTAGACAATCTACCTTTGATTTTCCTGGGTATTCCCTCGTCCTTAGAAGAGGATTTGGCCTGTGTTGTAGTTGAACTCGTGTATAGTACTGAACTTTGTCTTGCTGGTCAACTATTTTCTTCTTTAGACCAACCTTTACCTTCTCTCCTCAATCCTGCTTCATATGTTTGCAATTTTGTACGTGTGATGGCTGAAGTTAATCCAACCACCCCTAGAGTGCCTGCCAATAACAAAACTTTGGGCCGAAAGAAATGACATATTCCCATGTTTTTGTCTGTCGCGATTCAACTCGCTCTTCTTTGCACCTAGTCTATGATAGACCCTTTTCTGGTCATCTCTAGGAAGATGAAATTCTTCGTCGTTCAGATTGGCATCGAACAGGATATTGTGTCTATAGACCGCCTGAAACCCGCCTATATTGAAAATGTTCACCATGAGTACCCTTTATCAACTTCTCCTCCAACTATAACCCTTTATGATCCAAGAAGTCCACCGAATAACCTCCAAAACACTCTTACAACCACACCTGCTGCTCAAATTTCGCTTTCTGTTTTGCTGTCTTCGCCTATTATGTTGCAGGAAACCTCATCAGCATCGGTGGTTAGTCAGGAAGAAATCTCTCCAATATTGGTCACCCTGTCAATGCAGAACCGGACCCTAGACTTCCACGTCCTGCGAGACGCCATCTTGGAAAGAACCAAGAAGGGGATCACCTTTGATCTGACAATCTTCGTTCGTGTCGGTGCCTCGCCAACGCAACTGGCCCTGCACAGCACATGAGTATCCCTGTGCTCGCAGCGAACTAATGTCACTGCGATACATTTCAGTCTCGTCATAAGGAGACCGCGGTGTTACCAGCACTAACAAGACCATATATAAAGGAGGAAGGGGTGGTTAACTTCCCTAAGTAAGGAGTGTTTGTAGAACTGCACTCTGGTGTAGTTTTTAGAAACGTAATCAAATTAAAATAATTTTTATATCGATGTATTTCCTTCAATTCTACTTAAGCGGAGTGATGAAATATCAACCACAATATATATATATATATATATATATATATATATATATATATATATATATATATATGGGAAATATCACGAAAGTTATCGCGTGGTAATTATAAATATGAATATGTACCACGGAAGGAAACTGAATAAAAAGCGGATGGAGTTAGTAATTTCGTCTGTTCGACATTTTTAAATTCAATGGTAAGAAAAATAAGACACCCAGTATTTATACAAAGCACGTTTTCCTATGAGGTCAACATTTTAATGCTATCAGATAAGTCGGATTTTAGAAAAAGTGATAAAATTGGATCTAGCGAAAACAACCCTGGGCTAATGTTGAGATTACTCTCCTTTGTGTGGGAGATTAAAAATGATTCCAGGATATTTCTCTTTATAAAATCATTACTATGGATTATAGTATCAGTTTTTGACCAATTGATTCCGTGTCCCATCTTGGAATTGTGGACAGCTAACTGGTCAAAAAAAATGATTTTATAAAGAGAAATATCCTGGAATCATTTTTAATCTCCCACACAAAGGAGAGTAATCTCAACATTAGCCCAGGGCTGTTTTCGCTAGATCAAATTTTATCACTTTTTCTAAAATTCGACTCATCTGATAGCATTAAAATGTTGACCTCATCCCAGGAAAACGTGCTTTGTATAAATACTGGGTGTCCTTTTTTTCTTACCATTGAGTTTGAAGATGTCGAATAGACGAAAGTACTAACTCCATCCTCTTTTTATTCAGTTTCCTTCCGTAGTACATATTCATATATATATATATATATATATATATATATATATATATATATATATATATATATATATATATATAGTAGCGGCCATAATATAAGGGTCAGTAAGAACAAGTGTATTTAAATATTTATTATAGAAGTTTAACAAAACATATAATAACTTCTATATAACTTCAATCAAATATTATAGATTTGATTATATGTATCGAAAGATTTCTATGTTTGTAAAAACACCTAGTGATAGCTTTGACATCATGTGTAACAATCACTATCACAATAAAACGTCTCGAGTTCCAAACTATAAAAGCCATAATTCGAATCCTTCAGACTTATTGATACTGTCTAACAAATCTTTTTATCACGTGGTTAATAGAGATAATTTTGAAGCAATTTAAGAATTGACGTAAGTCATAGTGACTAGGGTAAAGAATAAATGACACAGAGAGCTACTTACTGGAGGCAGTAAACACTGACGGACTCAGTCAGCTTGAAACGTACTCCGTGAAAAGAGCTTACTACTAGTAAAGGCTGTTAAAACGGCAAGTAATAAAGGGGACTTATTGCTGCAAAAAGAAGAGATAAATGCGTCCACTGAACTGATTGGAGATTCTTCCTGTTTTTAGTGGACGGTGTATATGGCCTAACTGGGAAACCATGTATTTAATTTCCTTTCATTCAACACGCTACAACTTTTCCTAATTTCACCGACTAAAAGCGACATAACACGACCACCACAGCGACCAGACACACTAAACAGTAAAGTATAGTGAACCCCAAAAGGAAGCCCCAAAAGGGGAGCGAAGAATGGAGGCACTTGAGACCACGAGCTGGAAATTTTGTGGAGGCACCTTATAGCTTAGGTCTATATAGGTATGATGATTGTGAAGTGCTTACATAGGTAGGTAATTGGGGAACCTTAGGCTGTTAGGCAATTAGGGAGCACTTGTACTCACTTTCATTACAGTTTTACTCGAGAAGACAGAAAAAAAAAATATTCGTAAGAAAGAACAAAGAAAAAAACGCCTAGGCGCTTGAAACCAGGATGACGCTGGATCACCCCCTCTCTATGGAAAGGAGAAACTCTAGACCCTAGATGCCTACGGGTAGCAATGCAAACCATATAACACGAGAACAAGCCAGACAAAGGGAAAATCTGCGAGACACAATACGGCCACCTGAAAGTAGCATTTGTCAAGCTTATTGACATTCAAAGTTGCTACCTTGTAATCTGCAACGCAGAGAATGATGTTGATAAGTTAGTGTCACATGAAGGGATCGAAGCACTAAAGAAAATTGGATTGTTGATCAAAATACCATCTTAGATAACAGATAGCTGAAGCGTGATCTACAGAAAGGGGATATATGGGTGAAATCACAAGACAGACCAAATGAAAAGGGAGAAAGAAAAAATCGCAAAGAAATAAAAAATAATAAAATGATTAAATTTAGAAGTCACATACCTGTTCAAAATTGTGTGTGCAATTACAGAAATGGCCTTAAAAATAAACCAACGAGGGCTACTCATGTTCAACATGAGGATTATGTACACCGGAACATATGGAGCATGAGAAGCATATAAATATTCAATTGTGCTTTAGGTGTTATAAAATGGAAGATCACCTAAAACGACATTGCAGAGAAAAGGGTACAATATGTTCGGAATATGAACAGAAAAATGATGAATGGAGGGATGGTAAGAAGACAAAAAAACAATATAAACTGCCATATGCCACACGGAGCCATGGCCATGACATGCCTCCAAAGAAAATAAAAATGGAAAGAAAAGAAAAGGAAACAAAAGACGAAAATGAAAAGTAAAGAAACGCAACTTATGTGGGAGTGGCAAAATCCACCGTAAAACAAATGAAGGAAACACAAACGTACCTAAACGTGCCACAAGGAACATCAACGAAACTTTTGACATACATCCTATACTCGCACGTCATGAATATAGAGAAGCCAGGAACCTTCGCAATCACATTGAATACGATGCTTAATCTCAGGACTTTGGATAGAGGCGAGGCTCCACCTGAAACCCTGAAATTAAGCGTTGCCCTAACAACAACAACAACAACAACAACAACAACGATTACTACCCAAGAAAGCAAAAACTAGGAAGAAACACGAAGCAATGCGACACCAACGAAGAAAGCAATAACCAAAAACCATGGAAGCATCAGATATCAATTTGTAAATATGAATCAATGAGACACTCACTACCAGAGAATAAAGGCAAGATGACGTTATTAAGGCACTTAAAGAAGGTAAATACAAATGGGCATTTACGTAAATGTAAGGCCGGAAAAGAGGATCAGAAAGAGATAGAAAAACTCTTATTCAGGGACATAATAATAATAATTATAATAGGTATTATCTATCCTGGGGATGCGTCACTCTCAGTCAAGGGGCGTATAACGAAATGAAATGTGGCAAGATCAAGAGTTAAACAGAAGCCAGCAAGAGAGTCACCGACAAGATCCCCGGGAAACCTAAGAATTTCAATCTAATAAAACAATGGAAACTAAAAGAAGGAGAAAGCTCAGCTTACTGCAAATATTCCCACAAGACTGGATCAGTAAAACTAAAACACTAGGAAATATATTTTGAGACACCGATCCAGATATCATATTAATATCTGAACACGTAGTGAATTCAGAAAGATACAAATGAAATTGTTCAATTACACCCTCATTAACGCCAAACCTTCAAGTGAGCAACATGACTGGGCGGCCATAGCAATCATAAGAGGCCTAAAATACGCAGCGTTCAACAACCTGGATTAGGCATTCTTGGCTGTTAAAAATGAAACAGAAATGATGCCAATAATAGTTGCCACATACTATTAAGCGCCTAAGAGAAACTATCTCCCCCTGCACAACCTATTAAGAGTCTTTGGGGCAGGTCACTCCAACAATATTTAGGGGGAACCTCAATGGCAGGTGCAGAGCAAACGGCTACCAAATAACTAACAGAAGAGGTACCAATTTAGAAATAAAGTTAGAAAGAAATATATTCAAGAGAATAGGACCGAACTTTCCAACATACATACAGCACAGGCATTGCTACTACGAAGCCATATGTCACTTTAAGCAGTTACAACATGCCATTTAACATCCATACGCAGCCGATCACCATTGCATGTAGTAACCATGTGGGGGCATTACTGTTCATGAATCAATGTCCAATACAGAGAGGAAAGAATACAGAAGAGCTAACTTAAAATGGTATAAAGAATAACTGTAAATTTATCTCTAATGAGATATCAGATGCAAACCTGGAAGAAATTGACGAGGAAAGTTAAATATTAACAAGAACGATGAACGAGGCGGACGAAGAAAGCCTCGAGGATGAGACTCCGTACTCTTCCCCACCCTCAGTAGACGGAAGAAATGAAGAGAAAGAAAAATTGACAACTAAGCGGAATATACGATCATTTAATGCCCCTTGGACCAACAAGAAAAGATACAATGCACTTAGAAGACGGAAGGAAGAACTATATATGGAATAGCCTTATATAAAAAAGATAAATGTAGAAGGAAGACCTAAATAAAACTGGGGGTTAATAAAGAAAACTCAAAGGCAGACCCACAAGAAAGCAAATAATAATTAATAACGACTGGGGAAACAAAATCCAATAAGACAGACCGCAGAAGTAATATTTCGCGCTCGCTGCAAGTCTATGTTCTCCATAACACCAGAGAAAGAAGATTTCCATTCAGAATAGACGAAATGATCCACACTTGCTTAAGAGAAAACAACCCCAAGATAACCCCAGCATCGACATTAGAGTAAGAGGGAATACATTCTGGGTACAGGGGCTTATATAACAACAAAGCAAATCAAAGGCGTAATCAAATCATTCAAGCAAAAAGCGCCAGGCCACACAGGTATAACTTAAATAAATCTTACCAAGGCACCTGGCAACATCATAGAAACATAAAAAGAAATCTATAATGCGTGTCTAAACACCGGTTATTTCTCTAATGGCTATAAACTATTAAGATGATTTTCGGCCCTGAAACCAAGAAAAACACAGCTTAAAAGGTTAAAGCATGAAGAACAAAAGAAAAATATATGTCCTCGTATATGCCACTACGAAAGGAAGTTCTCTCGTACCATCCCATCTCAATCAACAGTGAATCTCAAACTGAAAAAACTGGATATCCAGAAGATTCAGAATAAAGCTCTCTACTTAAGTGATCTAAGTAGAAGTACAAAAGTACAACACCAAAGTGTAGTGAAAAGTGAAAAACAAAAGTGAAGTAAGTGTAAGTGGAACACTAAACTCAAAACGAATCACCTCTAATGAAAAGTGAAAATTAAATCATAAAACATAACAAACATCGCAACATATACAATATAAACAACATACAAAATAAAAAAAGCTCATATAGATTAAAACGTAAAAGCATGAATGCCACATTAAACACACGAATGAAAGAGAAACTGTCAAAAGTAATAGAGATTAGCCGGTTCGCCCGCTACTTGTATGGTGTTGCAAAAATGGAATAGAGGAACTAAAAGAGATGGACGGAACCGAGGGATGCGTGGTTCGGAATCCACGATAGAATCAGTAGCTCCACACAGCGAGTTGTTCTCTAAAATCAAATCTTCCCGTTATATGAAGAATGTCTAGATAGATTAACTTCAATTTTCTTACTTTCCGACTTCAAACTTTTACTCCTCTTCCTCCTACTCCTCTCTACCTTCATCGGCTCCCACCCACCCTGACTTTTGCAACAAGTGTTTACGGAATGACAGGACACTAATGACACGAGGTGGCCATGGGCAGTAAGACATCGCGAATATTTAGAGTTAACTATTACAGGAGTTTTAATGAATATTGTCTTCCTGATCGCGAATTAGCAGAGGGTCCGTGATTTGAGGCAGTGAGTGACAGATCGAATTCCGATCAGGCTCCAAATGGACCCCCAGATGGGGATCTTGGTCTATTTTGAACTTTTGGAAAAGGAAGGATATATATATATATATATATATATATATATATATATATATAATAATATAGGTTAAAGCCAGAACCAGTATTCGGAACATATATAATTTGGAACGTTTCGAACATTAGCTATGTTCATCTTCAGCCTATAATGGACTAAAACAATAGGAAAGCAAGCATGTTTAGAATACATAAAGAGATGTATGTATTAATGACTGGCAATATTTTGAATTTGAGAGAAAATAATGCGACAATGTAATAATGAATATTACAGTTTAGTAAGACTTTCAAGAAAACAATGAAAAAATTACCGAGAGGGGACAATGCGAACTTACAAAGAAAAACACTGCAAAATTATAAAACAAACAGAAAACAAAGCAAAAATTAAAGTGAAATAAATGAATGAACACTTACCAACTTGAGAGAAGGACAGGAATCGAATGATTTAATATGAGGGAATTTTGAACTGAGCTACAAAAGGTAGTTGTTTAAAATAACTGAAATAGGGTTAACCAACTAATAAAACATTATAATTATCGGGTCATTGAGTGAGCTATTATTACATTTTAGGTAAAAATGAATTATAAAACAAACTAAAATTACGATATTTTAATTAATAGATGTAAAGTGGTGTGGACGACTGACTCGACTTAATTCTGGATTAAGCATTTGAATAAATAGAGATTCCAAAATGTTGAGATCTACGGATTTATCCGCAGAACCCCAAACTTTGAAATTTGAGGGGGACAATAATGAGGTACAGGTATCCGAACGATTCCTTATTGCAGAGAATTCCGGTTTTATAATTCATTTTTACTTAAAATGTAATAATAACTCACTCAATGACCCGATAATTATGATGTTCTATTAGTTGGTTGCACATATTTCAGTTATTTTAAACAACTACCATGTTTAACTCAGTTCAAATTATATATATATATATATATATATATATATATATATATATATATATATATATATATATATATATATATATATATATATATATATATGAAGAAAGCAAATAAATACAAGTTCTGGGGTAACACTTTGAGCTAAGTAGAATCACTATGCCTGGTAGCTTAATGGTAGAGCATCTAAACGTCAATCAGCAGATCAAGGTTCGAGTCCCAGCCAGGAATTTCAAACTTTTTCCCCTGACGTTGTTTCTGTCATCTTAATAAAAATTGCCTTCATTGTGCCGCCCTTTGCTCTCTTTGATCCTAGTATTCTTCCAATGTCCCTTTCTCTTACCTTTCCTGTTTCTTGTCTCATTGCATATATATATATATATATATATATATATATATATATATATATATATATATGCAACCATGTTTAAATTTTTATAAATTTTATGAACTTTGCCATTTATAATAATTTTAAAAAGGAACTCTAAAATAAATTTCCCCCCCTTTCAAAATATCACGTTGCTAAAATATAGTTATAGAAGAAGAAGATATATAAAATAAATTTTCTGAACTTCACCATTTGTAATTCTTTGGGTTTTAAAAAATTCATAAAATTTCGATACTTATATTTATTCCTGAACTTCACCATTTTGTTTTTTGATATTATAAAAGAATTATTAGAAATAACTTTGCTAAAAAAACATAAGTCATAACCAAACTAAGATGAAATTATTATTCAAATACTCAAAAAATCCCCTTCTTAAATTATAGAGTTAGTGATGATGATGATGATGATGATTATATATATAAGAAACCAATGGCGAGGAGCAGACTTAAATCCACCATCAAAAAATCTTTATTTAGATTGAGTAGTGCAACGTTTCGACCTTACGTTCATCCTTTGGTCACATGGGCATCAGCCTTAGAACAGGGAAACTTCTTAATAAAAAGAACATTCTTCTCTAAGAGAGCACTCGATTAAATGCCAAACAATTCCATCCCTGAATGACTTCGAGATTTTGGACTCAAACTCAAACCCACTGTCACTACGTATCTCTGAATCTATTTATATCAAAACATTATCTCCCTCACCCAATTCTGATTCCTATTCTATTACATTAAACATCCTTTAAATAACCACTACTAGCGAAACTGTTATATTTCACCTCTCTACCACACCATATTCTCAATGGATATCAAAGATTCAAGGTATGTTTCTCCCTCATTGGATCCGTTTGGTTTTGTATTGAATTTTGTTTTGTTGTTTTTTAAGCTTTCATTAGCCAGTATTTTAGTTGTTTTTTCTTGTGTACAATTTTACTTCACTTCTTTCCTTAAATCGTTGTATTTTACTCCCCTGTTATTATAATTCGTGGTAAACACTTAAACCTATTTTGTATATTTGCATATCTGTTTTCTAGAGCCAGAAGATGACCGTAAGGTCGAAACGTTGCACTACTCAATCTTAATAAAGATTTTTTGATGGTGAATTTAAGTCTGCTCCTCGCCATTGGTTTCTTATAAATTAAGGTTGCACAGCGGAAACTACCTGGATTTTATATATATATATATATATATATATATATATATATATATATATATATATATATATATATATTATATATATACCCCTCTCTTTCGTTATACCACGTCCCCCCCTTTCCCCCTCTCTCTC
Organism: Ceratothoa steindachneri; assembly: GCA_963969495.1. Classification (NCBI taxonomy): domain Eukaryota; kingdom Metazoa; phylum Arthropoda; class Malacostraca; order Isopoda; family Cymothoidae; genus Ceratothoa; species Ceratothoa steindachneri. The sequence goes on along the minus strand of OZ018335.1, from coordinate 67,853,125 downwards.
TCTCTCTCTCTCTCTCTCTCTCTCGCATGTACGAGCCATCTTGAATCGGAAGTTGATCTGTCACTCACTGCCTCTGCTAATTCGCGAGCAGGAAGACAATATTCATTAAAACTCCTGTAATAGTAAACTGTAAATATTCGCGATGTCATACTTCCCATGACCACCTCGTGTCATTAGTGTCCTGTCATTCCGTGCACACTCGTTGCAAAATTTAAATAGCCAAACTCGGCCACCGCCATTAACCTTCTCGTTACACCGGCAATAATCACAACTCAGTGGTAAACTCGGTTATCAAAATGAATCCAGCTCACCAATGTATCTCAAATCTTCTGAAAACTTTCACGCAACCACTCAAGGAACCTCACAAGCATCATTATACAGTGTGACGCAAGTGAAAGATGGTTTTAAGCAGCAACTCTACTGGAACCACAATGAGAGCACAGTCTTCCGCTTCTCGTAGTGTCTCTTTGCTCATCAACACTCCAAGTCATGGATTATCTCTCGCTATCGCCATGTGAAATGGAACATTTGTGTACACTTGCCAAACCAAACGGGCAAGTCGCATTGGCTCGCGACGGGCAGGGTAGGACAAGCAGGACCAAGTTTCAACCCAAGAGGAAGCTCCAGCAGCCACATGTAGCATGAGTCAAGTAACTCTCCTGTGATGATCGGCTTTATCTCAGCTGCGGACCCTCGGCGCCTTCTGACCGCGCCACCAATTTCATCTCTCATCATCAAGCCATAAAATGTGTTCCTCCGTACAAGTTTCAATCAAGGGAACACAATTAACACACTTCTGCCGCCAAAATAGGTCATGTGCAAAGTTAAAACCCATGCATTTTCATCCTGGAGCCCGCCACGGGTTTGGATTATTTGGTTGACAGTGGTTCGACGCCCTCCATCATCTCGGCGTCGAAAATCACAGGAGAAGACCTTCAACTGGTTCATCTCTACAGAACGTATCAGGTGAGAAATTCCTGTCTATAAAAAAAACCTATTAGGTCATCTTATAAGTAATGCCGCATTTTTTGTCATGTTTATCATTATTTTATGGGTAGAAATGCAACTCTTTGAATTAATTTATATTTTAATAAGTATTTATTTATTAATTTAATGAGGAATTTAGTTTACACCCGTTTCTACCAATAATATGCATCTTTCTACTAACTTTTCAATATCAAGCTTGTAAAATGGTTTGACTTTGATTTTAAATGTTCTTTAATCTTGTTTTGGCCTCTTTTGTTATTGATATCTTCATTCTCTTCAGATGATTCGCTAAACTACTAAAGAGTAGTAATATGATGTCACTAAGTCGGGTGAGTATGGATGATGAATCATTAATTCTCAATCGAACTTGTTAAGTTTTGTATGGTATGTCTTGCGATATGAGGTCACACGTTGGCACGATGAAAGACTTATCTTCTTCTATTGATCAATACTGGCCTTTTTCTCTTCAAAAAATGCACGTAAACGGTTCTACTGAACATAGTCAATCTCTTTCGTGATAGTCTGATTTGGGTTAAGAACTTCAAAATTAATTAATATCCCACTAAACGCACAAGAGAATCTCCCGTGGATGAGGCCGTGTTTTGGCTGGGTTATTGGTTTTTCCCTAGGACTAATCCATTGTTTTGAAAGTTTAATAGTATTCTACATAACTCACTTTTTATCTGCCGTAAGAACCACTCATTACTTATGGGATTACCTAATAAATTCCGGTTTAATTCTCTGATGGCTATTCTTAATTGCAGATGTCAGTCATCCTCTCTTAGCGAGCTATTTTCTGCAGCATTCCTCATTCTTTGATTTGAAGGGACGTGGTCTTAAAGACTTTTGTCTACCCTATGGTGTATGAGCAACCAGTTCAATACACAATTAAACATCCTATACAAACAACTGTTCTGTCTTTTCAGTCCGAACGGTCTGCCCCGACTGCTGCCTGCAAAAGTAAAGGTAGTCAAAGATGAGTTTGCGAAGGTGAAATAGAAGATATTAGCATCACCTTTGCACCTGGTTTCAAAAAAGATGGCACCTATAGGCCGGGCTGTCTGTGACTTTCTTGCCTTAAACAGAGTCACCAAGGCTAATAGAGACTCTGTTCCTTTCATATTTGTCTTTACAACACTTATTGCAGGTACAAATACCCTTCCCAAGCTTCATTTTCTAAATACGCCTCATAAAATATTTTTTGATAAATCGAGCGTGACTGAGACAGAAATTTTCACCCCGTCGGGTCCTAGAAATTCAATTTTCATGCGACTTTGTCTGATATCGTTATTTCAAACGTTTACGCCGTTTCTTAAACAAAGCTCTGGGAGACCTTCCCTCTATATTTTCTTTCATAAACGACATACTGGTTTATTCACCTGAACAAAGGAAACTCGCATAAAGAGATTCGAAAAATACAAATGAATTAAATATTAAGAAAAGGTAAGCTCAAATATATAACTGACCGGGGAAAAAACAACGGGAGATACAGTCGGAAGCTTAAAATGCCTAATGGAATGGGGAAAATTAATTCCACCAGAAATAAGATTAATTAGTACAAGTTTGAGGGGGCCTCGAAAAAAACCTTGCTGGCGCAGGTAAGCAATACATGTATGCAATGACTAGTAGCCAATTAAAAATTAACTTACGTACTACAATAAACATGAGTTAGAAAATGATTTTAATGACTATGGGATGAAGAATGACGAGGAATGCCCTCACCAAAGGTGAAGGAGTAGGGGCTATTTATCAGTGCGTAAAAGAGGTCAGAGCAAAATGGCTCGTTGACAAGAGCAGAGGACGGACGGTAAGGTCATCGTGAAATCCTTGGAATTGCATGGGAGAAAGTGAGTATCAAAAGAACTCTTATAAAATGCAATCCATCGAGACTCGTTAGATCAATGTGAACGATGCACAATGGCCCTCAAGGGTATCCGAAGGAAACGCCCACAGGTACTGAGTATTGTTGCCGGGGAGAAAAGAAAACTGTAATTAACGTGATTTCTTAGAACTCTCGCTAGCCCAGTTGACAAGGATTTCCACGTCCAGGTACAGGGTTCGATTCCCGGCAAGAGCGGACGCAAAATTACACTGGATGGAAGCTTGCCGCCAATTGACGGCGCGCCAGGTTTACCGCATGCACATCGGTAGCTCCTTCCACGTACATCACCACATACATAACCACAACACCGCCGCTGATTCTTCCACCCCCTTCCTTCTCCTACACAACACTCTCCCGGTTCATAACTTCGCTGTTTGGTGGAAAATCAGAGTACTAACTCTCTTTTTACACTTTAATCTGCAACAAGGAAAGGCTCATGCGCTTGCTAGCAATCGTCATTCTGATCTTTGTGTAAATATCACCATTTGATCAGGAGATTTCGTTTACAATTTTAAAGAGGGTGGTACCTTTAACTAACTTACTGACCAGCGGAGTTTCAGCAGAATGGTGATCGTTAGTAATGGGAGCCTCTACCCCGCCCCCCCATTGATCAGTTTGGGGATCAATACTTTTTATTTCTTATAGTTATTAACCTAATATCATATCTATATTTGCGTATCAGACGAAGCTAAGTGGAAATGAGACTAAAAGAGAAGCCATGATAAAGGTACAAGCAAATGTCGATAAACTTGCAGAGTGGTCAGTTAAATTGAACTTGAACAGAGAAATGAAAAAATAATTGTAATATTTGAGGAATATCGTAGAAGGCAGTGTAAGAGAATAAGCATTTGGATTTATGGTTAGCAAAGACTAGGAATTTAAAGCAGGGTCGAATAGCTTTAAAAATAATAATAATAATAGTGATTTTTTGGAAAACTCTCTACTGGCCCTGAGTAGAACGAATTTCGTTTGTCCACTATTCATTCTCATATTACATGTTCTTACCTTGCACTTTTGGAACTCTTAGAATGAAATTTAAAGCAGGCAACCGCAGATGTATTGCCCATCACAAGTGTTCAGATGCCAAGGGATTTCTACGTTTCAGGTCGTCTTTAACACGACCCTCGGAAAGGTAATTTTGTGTGTAAGCATCAGTCAAATTGCAGCAAAGAAGTGGATCTTTGATGGAACAAAAGTAAAAGTATATCAGTAAATTAATGATCCAGAAACAAATGTGGTTTTTTTTATTGATTTATATTTCACTTTTAGGCAAGAAAACCATAATGGCTTCGTTATATTAACTAGAGACACCTATTTAATGTCCGATTTAAAGGAAGAGTTGGGGATAAAGAAGGAGGAAAATTATGGGAGGTAAAAAAAAAATAGAAGGACTACACACAAACAAGAGAAGCACGCGAGAACACTCATTTGAACCAGGTACATCCACGCTACTGATCGACTTTCCAGGCGAAGAAACGCATCACGCAACTGCAATTGCGCCCCTCGCACTGATTCGCTGGATGAAGGTCAGCCTGGAATTGAGACCAAATCACGGTGCGTGGCTGTTTCGACCCAGTGGCCTTCTCTCGGCCCCAACTGCGGGGAGCTCAGGTCTTCATTAAGAGGTTCGCTCGCTCTTTCCAATTGTTTGGAGGGAAGGAGAAAATTCCATGCTTTGAGAATAATCTAGAGCTACTTTTCTAGCCTTTTACTTATCAAAGAGAGAGAGAGAAGATTTTAATAACAGAAAGCGACAGTGTTTAATTTTATTCATTGGACCAACAGGACCATCGGGATATATCTTCATTAAAAGCTTTTTGAAAAAGATTGTTAAGTAATTGATGAAGTTGTGTGAAGTGAAAATTTATGTAATGTATATAGCTCCAATAACAAAAGGAGAAAACTACTGGGTGCATCAGGAACCGACCGGCAGGGAGGTATACTCTGAACTGTCTCCCCTTCCTCCATGAATGAGGTCAGTCCCTGTGGAGAAACCTTTTAATTATTGGAAGGAAAAAAGCAAGTTGTGTAATCCCCCAAAAAGTCCAATCTGCGGGAAAATTAACTGATAGGAGAAATGCAAAGAAAATGATGTATGAAAATGACAGGAATAATCAAAATAATTAAGAGCCAAAAAGATTACAAGAGCAAATGTTGTTACCAATTCGTTCACAGAGCCCAGCCACTCCCATATTCTCTTGGTCTGGGCTGTAATCTTTCGTTTCTCCATGAGCAGAAAAAAGTCATTCTCTGCGAGTCAGGGACTTGCCTGGACCAAGGTTAATCAGCTGGGCTATCCGGGGGCTCAGTGAGGTTTATTGGGCGGGCCACCCCCTCGGCTCGGCTGTCTACTTTTCCTTAGATGAATATCGCAAGTATGGTCTGATCCTTGACCATTTCATTTTTACGCATAGACCTTACTTAGAGGGCATGGGGATCGTTAAATCGGGGTTATCACTACCGCTTCCTCCCCAAAAAAACAACCACCCAAAAAACACTTTAAAAAACCCAGCCTAAGTGGGTTTTTTTTGGTTTTAGAAAAAAATATTTTACATATAAAAATTTACTTTTATATCCTATTGAAAAATAAAGTCTATATATGTACATAAAGTAAACAATTTAAAACCCATAAAGATCTTCCTAAAAATATATATATAAATAACATCAAACAGGGGTTTTCTTTTAATTTTGATCGAAAGTTCTGCGTTTCATTTGCTCGTGTTTCAGTTTTCTTTGATATAAAGGATAATAATACAACACATGAAATTTTAATGTAGTAAAACTTTGTAATTATTATATTAAGTAAATAAACATTTTCCTAAATAATTATATAAAGGACAAAAAAACTAAACAAAAAATTGCATCAGTTAATACAATGTCAGAGAAAGAGAGAGAGAGAGAGAGAGACGGACGGGAATGCTACGCATCGGTTATAGCAGATTAGCTAATTTAGTTACAGCAGTCGAGCAAAACTCGAGTCAAAAATATGCTAATGAGATCGGCTTCTTTTGAAGACGCTTAACCTCCGTTCTAATAAGACGTCCCATATAGCGAGTCTAATTGTAACAATGGGAGGTTCCGCGAGATGTCGTGAACTGTCTAAAGATCACTTCCGGCGGCTCTGTATAAATAGTAAAGCATCGGCCGGGGCAAAATTAGTATTTTGCCAAGAGGACACGATGCATAAGGTAAGGCCTGCATACTTATTGCTGTCCGAGTGTAGGTGGGAATTAAGTTGTGATAAATGTTAAATATTGACTAAAAAATTCATTGTCCTCCGAATAATTCCAGACTTATATAAGACCCAGTGCCCTGATTGCTTGAATTATCCTTACGAGTGTCTATTTTGTTGTCTCTCCTTATAGTTTCTTGCTCTCGGCCTCCCATACCCCAAGAGTGGGAAGACAAGAAAAAAAAGGAAAAAAAATTCTCGATGTAAGCTTCCTAGAGAGGGAAGAAACTTCTACGCTGCCATATTCGAGCCCAGCTTCCCCCCATCAAAATACTCCTTCGATCCCTATTTTCGAGGCTGGCAGTGGTTACTGGAAGATTTGTTCTATCTTTCATCCTAACTTCGAACAGGCCGAATACTAATCAACCCTAAGTGCAAACCCAACCCGTGCTGTTGGAAAGTAATCGAGCTCGATGCTCATACCCCTGTTCCTCTCGAGCAGCAAAATCTTTGAGTAGTAGATCCACCCGGAATCGGAGTCCCCTCTGTCGGTCGCGTGCGGTCGCTTTTGTATACTCACGGCTTCCACCAGGAGTCAATATTCTAAACTTATTCGCTCAGTTATTCCTATGTATGTATCTTTCATGTCCATTATTTTATTTTTGTTTGTACAGTAGTAAAGAATATTTTGTTTCTTCCAGTTTGATATTCAGAGCCTCCTAGATATTTGATTTAATTCTGCCAAGTGTAGCTGTTGTCATAAGAAAACTAATCACTCTTACGAGATTTATTTCAACCCATAGTTAAATTGCATCATTCGAGGCAAGGCCAAATTGCAGAGGTGCCCTGCGTGCTATCCGCTATCCTTTCCGGGACACGGAAAGCAAACAGAGGTCAGGAGATCTAACCTGACCTACGACATACAAAAATAACCCTTTTTATGTGTTGGTAGATTTTCACTACTTTCTCCGTTTTTTCACTCCCAATCTGTTTCTCATTCTATTCTATATAAGTCTAAATGAGGAAAATAACCTTTCTACTGCAGCTGAACTAGCTGTACATGAATGTATGGACCTAAAAATGAACAAAATCCATCTGGCAATTTCTTCCCATTTGTTTTTTTTCTGCTTCCTATTCATTATATGCCACAACTTGTTTGAAGAAAAGCTGGATTTAACTGATTCAGAAAACATGTTGGGTGGAAAAATTTGACTATCATTAAGCTGAAATTCCTACAATCCAACTGCATAATTTAGATGGATTTCATTGAGCCAGTTCTCAGCTTGTTCTTCAGCTTCCATCTCTAGATTTTCTCCTGGAATTTTAAATATAGCAAATTAAAACTGTGGTATTCAGGCATTGGCAACATTCCACTTTCAGTTCCAGAATGTTAAAATCACTTTTAGCGTGTAATTCTTCTGCAATACTAAATTAGCACAATTACAACTTCTTACCTGAGTGACGAGGATCAGTCATGTAAGTAAAGTAATGAACAAGTTTCATGGATTTTTGAACCTATCCTTGATACTTTGATGATCATACTGCAAATCAGAATTATTCATTAAAGATATTCAGATGTGGACAGCAAATGCGAGCCTTGTTCCGTCCGCTTGGAGCTGGGTTAAAAACAAAAGTAACACAAATTTTGTACTTTACGTACTCGTATTATATTGATTTTATTGATATTTAATTATATTAGGATTATCGACAGACCTACATTGCTGTTATTATTTTCATTATTACTAATATTAATATCATACCTTGTCTATAGAAGTTCCAAAGTGTTTTAGTTGGGTCAGGAGATGCTGAGATTCCCGATATATGCTAGCATTGTCAATAATTTGGCCAATGTTTGCAGGGAAGCTCTGATCTTGTTGCCCCTTTATTCCCTCCCAAACCAATAACCCCCCCCCAAATAACAATGAAACCCAGTGGGTTTTTTGTTTTAATTGTTTTTGTTTCAAACCCTCTGTTAAATTCTGGTCTATGTATGGCGAATCTTAGAATACCTTGTATTTAAATGAATTTTGATAATTGAACCATTGTGCTAAAATTAGTGTTGAAGTTTGATCAAGAACTTAGAAAATAAGGCCTATTCACCACCACTGGTGTCTAGCTCTAGAAGTAGACCGGATATATATTTGGATGAAATTGGAATTGTTAAGATTAATTTGATTTCTCTTTCTTGGGGAGATATAGAACTGTGCATATTATTGTTCTGTATATACTCATGCTAACCATGGAATGAGGTATATGGAATCACGAGCAGTAATAAGGTAGGACATGGTAGTCCTTTCCTCCTATTGTTTCTTATGTTCAAACTCTGAATGTGAACTGCAAGTGTGCGATTAGACGAAAAGTGAAGTATGAACATACGTTCTCCCCACCACTCTCAATACAGAAAGCCTAAAGATTAAATGCCTCATTACAATAAGACATTTCTGAGCTTTTGAAAAAGTGGTCCCAGCTGATCCAGAGACTAATATTCTTATCATGGGTACAACTGAGACCCCTTATGTTCCGATGGGCCAAATGGCTCTGCTATTTTTGAAAACCTCCGGCATTTCTAATCATTATGCCCTAGAATAGTTTTGCATATCTAAAAACTACTTCACAAAGTATTGCAAAACTTTAACCTTTCAGTTGCTTTCAAATACGAGTCAACTATAAAAAAACATTCTAGTTCACAATAATTGTAATGATATTCGGTGTAGCGGTCTATACCTCTACAAGTGTAAATATTTATTTCTAACTGTAAATATATATATATATATATATATATATATATATATATATATATATATATATATATATATATATATATATATATATATATATATATATATATATATATATATTTTCAAGAAGGGTTGGTAACCCTTACATAAATCGTGATATTGTTACTCCAGGTCTCCCAAGCGTCTTAAAATTAACATGAGGTTCATGAGCATTGCTGTCCTCGTCGGTGAATCAGGTCTGTAAATATAATTGCAATTTTTTAGCTAAAAATTTCCCAAAAGAATCCCGATTTAATGCGTTATAATCTATTTAACCACTATTTAACCAATTTAATTGCAATTAACCAATTACTATCTATAAATTATCTATTAGCCAATTACTATTTAATATCTATTTATCATACCATATAATCTATTTATCATCCCATAAAACAATTTAAACTATAATCTATTTGACAATTTACCAGATAATAATTACCAATCGAATTACTCATTTAATTGCAATCAACCAATTACTATTTATCAACTAAATCAATTATTAATTGTCAATCAATTTCCCAATTTATAATCCATTTAATATTTATCAAAATATTTACCAAATCAAATTTACCAATTAATATTTGTCAAACCATTTAATATATTACCAATTACTATTTATAAATTATCAATCTATTTATCAAACTATTTACAAATTACTATTTACCCATTCTCGTTAACTCATGCAAATTTAATTCCCACGCGTAAAATTCAATTCAGTCAAATTGCTACTGTATAATTTCACCTTTAAATAATTTAACTGTTAATTCAACAATATATATTTTTCTTAACTCTTAGTTTTTTGTTTACGTTTTTCCCCAACGTCGCACAGGTTTAGGCCTGCAAAATTCAGACTTCACGTTATCATTTAACTTCATTCCCTTGAATAACGTAATATAGGTTTTGATGTTTATTGTGATCAGAGCTATCTACAATATTGACGCAATATTCATCTAAAATCTATATGGGGGAGTCTATTCGGTCGAATGTTCTGTTTGTCCTAGTAAATATTTTGGACAGACAGGAAAGCAATTTTCTGTCCGTATTAATCAGCATAAATACAATGTTAGGAGAGCTGTAAATAATAGTGCGTTTTTTGTGCATATGTCCAAAAATAACCACTTAATTAATTGGAATTCAGCAAAATTTATTTTTCGCTCAAATGACTCAATTAAAAGAAAACTTGTTGAATGTTTATGTATAAGCCAATTTAATAACTTTAACATTTCCCTGGCCTTTTTAAAATTGATGTCGTTATGAAAACCTCATTCTTAAAGAAATTAGCTTTGACTTATGTTGCTAATTTTTTTTGCAATTTTCATTTTTATGTGAACCCGATTTGTCAATATTTAATTATTGCATTGATTTCGTATTAACATTATTTTATTTCTCTTCCTCTCTCCTTGTCCCTCTCCCCTTCGTTTCAATTTACTTTTCGTGTCTCTCCTAATCTCCCTCTTTAGACTATCGCCTTATCCGTTAATCGTTTTAACCCTTTTGGCCCTGTTCTTGACTCTTTGTTGCCTCTCGGTTTGACCTTGCTACCTGTTATAGCTAAATCTTAATATGAATTTACCCATTCCTCTCCTACTTCCTCATTGGCGATTTCTTGTCTTAGAGGCGGTCCTTTATCTTTTACTATCTTATATATACCCTTATTATATTATTTTCTCGTGTAGTTATCCTTGAGAATAAACTGAATAAAGTTCGAAAGTACTTGGAAGCACCTTTTCATTTTCCTGCGGGACATTGTATTCATATATATATATATATATATATATATATATATATATATATATATATATATATATATATATATATATATATATATATATATCAAAGTAGCACGAGCGAATGATGAAAATGAATCCATTAAACCACATTGAAAGAGAAAACGGAATAATTTTTATTACCTTTTTCGAAAAATCCGTGCAGGGAAGCGATTCGAACCAGACACACTGAGGCAGCGAGCACCGCTTTGATCACAGTTAAAAGTATGCCGTTAGTAGCGTAGTGTACTAACGTCATACTTTTAACTGTGATCAAAGCGGTGCTCGCTGCCTCAGTGTGTCTGGTTCGAATCGCTTCCCTGCACGGATTTTTCGAAAAAGGTAATAAAAATATTACTGCAAGAAAAAATTATTCCGTTTTCTCTTTCAATGTGGTTTAATGGATATATATATATATATATATATATATATATATATATATATATATATATATATATATATATATGGCAAACGAATTGATGGACGCAAACTTCAAGCGAAGTATAAACAGGATGACCAGGACAGAACCGTAGATGCCTCGTAACATTTATTTCAAACGTTTCAGGATTATAACTAATCCCATCATCAGTGCTAAAGAAAGAATACAAAATACAAACTTAAATGTATACATAAAAAGTTAACACATGTAATAAAATTGTGAAACATGAATATTAAATTTGAGACTAATTGATTACATTAGAATTATGGAGGAAAAACAAACTAAACCAACGAGAGAATTTCTACAAAATAGGAAAGAAAATAATTGACAGTGGATTTTATTCTTGCACTCCCTCTAAAAAAAAAAATGTGAAAATTAACAAATTAGCATGTTCTTTAATGAGTGACTATATTTAATGGGGCAGATAATGAGTTATTATTTAGACTGCGCTGAAGTTTTGTAATATAAATTGACTCGCGCAGGTAAAGGTCCGAGATGTTTCTTACCGCATTAAGTATCGTGAAGTTCTCGAGTGTAGCCGTAGAGCCACATTGTGACAGATGGTTTCGAATTGGGGATGGATCAGGTTTTGAAACGTGTAGTCCAGTTCTTTCAGATCTACCCAATATGCTGCATGAAGCGGGAGTAAAGCGTACGCCTTGTTGCCCCCACATATGATACAGTGCTACTGCACGTACAACGAAAAACGTATACAATTTTAGATTTCATGTTGGTGGGTGGTTGATCTTTGAACTTAAATAATGATCTCAGTCTGAAGTCATTAATAAGAACAACAGATGGTAATAATTGAGGATAGGCTGAATTTAACAGTTTTAACAACTTTTTTTAAAGTTTTTCAAATTGGTAACCAAAGTATGGTAATGAAAGGAAGATCTTTAATTTATTGACAGTTTATAGTGGAGGCAGAGTCGAGTAATTTTATTGAGAAACAGACTAATTTGCCTCAGAAATAGTGATTTGGGATAGCCATTGGAGGTAAAGAATTTTGTTAAGAATTCGAATTCTAAATGTAGGGCTGGAAAAGTTGAAGACAAGTTATATGCTCTTTCCTGGTCGGTTAATTTCACGTTTAGGTGACTTTTCTTGGCCACCACGATCACCTGATTTTACCCGTCCAGTTTTTTTTCTTTGGGGATATCTTAAAGAAAAGGTATACGTAAATAAACCTAATATTCTTCAAGAATTGAAACAAAACATCATTGAAGAAATCGACAAAATCACTCCTGATGTTTTGGAAAATGTCATGGAAAATATGGTGCAAAGAATCCGCCTTTGTTTTAACAATAATGGAGAACATTTGAAGGATATTATATTAATAAAAATCCAAGATCTCCTCTTTCATTTTATATATCACCCACTTTTATAACTTAATTAGTTTTGGTGTTATTAATTTTTAAAAATGTGAAGTAACTTTTGGGCCCCCCGTTATATATATATATATATATATATATATATATATATATATATATATATATATATATGAAACAGGTTATCCAAATGAAATTTGAAAAGTCACAAAGTCGAAGATGTGCGGGATTACAATATTACCCTTGAAAATCGGCAATCGGCATCACATGTGTCGCCTAGGGTAATTAAAAGTGCTCACCAGGGCCACAGGTGTTCAATTTGAATTTTCTCTTTTTTTCTAGTTTTTCCTCACCTAAGTTTTCATGCGTGGGGAATTTCCCCAATAATGTGGAGCAGATGGCCAAAGCAGCCGACAAGCTTTTTAATACCCATATGCTAACTGGGAAGCAGTAAAAAATAACGAAATCGAATATTTTAAAGCTACTATTGCGCAGGATTGGGTACTGACGGAGTTTTTCGGCCACGAAACAGAACGAAGCCATTTTTCAGTCCTTCTGCCGCCGAATTTTATTATTTGCCCTCATAGAAAACCGTTATTATTAATATATTAACAGCGTTATCTTAGGCAAATACATTCGAAAGATGGAAAAAATCGAAGAAAAATTGGTGCGGGTAACTTAGTGGCATTAATAGACAACTGATCTACTTTAGGTCTATCTGACACCCTTCTTCCTCGAACTGAGAAACCACAATCCAAGATAGCTTCTAACCTAACTAGCCACAAAAAACTTGTTTCAAAGTTACCCCTTTAAGTTAGAGTCATTTACCGTGATAGCAAACTGTTATTATTTATATATTAACAGCGTTATCTTAGCCAAATACGTTCGAAAGATGGAAATAAATGGAAGAAAAACTGATCTACTTCAGGTCCAGCGTAATAATACCCCTCGTGATTGAACTGCGAGACCACAATCCAGGATAGCTTTTAACCAGCCACACAAAACTTGTTTCTAAGTTACCCCATTATGTTAGACTTGTTTATGTCATAGAAAACCGTTATTATTAATATATTAACAGCGTTATCTTATCAAATATATTCGAAGGATAGAAAAAAATCCAAGACGAATTGGTGCGGTAATGTAGTGGCATTATTAGACAACTGATCTACTTCAGGTCAAAGGGGACGCCCTTCGTTTTCGAACTTAGAGACCACAATCCAGGATCGCTTCCAAACTGGGTTTAAAGTTTTCCCTTTATGTTAGACTCATTTACCGTCATAGAAAACCGTTATTATTTATATATTAACAGCGTTATCTTATCAAAATACATTCGAAGATGGACAAAATCGAAGACAAATTGGTGTGGTTAATGTAGTGGCATTATTAGATAACTGATCTACTTCAGGTCCAGCGTGACAAAGTTCTTAAGTTCTAAAAGTGCTTCTGAACTTTGCCCGTTCGTTTGTACAGCTCACTCTCTTCTCGTTGTAGCGTCCAACAATAGTCGCCCTTCATGTTAACACTGAATTATCCCTGATATCTTCTCTCCATTATGGCGATATCTTGATAAAATCTTTCACTGTGTTCATCACTAATGTCTCTAAGGTTCTCTGTGAAAAAATTAATATGAGACTGGGAAAAACGCAATTTCAAGACATCCTTGCTCCCAATGCATGATAATTCTGCAGCATGGTTTTAACGATTTCCTTGTAGTTGTCGGCACGATAGTTTCTAAGGAAAAGCTTTGACACATTGACAAATGATTCCCATGAGTTTTTCTCTAGTGGGTTCTAGGCCTTGGTGAATTCGCTATCATGAACTAGTATGCCTATCTGTGGTATATTCAAGACACCCTCTTTTAACTTGTCTCGGGAAACCACACCATCTTGTTTATGAGATAAGTATCAAAACCCATCTCCAGATTGATCCATCATAGCCTTGAATAATTTTTTAGCCAAACTGAGCTTTAGATACAATGGAGGCAAAAATATCTTTTCTGTATCTACAAGAGGATTGTGAACACAGTTGAACGCATCTCTTGGTTTTGTCGGCCATTATTTTCTTATATAGTGCTCTGTTTCAGCTCTGCTGTCTCACAAACATATAAAGTACATGTGTTTTGTGTAGCCACTGAGATTCCCACATATATTCCACTGGTGTTTCTCGTACTATATAGCGGCTAACAAAATCTTCATTGTTTCATAGCTCTCAGCCATCTTTGCTGCATGTACTATTGTGACAGTTGGAAACCGATTGCCATTGTGTAAAAGAACAGCTTTCAGATGGGCTTTTCTAGAGTCTATTGTGAAGGTCGAAGATCGAACCTAGTAAACATTTGTTTGAAATTAAACGGTTCACGAAATTGAACCTTATAAATAGGAAGATAAACTTCCCGCTGTTAATAGCTCTCTTTTGTAAATAGGAAGATAAACTTCCCGCTGGTAATAGCCCTCTTTTGTAAATAGGAAGATAAACTTCCCGGGGTTAATAACGTTTTTGTAAATAGGAAGATAAACTTCCCCCTTTGCAGTATTTCTCCTTTGTAAACAAGAAGTTAGACTCCCAAGTACTCAGTACGATATCTTGTGTCGACCATACGTAGCTCCGTACAAAAATAGATCTTGTTCATGAAGTCCCGTGGAGAAAAGGTGAAAATCGATGGCGTTCTTGACTTTCCTATCCCTCGACTTTTCCTCCTTTGCCGGCTGTGAACTTCACTGTGAGCTCAATTTTTATTGATTTCTTTCCAAGTCTAAAAATTCGGAAAGTGGGTGGATGTAAGGGAGGAAGATAGGGTGTGTGGGTAGATAGAGAAAATAGACAAGTGGAGAAAAGAGAAAGAAGTGTAGTAGGGTGCAAAGAGATGCCTAGAGTCTGGTGATCAGACCTATCACTTTTATTATTTTGGGGGAAGCGTGTATTCTTTGTTGTTACTGAGGATTTGTAATAATTATAAATAATTATTTATGGCGTTCAAGCCATTTGTCTTAACAACTTTTAGTTTAATTTTGTGTGTTATGCATTGCTTATATGTTTGTGTTTTGTTATTACATTTTTTGGTGCGTGCTTATTGTTGTTGGTATCATTTGTATTTGTGTGTGTTTTAGTCTTTTTGTTTCTTCACCTTTGGTAGGGTTCTTGTATTAATCGGGTTTTTTTCACAATCTTGGTTTAATGATGTCTTCATCGGTGGGTTGTTGTCGTAGTTTTGAGTTTCTTGTCTTGTTCGGTTTACTTCTTCTTCTTTACAGGTTTTACATCACATTATGTATATAACGGCACTTCGTCCCCGCCAGCCACTCGGTTGGCGGAGCTGGGAAATCTGGTTCGACAGTCTGCTCTTGTGTTCTGGTTAATCATCTGGGTGATTTCATCACTCAGTTCCCGATTAACGAGATCCTTCATTTTCCGCGTCCGTTCTTCTATTACTTTGTTAATGGGAATTATCCCCGCCTCTCTGTGCAGATCTTCTTGCCGTCTTCTTTCTTGCCTGCGTGTACCCGTGATTAGGTACATGCATTTATTTTGCACTACTTGAAGTCGCCTCTTTTGTGTTTTTGAGACACATGAGAGGGTGGAGGCGGGGTAAAGCAACGTAGATCTTACAAGGGCATTATAGATCTTCTTGTTGTTGCTTTCACGTAGATTTCTAAATGTATATAGAGTTCTGACAGCGGCTGAGGCTCGAGAAATTCTTTCTTCGAGGTGCTTCTTGTACCCGGTAGAGGTGATTTTCATACAGAGTACATTGCATTCGTTGGTGTAGGGGTATCGCGTATCCCCCACACGCACGTCTGCCCTTAAGGTGCGTCCGATGGGGACCACCTTGAATTGATCTTGGTTTGTTCTTATCTTCCACTGAGCCTCGTAGTTGTTCAGGTTCGCGATTTCCTTCGCTGTCATGCGAGCTTGCCACGGCGCATTCCTCCATGGAGATACGATTATCTGGCTGAAATCATCGGCGTACTGAATATTGAGGGAAGAGGGGTACACAGGGGCTGGGACATCCGCGGTGTATTTCGAGTAAAGGGTGGGGGGCAGACACCCCCACTGCGGGAGGCCCGCAGTGACCGGAAATTTTGGTCCGTCCGTGCACCCTAGACTGACATACACCGCTCTCTCCATGACATAGTCACAGAGAGTTCTTTCCAAGTTTTCACTTAGACCCAGCCGTAAGATCTTATACTGCATGCCCCGCTGCCACACCTTATCAAACGCCTTTGATACATTCCGACAAACGATATCCACATAACTCCTGTCCCGTTTGGCTTGGGAAAGCTTTTCCGTTATTACATTGATTGCCATTTCCGTACTTCGCTTCTTTCTAAACCCGAATTGATATGGGTTGTAGAGGGAGTTTTCTTCCAGGTGAGACACTAGTCTCCCGTTGAGGATCTTCTCAAAGAGTTTCCCGCAAAATTCCAGGAGTGAAATTGGGCGGTAGCTCTCTCTCAACGTTGGTTCCTTTCCATGCTTGGGCAAGAAGATCATCTTTACCGTCTTGTAAGCATCTGGAAAGTACCCTATATTCAGACATGCGTTAAAAATACGTCTCATTCCTTCGATGATGTTGGCTGGTGCCTTTTCGAAGTTTACCTTCGTAAGCCCCGATTGGCCTGGGGAGTGCACCAAGGATCTCTTCTTCGGTGATCTCGGCGTCTCCGTCACGCAGTCTATCCACCTGGTGATGAGGATGCGTTCGGTGTATTTCCGTGTTAAGCTCGTCTAAGATGTTGTTTTCGAACTCTATATCAAAATCTTTGTTTTCTTCTTCTGATATGCTGAAGATTTTTTCCCAATAACGCCGGAGTATTACTTCGATGTTTTTCTCTTCTGTTTCAGTGGATCCATCTTCTTTTTGGATTTCCATTTTCTTCTTTTTTCCAATATGATCCTCTGAGACTTTTGACTTTCTTCCAAAAGTCCTTGAGAGATGTATCTTGATCAAGGTTCTCGATCGCATCGTCCCATTTTATCTGTTGTTGTTCGAGGATCAACTGGTTGAGCTCTTCCTTGATCTCTCTACCTCGTTGTAGCGAGTCAACTGATGCATTTCTGATATTTATGTACCCAGTCCACCTGTATGTTGACATGGTTTTATACTGGGTTTGGGGGCTGAAAGCCCTATCTGCATTCATAAGATGTTCGTTGAGGTCGTCGAGTGCCTCGTCTATCTCCTCGAGAATTGCCTCATCCAGACTTGGTGGGCGATAGGCCTCGAGGAAACCCGTACCGTGCCCAGTTTGCTCTCCTGTAGTCTTCTCTGACTGGAGCTGGGACTTGTATAGGGTTCCTATTGATGGTAAGTAGGATCCCTATATGATCACTACATGGTACCTGGACTGGTTCCATGTAGTAATTGAACGGCAGCTGACGATTAGCCAGACAAATGTCTAGTTTTGTGGCACTTCTTCCTCGAGTATAGGTTGGGAAGTCCGGGCCTATTCTATAGACCATATTTCGGTCCATCATAGTATTCAGGCACCTTTCATTTTTATTGAAGGTCCTGTACCCAGACTCCCGACATCTGACATTAAGATCCCTCAATAATATGGTGGGGGTCCTTCTGCCAAATAGGCCAGAGAGAGAATGGATTGGCAAATATCCTCGTCTCGGCGGCTGGTACCCGGTGGCGATGACCAGCTTTCCTATATCGAGTTCGACCCCTATTGCAAGATAGGATTCTTTCAAGTTTCTTATTGGTTTATACTTAATCCCTCTTTTGATGGCGATGGCGACACCGTCGTACCGCTCTTGAGAGTAATTCGTGATTAACACGTCGTAGTTCCAGATCTTCATTTCGGAGCTACGAGTGTCAATCCCATGTTCAGAAATCGAGATGACATCTGCATCAATCTCCCTGAACAAATTTCCGTAGAGAGTTCTTTTCGCTATCCAGCCGTTGGTGTTAATTTCCATGATTCTTAGTGAGTTCCGTTCCATTGTGAGATGTATTTACCTGTGTTTCTTCTTCGTCTTTTTACTTTTCTTGGCCTGTTGGGTGGGTCTGGAGTGCCCAGGCTTTTCTTTCTTCGGGGAAGGACTAGGAGTCTTTGACCGACTCTTCGTCGCTCTTGTGCGAGTGCATGGGCCCTCGTCACAATCCAAAGATGTGGATTCTTGTTCCTCATTGTCATTGTTCTCGTCCTCTTCTTCGGATTCCACTGATGTGGGAGATTCAATGACCTCTTACAGTCCAGTGGCTTTTTCGTCGTTGTTACTATTTCTAATCACGCTTGTGAAGACCATCGGTGAGGGAGTTGCCATTGCTGAGGCCATCCCTTCACTTCTCTTCACAGGGCTTGCATAGGTATTATTTTTCTTCTTCTTTTCTTCATCTTCCATTTTTTTGATGATTTCCTTTCTCTTTGGGCAGTTAAGGGCCATCGTTCGATGGGGTCCCTTACAGTTCATACACTTTTTGTTAGTGCTATTGCAGGCGTCATATCGATGACCCTGTGTGGCGCATTCGCTGCACCAAATTGTTCCCTTTGGGGGGCAATTGACTTTTGTGTGGTTCTCTAAAGCATAACAGACGAAGCACATCTGGATGCTGTGGTATCTCTCGTGTTCTATGTTGTTTCCTCATATTAAAAATGAGGAGTCCCTCCGTAGACGCCTTGTGAGCCTTTCATTAGTTTGAAAGGTCACCTTGAAGTCATGGGTATGGTCACGAAATTTGATGACTTTCCTGACCTTAGCCCATGTGTGGTTCCTTTCCACCTCGTCTTTTATGTCCGCGGGGGAGTTCTCTCTCACCCAGCTCTCCACCTTTTGGCAGATGATACTTCTATTTGCAGAGATCGCTGGTGGGGTTTTAGCTTCCAAATCCATCTTCCTTAGCACTTTGGCCCCTTCATCAGATAGGAGCCGGTCTATGTCCTTGGTTTCACCGCATATAGCGATGAATCCATTTGGGATGTCTATAAGCTTGATCAAAGCAATCCTTAAATTTGCAAATAAGGATTGGCGCGCGGTTTTCTTCTCGGAGGTCCTTTTTCCAGCTATGGTCCGTAGGGGGACCCTCTTAGGGAGGGCCTCCATCGTCGTGGGCGTCTTCTTTATTCTTTCTTGCTGTTCTTTTCTTCCTCTGTAAAAAATGTGTAGTTATTTTTGTTATGGGTGAAAAAGTGATGTCAGAAGTGGCAAAGGAGGTAGAGTCAAGGGTTAGTTTTGTACTCCCATGTGAGAAGAGCGCTCCCGTCCAGTTTCCTGTTGTTTCCCCGTTTGGATGGTGCCGGGATGATGGGTAATGATGGATGGGGGATGGTTCTCGAGTGGGGACCTCAGAGGGTTAAGCTTGGTGGCTTTAATGCATAGAGGCCGAATCAACGACCGCTAAGTTTTTGCTACCCCCTCATGGGTACGTACGCCAAAAACTGCATCCAACTACATAAAGACGGGAGTATTTCCCTCTATGATTCTGGCCGGGTCCCCCGGGCGATGAACATTTCTCCTCCGTCCGGGACTCGCAGTTTTGCCCCAGATTCGAGAATATTTCTGACTTGTGCTTCTGCTGTGGGATAGGCCTCAAACCAGTTTCCACGCAAGCCCTTAATTATGTCAGTCCAAGCGGCCGACATAGTTAAGACGAAATTAATGAAGGGCAGTCATCCGAGCAGGTTCCCACGCAGGGCGGTGGACGGGAGCAATGAGGTGTTTAGGCCATCATTTTACTTCATCACTCGCAGCGAAAAGATTGTATGAAAATCTTTGCAGATCAACTGGGATCCTAATGACTCCCAGGACAGTCGCGTTCCTAGTTGGCGAGGCTCAAACGTCTGTAGTTCTTAAGCACGCGTGAGATTACAACGCTCTTTAAAAGGTAGTAAGGCAATGCAGGGCTAGAGGGGATTGTCCCCCACGAACTACTCGTGAGTCGCACCGTTATCCTGAGGAAAGTCGACCCCTTTTTTTTCTGGACAATTCCACCGAGGACATCAAGGCTGAGCTGATCTCCAAGCAGTCGTGGGCCAAGATATCCAAAGTGGAGAAAATTGAGAAGTCGCTCATCAAGATCATTTTCACCAGAAGCGAAATGGCGCAAAGAGCAATGAGGGACGGCCTTCTGGGGTTCTACCTACGGGTAGCTCCAGAGCAAATTGAGGCAGAAGAATACATCTTTTTGGAAAACTGCCAAAACTGCCTCGCTCTTGAAAGCCATGCAACAAGGGACTGTCCAAAGAAAGAACAGACTTGTGCGGCATGCTCTCGAACCGGCCACGGTTGGAGAGAATGCAAAGAAGGAAAAGAAAAAAGTGAAAATTGTGGAGGGGAACATCGAGGCCCTGGCCATGAGATGTCCCCTGCGCAAAGAAATGATTCGAGAAAAGAGACAAAAACTAAAAAAGGAAAGGGAGGCAAAGTCCAGCGCAGGGTCTTACGCCGCAGCAGCATCTGCACATCCAACCACAACGACTACGGAAAGAGCTTCTCCGAAACTCGTCAAGCCGGCTGAGTTCAAGTAAATTATGACTATGGTCATTGTCGCCCACTTGGCGAACTTTGCACGCCCCGGCAGCTTCTCAGAGGAGCTAAATAATATGCTCCAACACAATGGTGTCAAAAAGAAGATGTGGTTCCCGCCGAACAAAGTGTCTCAGGATGTGCTCAACATCAAATTTGTGGAAGATCCGACGGTGAATCCAAAGGCAAAGCCAAAACAAAATGAAGAGCAACAACAACAACCAGAGCGCACGAAAGAAGACGTTAGCCAGGTAATGGAAAAAGAAGAAAGAGAAGATAATAAAGAAAACCCAGCAACCACCAGAAACAGCCCGAAAAACAAACGTAACAAAAAGAAAAAGAACATCAGAGCAGCAGCGAAATTAGAAGAAGAAGACAAGCAAACGGAATCAGATGAATGCTCGGAGGATGACGATAGTTATCCAGGAGTGCCTCTCACCGACAAAATCGAAGTCCTTGAAAAAGGACACTTTTTCGACGGGGAGGAAGTCAACCTAAAAATCTTCGGTAGCATCGGACGGCGTCCGGAAAAGAACAACCATGTCAAGATAGTTCAGCGAATCCAAAACGGGGACTTCAAGTGGACTTTTGAGGGGCCGTGGTCCCCAAAGGAAATCGAAAGTCTCCTGTGCAGCGGAACGATGTATATACCAGATACAAGCCTACACACAGTGAACGGGTCGACTTACAAAAGCATAAAGTGCGGGATGAGGACATCGGAAATAAACTAATCGTTAAAAAGTGTTAAATAATTAAAATTAAAAGTGAAATTCGGAAGAATAAATATAAATACATAATTAATAAGAATTTATAGTAATGTGAATAATAAATAAAACAGTGCATAAATATAAATACATAAATAACTAAGTTATATTAATGTGAATAGTAAATAATAAACAAGTGAATAAATATGAATACATAAATATTAAGTATTAATATTAATGTGGATAGCAAACATTAACAGTAAAAACCAGTGCATAACAACTAATTAGTAATAATAATCTAACAAGTGAGCATAAGCTAATTATTAAGTAGCGATAACTGTAAGTATAGTTGTATAGTAATAATTAAGAACAAGTGTATTATATAGCAATAATTAAGAACGAGTGTAAGATAATAATATAGTAGATACAAGAAAATAAATAAGTGGATAAATAAGCAATGATATGAACAAAAATCAACCAAACATTGTCATAGCAAACTGATATAATAATTTATAAACAAAACCCTATTATTGGGTAAAAATTAAATGTTAAAATTTTTTTTCTTTGTAAAAAGCTGAACTCCTGCGTGACATGCTCCAGGAGAACCCACTATATGTACCTATGCCTCCTACTAAATCCTTTTCCTTCTCAGCGATACATTTTTCCTTTTTTCAACACTATTACTATATAACATTGTATAAATTAATTTATAATAATGTCTTGTACCCTTTCGAATAAATATATCATCATCATGTTCAGAGTGACTCGTCTTGTTGATAGTAGCTCGATCGTTCGTTCATAAGTGGACCACTGGCCTTCTTCGTTGAACACGGTACGGGACGGATCTTCACTTCTACGTGGAATTTTTTTTGAGGTAAAGTGGTTATTTTTCTTTGTACTTGGACATTGACCCTCTGATCTCCTCCACCTTTTTCTCTCTCACCACCTTTTCTACACAAGTGTTTCTCTGTTTGTCCATGATTTGTAACCATCCAGTGAGCGGTGGGATGTGTGAAAAATGAAGGAGACCCTTCGAATTACTCTTCGGGTCCTCTCGAAGGGCCCGAAACCTGACCGTAGTAAAGTCTTTGAACAGATTTACGGAAACATAAAGATTGCACTAGTACGACTTATCGACATCCAAAATGGATACTCTGCCATTTGTGCGAGGGAGGCCGATTGTGAAGCCTTAACCTCAAGCAAGGCAGTTAAATGCCTAAAGACCATACACCTGAAACCCCACACACCCTCACAAATAAAAACTCACCGTAGTGTCATCTGCAAGCGCCTCGACTCTTGGGTCGGGAGCTACTCGGCAGAGGATATCAAAGACGAAATCGAAAGGAACCACCCTTGGGCGAAAGTTGCAGAGGTAATAGAATTTAAAACCTACACGCATGTATTCAAGGTTGTGTTCGAGGATACGGCAATTGCACAAAAGGCTAAGGATCTCGGATTACTTTTATTTAGTGTGAGAGTCTGCCAAGAGCAGATTGAAAGGAAAGAGTTTGTCGACTTGCAAGTGTGCTTTCGGTGCTACAAGTACGGCAAACACACCAATTCAAGCTGCCCTGAAAAAAAAACTCACTCTTTGCTCTATTTGTGCAGGTCGCAACCATTTTTGGCGCGACTGCAAGAGTACCTCCTTAAAGTGTTTGAACTGTGAAGGCCCCCGCCGGACTATGTCCATGGCATGCCCGATCAGAAAAACTGAAATCCAGAAACAAACCCAGCTACGACGCGAGACGGAGGAAAAAAAAGGTATAATCGACCTACGCAAAAGTTGCCAAAGCCGCGATTGCCGAGACGAACAACCATAAAACTTTTCTCCACATCGAAAACGAATACTCCACCAAAATTATGTGCTGCATTTATTATGCACACATAGCTAACATCACTTGCCCTGGAACTTTCGCAACCAAGGTACCAAGGAGTAACAAGGAAAGTAAGTACCCTACGAGACCTTACGGTCCATTCAAAGAGGGTACCTTTGGACTAGCAATCGAACAGGCACATGGCTGCTCAATTGTTTTGCGTCCCTGAACGGCCGCTTTTCAAGACTTTGTCTAGCCTTGACTTAAACTGGTCAACAGATTCACTGTTGACAACTTCCACTGGAAGTGCGTTCCACTTACCGCAGATACTGTACGTGAAAAAGTATCCACACAGATTGCGGTTGTAACGCTTCAGTTCAAGTTTGAAGCCGTGATTGCGCGTTCTGTTCTCACTCATCGTGAAAATATCCCGGTAGTCAACATTGTCGAACCCTCGAAGTATTTTGAAAACTTCGATGAGCTGACCACGCAGTCTACCGTATGCTCGTAAAGAACGGCTTACAGGAGATGTGGTTTCCCGACAACCCTCCTTCAGAGGAGGTTATGCTTATAAGCGTAGCCCCTCAGTGCCCAGAACCGTGCCAAAAGGTACCCACGCTCCAAAACACAGCCACCACACGCGACCCACGCCTAAACAAAAATAAACAAACTTCCCAAACAGAAAAACCAGCGCCGCTTACACCCCAAAAAATTGACACGAATACACCCAAAACTCACACCAAGTCACCGAACAAGGAAGCAGTTCGACCAAAAGAGACCAGGTCTCTGAGGTCGAGAAAACTTTCAAAGACACGTGGTCCCAGGTCAACCTCCTCATCTCGAGGCAGAGAGACCCAACTTAAATACCATTCGAGAGGATTTAATCTTAAACTATATGCCCCCGAACCGGCCCACTTCCCAACCGAAATCGATCTCCACGAAGTATCTGAGGGTCTTAGGACCGGAAGATACAAGTGGAAATGCTCTGATGAGGTTCCGGAACAGCAAGTTGAGGAGGCTCTCTCACGAAACATGGTAAAATTGACCACCGACTGCTTTCACACAATCACAACACCGAATACAGGAAAAAACGAAACGGCAGGGAGCGCCCCCCGCTCAGTACACCACATGGGGCTAAAGTGGATCGCGAATAAGCGCCCACTTTAATCCCACACATAAAAAGACCCAAACGTTACACAAAATGATTAATAGCTATGTACCCTTGCACAACCTCCTGCAGATCTTCAGCCATAAGAGAAACGTAATCTTTGCTGGAGATCTGAATGCAAGATGATGCAGGTAGAAACATCGAAATATTACTAGAAAGACAATACGTGACAAGGATCGGACCAGAATTCCCGACATACATTACAGGAAATGCAGTAACGAAACCTGATATTGTTTTATCCAGTATCAGGTTTCCCTACAACTACTACATTGAACCGGGCCCCATAATTCCGAGTCACCACCACGCTATTAAAATTACAGTAGGTATAAATCCCATCCAAATTGCAATCCCAGGACGCAAAAGCTACAAGCAGGCGAACTGGGAAAGCTACCAAAATTATCTTCTAAATTATATCCCTGACCCTTTACTCGATGCCAATTTAGAAGAGATAGATGAAGAGCTAGATAAAATCACTGACCTCCTAATTAAAGCCGATGAAAATAGTGTTCCCCATATTAAGTATAAAACCCTTCCAGCTCCCTATTGGACCCCTCCCATGAAAGCCCTGGCCCAGGAATATAAGGACCTGTCCAATGTAGTAGCGCTGACAGGCCCCAACCACAATGCCCACAGAAGACTAGGAGAAATTAAAGACGAACTCCAGACACTAATTACGGACCAACAGATACTTACATGGGACAGACTAATAGAAAGACTCGACATTGAAAGAAACTCACACACCTTCTGGCAAACCGTTAAACGGTTAAAAGTAAGAGCTTCCCAAAAAAGAATAACGCTTAGAAACGACGGTATAGAAATCAACGAGCCTGAAGAGATTGAGGAAATCTTTAGGATTTTCTGGTCCTCAATCTTTACAATCACCCCAGAAGAAAATGACAACTACGACCTCGAATTCGAGACTGACATAATCGAACAACTAAACGCACAAATACACAGAACCTCCCCTCATCATTGTGTATCGCAGGAAAGAGTGATGGAGGGCTATGGGAGTAAAATAACTGCCCAAGAGCTCTTCGTTGAACTAAAATCCTTTCGTCAAAGAGCACCGGGTACCGCAGGACTGACCAGGAAAAATTTCATCAAGGCCCCGCCTAATGTTCTGAGTGGGCCTCTTAACATCATGAATGCCGCTCTGAACACGGGCTACTTTCCCGATCAGTGGAAGGTGGCCAAGAAGATCTTTATCCCCAAATCAGGAAAGCCCCCGGACTGCCCTGCCAGCTTTCGGCCGATATCTCTCTTAGAATTTGCTGGCAAAGTCTTTGAGAAGATATTAGCCAACAGAGTCAACTCTTTTCTCGACGAAGCCAACCTGCATAACGAGCAACAGCACGGCTTCAGAAGGAAAAGAGGGACTGATACAGCTCTAGCCGTTATCACAGAAAAGCTCGCCAAGATCAAGGCAGACAAAAGGCATGCCGACCTGGTGCTCCGAGATGTCAAAAAAGCTTTTGATAAAGTTTGGAAGAGAGGCCTACAATTTAAGATCCTTCAAATAGGCCTCGACCCCATTCTTGAGAGGATACTTTGCGATTACATAATGGAGAGGAGAGCATACATACACATCAGAGCATACAAAGGCCCCGAATTCGAGCTCAAATCAGGGGTCCCACAAGGGGGCTGTCTCAGTCCCCTTTTATACAACATATACACACGTGACCTACCACAACCTCTTTCCGAAGGTACGATATACGTTCAGTTCGCTGACGATATATCGCAAATTTGTACAGCCGCTTACGTTCACAGGGAATTTATGGCGATAAATATGGCTAGGGAGATTTCCAACATCAACTCTTTCGAGAGGAAATGGAAGATATTGACCAATGCCCCAAAATTCAAAATAATTCCATGTTTCGCAAGACCTTCAACGATATACGGGTAGAAGGGAAGAGAATCCCCTACTGCCTGGAAGGGACGGTTCTGGGGCTCAAAATCACCACAGGGGGCTACAAGTCATATCGGGTGGACAGTCGCGAATATCAAGAGAGATTTGAGGGAGTTGTATAGGTTCATTGACCTAACTCGCTCAAATAAACTCAAGATATTCAATGCGTGCATTCACTCGAGACTCTTGTACCCCCCGGTGCCGTTGAATGTGTGCGCCAAGACCCACATTGAGAAACTACAAGTCATCCAGAATAAGGCGGTTTTACTCATTACAAACACCCGAAGAAGAGAACACAAAAAACAGAGGGAGCTCCACGACTCGGATGGATTATCTCCAATCAACGTGGCGCTCCACGAGAGAGCTAAGAGGATATGGCAAGCCATTGGTGCACGCTTGACCCCTGAATTCTCTCGTACACACCTAGACATCGAAGCTGACCGACAAATAAGACCTTTTAAAAGTAGTAAATTACAGTCTGACCGTGACGTGACTCCCTAATACACACTACGGAATCGACAATAGACGAGACTCAACCAGTGTAATGCGCAAGTTTTTTAGTTAAAATTTAACTTCACCATAAAAACCCAAATTCACTCAAATAATAATTATTGTTTAAAATCAACCTAACATTTTAGGAGAAATAGAAATTTTGTCATAAATATTTTCAAAGACCTAAAGCGGGATTTAAAAACCCCGTCTCAAATAAAGGCTTGAATGCCACAAATGAATCATCATCAAGATGAAACCCTTAATTAAATTAACAAAGTTAATTTGATTAAATAAACTATAAAATTTATAGTTTAGAAATAAAAACAAAACAAAACTAACACAAACAGAGCTACCCTTTCACCAGGAATCTTTTATTCTGTCTTCTACACATCATCTATTCTTTAAACTCACTCTTTAACCACTTTACTCTCTTACTATTCTCTTTCTAACTCTACCTATATTTCATCTCTTATTATGTCCAATGTCCAATGTAAAAATCAGTCAGAATCTGAAAATTTATTGTTATTTTAATAAGAAAAATTATATTACTTGTTTACCATTTTAAAAGCTTATTCCGTCTATAATATACAGGAATAAAGAATCCAGATATAAATATATATTTTTCCTTCATCCCGTAAGGAAGCTGATGATCACTTAAACCCAGCCTGCAAAACTAAAGAAAGAGAATACCATAACTGACTCAAACCCTATACTATAAACAGCCCCCCAATCATCTGACTTATATGGTTCAGACTTGCAGAGTTGTTGCATGAGAGATACTGCGTCCTCACAGTAACAAAGGTTGTTTGCCATCTTGAAAAATGCAGACAGCTCTCTATGTCGGTAACGAACTGTAGTGATACGCACTCCAGCTACCAGCAGGTTACGCTCCTTTAGTCTGGATCCCAGAACTTCGGCCTTTACTCAAGCGCTTCTTGAGTAAAGAGTTAAGGCCTTGTATTTTCAGTCATCCTGGTAGTCGTCTTCATTTGAGGTAGAATTAGAATCGGAATCATTCATCAATTCTTGTTCAGTCGGTGGATTTGAGACTGGGAGTTCAGCGCGGTGCAGAACTGGGCGGATTGCAGAAGCAATATTGGGGTACTGCACTTTGCCTCGTGTTTTGATGGTTATTCCCTTGATGTTTGTGAGGCACAAGTAGTAGTCACTGCTGTGGTCTTTGGGTTCACGCCATATCATTGGTACAGCAAACAGAATTCCTGAGCTTCGCTTACAACACATCCACTCACTCAAGTGGTTGACACAAGACTTACAAGCTATGTGAGGTGACCACTTATTGTCCTAGTCACCCTAAGTAACTTTTGTAGTTCAGTCGAACAGCTTTTATGATTGGTTTCTTGAGGCTATCAGGAGTGAAGGTACCACATATGTAACAAAAACGATCAGCATCGTTCACGCACTTGCCACGTACCATGTTTTGTTAAGTTAAGAGTAATTAGAAATTAGGCAGTTGTAGATATGCTCTATTATGAACCAGCAATTTGAAACAAACAAATAAGCACAAATTAGGAAAAAGTTATTCAGCACATACAATTACCCTAGAATCAGACTATTTTGTAATTGACAGTTCATTTACAAGGGGTCATAACTAGAAGATGTATTAGCTTACTCTCATTCTATTATAATAGATTGGTGGAATAGTCTTCCCGAATCAGAGGTCAATTTTCACAACTTAAACATTTTTAAGAATAATAGTGACATTTACATGATAATAAATCATACTTTGAAGAAATTGAATAGAAGTTTATTTAAAGTTCGAAGGGAAGCTTAGGAGGGGTAGCACCTTTTGACTCCTAACTGCTGCATCTCACTGGAGCGTGAGATGGTCAGGTCGACTGGTCCTCACTCTCTTCCCAACTCTCACATGCTGGCTCCAAGCACCACACCCCGGTAACCACTTCAGCAGGTGGACTAAACCATGTAAGAGGAATCTATCTATGGCAGCAGGTAGATGAGAGGAGGAGGTAGAGTATAAACAGACTTATACCTCGGTTGTCTCCTCTACTCCACCTCTCTTCATGGAGAGGGAAGAAACGCTCAAGTTAGTAGGGCATTACGCTTGGGAAGTCTTTGGCAAGTGCCCAAGTATACCTCTCTCAAATTCTGTATCATGTCTGCTAGAAATAACCAATGACAGCAGGCAGACGCAGAGCAAGGGGTAGTTACGACCTGCCCCCTTAACTCAAGTCAAGTCATGTTTAATATTAATAAAATTAAATTAGGCAGCTTAATAATATTGATGTCTAATAAATTACTAATACCTAACAGGTTTCTAAAAAAATAAAGCAAATAAGTAACATTTTATATCTTTTATTGTATTTTTCATTATTGTATCATTTATTCGTTTCATCAATCGAAGTCAGCTGCTGATTCGTGTCGTCAATTCTCATTGTTAGTGTCGATACTTCGCCTGCTCAAGTTGATCATATCGGTCAAAGGTTGGAAGGGTGTAAGTTGCTGCTGTAATCGCCGTCGTTGGGTTGCTTAGGATTCTGATGTCATATTTTTCTTTCGATGTCTTCGGATTCATCGTGTATCGTCGTGTCTTCGACGTCATCATCTCTTCGTTGTCGTCGCATCCTCGCAATGATCACATACAAAATCAAAGATGTCACATGACTGCATTACGATCGGAATCAAGTTATCGCGATCGTTAAGCCTTTGCACTCGTTATGCCTCACCATTGCTACGTCTTCTCTATCGTCACGTCTTCGCCATCCACACATCTTCACCATCGTCATTTTGCGATCCTTCTTTTTTCAATATGCCTTGTATTTTTTTTAGGTTCTTTGTTGTAGTTTTTATATACTGGCAACTTTGATGGCCATTTGCTTTTTTGTTTAATATTTGTTATGTGGTATTTAACATAATATAACTTGTATTGAGCGCAAAGGGGCCCAAATGAAATTGAAGTTGCGACTATATAAAAAACTATAACAAAAAGACTAAAAAAATACAAGAAAATTCGAAGAAGTAGAGATCACAAAATGGCGATGTGTCGATGCCGAAAAGGTGAATATCGTCTCGTCACGTCTTCGCTATCGTTATTTCTTTGCCATGGTCACGTCTTCGCCTTCATCATATTACGGCAAGCCAATCAAGTTATCGAATTTAATTTTACTGCAGTACGCAATTACGGACAATATAAGAGCAAAACCCCAAGTTAAAGGTGTTAATTTAATGTTCAATCACTATAAACATTTGCTTTCAGCAAAACCAAATGACCAATGTTACCATCCGAGTGACGACTTGATTTGGGGCTATGTACTATGCCAGCAAACAAAAACAATCGTTCCATTGGAGCATAGGAATGTACGATGGTGTTCTACTCTTCTACTTCTTGAAGATCTTCTTTATAGAAGGATCTCTATCTAAAGAGTCGAGTACCTTACTGATCCTCGCGACAAGTCATCATTGATCTGTAATGTAAGAATATAAAATGTTTGTAGGAATATTTTTTTTAAGCTTAATTTAATAATATTGGTTGGACACGCATGAACTAAATTGTGCCATCAAGCCTTGAAGAGAAGAACTATATTGTAGATAGAGGGAAGTAGGAAAAGAGCAAAGAAAAATAATATCGTTGCGAACAGCTTCCCGCGTGTCTGGACCACTGTTAGCGAACAGCGAATCCTCTCGGCCATCTTGAATCTCAAAAAAAGACTCATTCAAGTGAAACTTTTAAGCCGCTCGCTTGCACTACCCGCACGCTACCCCCTCCCCCCCCTTTCCCTCCAAGAAGCGGAGCGTTTTTTTGAAGAA
This sequence comes from Ceratothoa steindachneri, assembly GCA_963969495.1. Classification (NCBI taxonomy): domain Eukaryota; kingdom Metazoa; phylum Arthropoda; class Malacostraca; order Isopoda; family Cymothoidae; genus Ceratothoa; species Ceratothoa steindachneri. The sequence continues at coordinate 67,822,441 of OZ018335.1, read as the reverse complement.
ATGAAGAGAACGCCGTTTGGAAATGTTATTGAAGGTTAACACTCCCCATCCCGGGTATGGGCACCATTGTAGATATAGGGGACTACGAGAATAAGGGGCAAAAAGCCACAAAAATAGCGTATGCGAGTTGCGAACAGAATACCACGTCGCTAAACCACTGTTAGCGAACGGTGAATCCACCGGCCATCCTGAGTCTCAAAAAAAGACTCATTCAAGCGAAGCTTTTAAGCTGCTCACTTGCAATTCTCGCACGCTACCTTATAAAGGAGTCAATTCAGTGATGAGTCGCTTACCATAGCCCCACATCAGTTACCCATCCCAAAAGAGCAAAGTATGGAAGAGTCCATATTCACAGCATAATGGAGACTAATCAAAATGATGAATGAGGAACGCGTCTAGAATAATTGAAAATTTATACTATACGTCTAACAGACTATCACTCGATCACCTGTAGTCAATTTTTCATTTATATAAAAATTATACAGTAATCAATAACATGCCCAATAAGTAGTGACTCTAATGAAACTGTGGTGATATGTTGACTATATGTCTCATGTAACATACACATAGTCAACTGCTGCCAGTTTTGCTTGTACGTCTTCCTGCATTGCACTGGGTTCTGATGCAAGAGATATAGCCATGGGGCATCTAGATGGAATCTAAACAGTCAGATTGACGTCTGAAAAAATATTTAAAAACTAAAACAAATACAATAGATTTGCAATTGAAAAGATATAAAAATATTTAGCTAGGCTAGAAATAGTTTAATGTTCACACAAATAAAATGAATGATTGATTTAATCAGAGATTAACTATGGAAAAATGCCAAAATATTTAGTTATATTAACCATAGTCAAATGTTCATACAAATAATATGATTAATTATTTTAATCAGATATTTTGCATGGTAAAAATATAAAAAATTGAGTTAGGCTAACATGAAAGAAGATCTTTAAATTCATATAGTTCAGCTAGTAAATGTGCATAATGTTCAATTGTATAAATAATTAACTATAATTTAAAAAAATATCATATTTGCAAACTAAATACATGTTTGTGGGGAAATTCCACGTGGAATTTCTTTTCCATCACGGAAGTGACGTCCATGCGTTAAAGAAAATTCTAGAATTTGGTAAGGCTTAAATTGGTAAGCCTTCCCCCCCATCCACAAGCGGTAGCCTCGAAACGCGTCTACCCCGGACCACCTTTTCACGGGTTAGAATCGCCTGGGCGTGAAGGTTCGAGGCCAGTCGAGAGTAGCGCTGGTTAAACACCCCATGTTTCCCCCACCCCTGCGAGGAGAGCCTCGGATATATAGGGCTCGTCTTCCAGGTGGGGGATACAGAGTTGAGGAGTCCCGCCAGGATCCAAGAAGCATTCCCCCTAGTTCCAATTCAGGTGCTTAACAACGAAGCAAAATGACGGCTGAACTTTTTGTGTCGTTGTAATTAGCCCAGCCAGTGAGGTATTTCCATTTGACGATCGCCACCGAGCGATTTTTCCGACTCAACTCATCAAATCCTATAGAAGCCCTCCTCGTTCCTTCCTCGTCTTCGGGTGGCTGAAATACCCTCCCCTAGACCGGACGTTACCGCCCCTCTCCCTTGAAGAACCGTCATCACGTCAACTTTCCGCTCAGAAGCTCCGAGTGCCCTCGCCCTCACGTTTCTTGCCTGCAGAAGACATCCGTGAAACCTTACCCTGACGTCTCACCCGGAATCCTCCGTAAGCCAACCTTTCCCCCCCCCCACCCTTCAGTAACCCATTTAAGTTAATCCTCCCCATTGGAATAGTCTCCTTCTGTAACGCATTAATTTCTAACTTCAGAGTCTGATGCATACGAGGGGTGGTCGATAGTTTTTGCGAATCGGTAGGGAAAAATAGAGGAAATGGAATGGCTGTTTGGGGGGGGGGGTTGTTAGGACAAGTTATCACAAGTCAGGACTTGCAGCCGCACACTCATGCCTCGTCTATTTAAGAAGCAGTAGCTGATCGCAGATCGTCAGTCACAAATTTTTCAACAATGGAGAAGGTTGAGCACCACGCAGTGATCAAACTTTTGACCAAGGAAGGCAAGAATGCAAAAGAGATCCATGAACTCATGGTTGCAGTGTACACCGACACCGCCCCTTCCTATGCAACCATTGCTCGCTGGAATAGGGAGTTCCGCCATAGTCGTGAGTCCCTTGAAGATGACCCCCGTCCAGGACGCCCGTCAGACGTGACCAACGAGGACAATATGGCCCGTGTGGAGAGGATGATCATCGAAAATCGACGAATAAAGGTCGAAGAAATCGAGCGAGAACTTGGAATATCACATGGAAGTGTTATCAACATCATCCAAGACCATTTTTCCATGACCAAGGTCTCTGCCCATTGGGTCCTTAGAAACCTCACGCCCCATGATCGACTTCAACGTCGTCAAAGTTCGGAGGGGCTGCTGCTCCTGTACAACCAACACCCTGCAGGATTCGAGTCACGCATAGTGACAGGTGATGAAACGTGGGTCTATCAGTGGGATCCCCTAGCGATTACTTTTTATTCCGCCAGCCCAAGGATGCATTGCGTGGACGCCGGTTTGGGGACGATGAAGATGTCCAGCTCGCGTCCAGAAGTGGATTGAATAGCAGTCGGGAGATTTCTGGTTGTCGGGAATTCGAAGCCTCAGGGACAAGTAGAGCAAGTACATTGAAGTCGAGGGTAGTTATATTGAAAAAATAATAAAATACCTTTCCTCATATCTCGTTTCCATATATCCTAATTGCAAAACTTTTTGACCGCCCCTCGTAACTCTGCAATCCCTCCCCCCTCATTTACAATATAATTTTGCCCATTGGTTCTGTTATTTTATGTAAATAAAAATATATTTTTGTATATGCCTCTTTAAATAACGTTGAGCTGTGCCATTGCCCAAATCTTACCTGACCTCGTTTTGCACTCTATTCTCGCTGCTCCGCGCGTTGAAACTCGTGGCGTTCCGTTCCGTTGTCGGTTCGCCTTTAAGTTATTAGTCCCTTTCCCATAGATATAAATTGTATTGATATAATATAATGTCACACCACGACAATGTTTATATCTAATTTTTAGCATTTTGGTATAAGAAAAATATATGGCTTCGAGTATGCGACATCATCACTTGTGTAAATAGAAACTTAATGCACACTCGTTGCAAAAAACATGAACAGTATGCGTTGAACAAAGTTGCTACCAGAGGTCGCTTAGACAAAAAAAAAAAAATGACATTCACATAACGGGATATTTAAGAATCTGAAATTAAAAGTGATGTTGAGGTCTAAAGTGATCATCAAGATTACAAGAAAAATAAGTGATCTTAGATCAAGATTAATATCACCATAATAAAGTGATCTTCAAGATCATGATCGGATCAGGATCTATTCTTGAAGATCAAAATGAAGAATAACCCAACACAACGAATTGGAACATTTACTTTTGTACTTTTTCTCTGTTATTTTTGTAGAATTCATTTATATTTTGAGTCTGGTTTTTAATATTTTTCTATTTTTTTTTAATTTAACAAAATACTATGTGGATGATGTACACACTCTATGTACGAAACGTTCAGATATCTCCATTAAATGTTCCAATTCGTTGTGTCGGCTTTACTCTTCGTATTGTGCTTGCGCTTCCCGAGGAATCGTATAGGCCTATTAGCTCGATTAATATTATATATATAAATATATATATATATATATATATATATATATATATATATATATATATATATATATATATAAGATTTGTTAAAATCAACAGCGATGGCTGCTTGGTTAACCTTGCGCGGCAGCTTTTTAAACTTTTAAAAGACTTTCTTTTGAGGAAGCGAAAGGTGGGAAAAATGCTGGTAAGTGGCATATCTTTATTAGCCGAGACGACTTTCAACCTTTGCAAAGGTCATCTTCTTGGCAAACGGTGAAAACATTCCTTTCCTTTTCCTTTTTTATAGAAAATTGTGAAAAAGAGGGGGTGAATAGTTAATAAAAGAGGGGGGAGGTGTAGGCCATCTCCATTGTTTTGATTCTTAAGTAAGTTCGTGAACTTTATTTTTTTTCTCTTTTTTTACACATATATAAAATTATTTATGTGTATAGGTGTATATATATATATATATATATATATATATATATATATATATATATATATATATATATATATATATATTTTAAGATTTTTTTTAATTCATTCACTTAAATCTTGGGGTTGGCTCTGCTCTTTTGGTGTTTGGGAGGTAGTTCTTATATTCTCCCTCCTCAGGATCGAGGATGTCGAGTGTTTCGTTGGGAAGAATGCTTTCCAGTCTCTCCCAGATGTGTTTTCCTTTTTTGTAGAGATACAGGTTTATAGGCTCAATTCCTGTTTGTTCGTGCAGGCTCCTCGAGGTCCGTAAGTCGAACCACTTGATGCCAGTAATGAATCGAAGTCCTTGGTTATGCACTCGTGGAAGCATCGACATGTTTTTGTTAGCTGCAGCGTTAAGTGGTATACTGGGGTACACCAGTTTGGACCTAACCAAACTGATGTATAGCTTTTTCTTGTTAGCTATTGTGAGGTTTCTGAATCGGTGAAGTTTGTCTAGTTCGGTTTTTGCATATCCAATCCTAGTGCTCACGTGTTTGCTCATTCCGGAACTGGAGAGTCCGAATCCGAGAATAGACGCGTGAGGAGAGTATTCGATGTCGGTGTCTCCTATATGGAAAGGGACGGTATGATGTCTCCCTATTGCAGTTGCAGAGAACTTAGACACATTTGTTTGTATTTTCCAGCATCTTTTGAAGTTGGAGATTTTCTCGGCGTCTGCTGCCGTGGCTCTGGCCATCAGCCTTGCTCAGTCCTATGCACTACAACTTGGGTGACATCATCCGCGTATTGAATGTTCAGTGTTTTCCCGTCGATTGGTTTAGGGATGTCTCTCGTGTAGATCGTGAAGAGAGTGAAGCTAAGGCATCCTCCTTGTGGAATACCGGAGGCGAGGTCAAAGGCTTCCCCTGTATGCTCTTTGAAGGCTATCACCGTTCGCCTATTGGGTAAATAGCTACAGAGGATTTTTTCGAAGTGGGGAGTGAGTTTCATCCTTGAGATTTTGTATTTCAGGCCTTCGATCCAGACTTTATCGAAGGCCTTCTTTACGTCTCTGCAGACGACATCAATCCAGCAACCTCTAGCTATCCATGCTGCCGCGTGTTGCAGCATATGGGCTATTGTTGTCTCAGTGCCTCGGTGCTCTCTAAATCTATGCTGTTCTTCGTTCAGTAGGTTATTTTCTGCTAGGTGTTTTACCAGTCTGCTGTTGAAATTTTTTTCAAAAACCTTCCCAACGGTCTCCAGCAGTGAGATGGGTCTATAATTCATGACCTGGTTAGATGGTTTTCCCTGATTGGGTATGAAGATCATTTTGGAGATCTTCAGGCCATCCAGGAAGTATCCCATTGCTAGAGACGCATTGAACAGGTTCAGCAGCCTGGTCCTAAGTTTTTCCGGAGCTTCTTTTAAATGTCTGATGGTAATTTGGTTGAGCCCCGAGGCTTTAGACTTGAATGAAGAAATAGAATTTGATAGTTCCTCCATTGTTATTCTCTTTCCGTCCTGAGAGTTACCTTGAAACCGATGGAAGCATGTGATTCTATAAGGGTCAAACCTCCCTTCTCTCCTCTCCATATACTCGAGAACCTGGTCCTCGAAGCCTAGGTCAAAGTCTATTTCTTCTTCCTCTGATATCTTGAAAACATTTTACCAAACTCAGCAGAACAGCTTCTCTTTCTCATTGGGAGTGACCACCGTAGTCCCTTCATGCTTGATTTCAGATTGGCCTTGGGTGCGAGCGTTCCCCTTTAATTTGTTGATGGTCGTCCAAAAGGCCTTCGGGTTCCTCTCAGTTTCTAATTTTTCTATTAGACTATTCCATTTGTCTATGATTTCTGTTCCTAGCGTTGAGTTAAGTGACTTCTGAGAAACTGAACGAAGCGAAAGTCCATGGGTCTGGTTTAGCCCAAGTTGAGGATGATCTCGTAGACTCTGGAGAATCGTTGCTGTAGCACCACTCTCTCTTGTGTGGGTTTTGTGGGCATGATAATTTTATGTGATGTTATAGGGATAGCTATAGCGTCGGCGTTAGAGATGCAGTCGCTAATAGCAGTTATCTCTTCCTCCAGATCTTCTTCGGATGCGCCCTTCAAATCAGGGATACCCTCTGGGAATGCTCTCCTGTATTCTTCCCATTTTGCATTCCAGAAGTCTTTTCTTGGGATTACTGGCACTGAGATAGGGGCATTTGCTATAGTGATCAGCATGGGCAAATGATCACTTGATGTTAGAGGCCCTGGAGTGATAAGTTGGTGCAAAGGGAAGTTAGGGTTCGTGAGCACGACGTCAGGTTTGGTGGCTGACCCCGGTTAGAAAAACGTGCGAAAGTCTGGTCCAATGCACTCTGCAACGTACCTTCTAGTTAAGAGATCTAGTAGTTAACCTCTTGTGTTTGTAGATGAGTATCCTGCTGCTCTATTCCTGGCGTTAAGGTCCCCAGCGAATAGTAATGGGTGTTCTTTTGTGAAAAGGGTGTATAGGTCATGATAGGGCAGATATGACCGGTGAGGGGACTGGTACCCCGCGCTTAGTTCTATGTCACCCATAGAGCACCTTAAGATGATCGACAGAGTCGATTCATCCATAGGGTTACCTTGTCTGAGTTGTAACTCCTTTTTTACTGCTATTAGCGCACCATCAAATCTTTCTCCTGTGCAGTTCTTTTGTATAACATTATATCCAAAGATCTTCTGTTTGTCTTCGTCTTTGATGCTAGTTTCAGACAGCAGAAGAACATCTGGGTCTAGTTCTCTGTAGACATTAAATAATTTGTTTTTGTTGGGTTCCCATCCTTGCACATTGTGTGCCAAGATGGTTAGCCAGTTTCTATACGCTATCCCGTTGGTCTGTATTATTCTTTGGCCGTTTGACAGCCAGATTTTAATTTCTTATACAATTCTGGGTCATAGAGCCTAAAGTTCTGGTTTTAAAGCTTGGTTTAACAGGCGAGTAAAGATGCTCTGACGAGTCATAGCACCATTTGATCTAACCTTTTCTGACTCCTGGCGCCACATCCTCTGTGGAGATATCTTTTTTATGGATGTTTTGTGAGTTTAGAGCTAAGGTGAGTCTTATTTCTCTGACGTCTAACTCGCGCTCATCCTCTTTTTGTTCAGTGTCTGTTTCCTGACTCTTTGGTTTGTTGATGTTGATCCGTTGTTAATGTAATTTCTCGGGCTTTTTCTGTATCCGGACTATCCGCTATTTGCGCTGGTTTTGTTTTTGGGCACGATGCCGAGAGGACTTTTTCGGATTGTAGATTGTCTGGAAATTTAATTGTTTCCATGTTGTTAGCCGCTAGCATCTTGTTCATTTCGGTGTTGAATGAATTAGGACAAGCTAGGGTTATCACATGTGCATGAAAAATGCATGACAGCATTTTGGTAGGGGTAGCGTCGCTCAGTTGCAATACAATCTGAGGTTGAGTCGGCGTGACGTTCTGATGTGTTTGGATTTTTGCGGTTGCGGTTGCAGTTGGTCTGTCCGCAGCCTCTCTTTTCTTTCTAAGCTCTTCCTTCCTGACTGGGCACTGCATGCTCAGGGTGAGGTGATTCCCCGCACAGTTAATGCAGATTTTCGTGACACTCACGCAGTGCATTCAGTCATGTCCTGTCTGTGAGCACTTCCCAGAGTCGGGGCATGCGCTGGTTGAGTGATATTCGACCTTGTAGCAATTGAAGCAGGTTAGAAGTTCGAAAAACCTTTCCCGCTCAACTTGATCTGTGGAAATTACCATAGAAAACAGTTTAAGGCCTGTTTCCTTAGTTTTGGCTGCAATTTCCATGTTATTGAATATCACTTTGAATACATGAGAGAGGTTACAGTGTTCACTTCCGCCCATTGATGGTTCCTATCTATCTCTGCCTTACTTTCTTCAGCCGATCTTTCTCCGTCCCAGGGTTCTACTCTTCTGCAAATTATTGCCTTCCTTGCTGCCAGTGCTGGGGATGGCACTGGTTCTAGGCCAATATTGCCCAGTTCTAGCACGCCTTCCGCTGTCGTTATTTTTCTAGGTCATCTTGCGTGTGGCAAATGACTGTGTAACCTCTGTTAGTCACGATTAGTCGTTTGAGGCCTATTCCGAGTTTGTCAAAGATGGCTTCGAATACCTCCGCCTTTTCCGTTTTTTTGTTACCAATTAGTTTCAGTGGGACTCAAAAGTCCAGCGGCTTCCCCCTCCCGTTCATGGCCAGGGTGACTTCTCATTAATTTGGAGATCTTCACTTATCTAGTCGTGACAGAAACAGAAGGAATCTCCAATTAGTCCGTCCCGACCGAGGAGCGCTAGAAACAGGAGAAATCTCCAATCAGTCCGGCACTCCTTATTAGATCTGTGAAGCAGAGAAGTACGGGTTCCGGAAACCCGAGACCGCTACTACTACAACCCCGGTAGAAGCAAGAGGTATCTTTAATCAGTCCACCAGGGTTTCGCCTCGTTCTCGAGTGGTAGCAGAAACAGGAGGAATCTCCAATCAGTCCACCGCCTCTCAGCTGGGGAATAGTGTGTTAGTCAACGGGGAGTGTCTCGATGTAAACGCTTGGGGCTGAGTACTGCTAGTTCTAATTATATTGGTGGGATAAGTTGATCAAGCTTGTCCCGGGACAGAAACAGGATAGATCTCTAATCAGTCTGGCTCTCCTTATTAGATATCTTAGGCAGGACATTACTGGCTCACTGGTCCCGATGCTGCCACCACTATGGCCCCGGTAGAAACAGGAGTTATCTCTAATCAGTCCACCAGGGTATTTTTTTCCACCGCCTAGAACAGGAGAAACAGGAGAAATCTCCAATCAAACCGCCGCCTCTCAGCTGGAGAATAGTGGGACAGTCAGCAGCTGGTCGCCGGAGATAGCCACTTGAGGCTGAGCTCTGCCAGTTCAATGTATACTGATGAGTTTGGCTGATCAGACTTGTTCGATAGCCTGTTTTGGAAATTGCTCGGGGCTGTGGAAAATTTCCGAAAAACCTTTCCTCCTTTACCAGTTTGAATATTCTACAACGACGAGTGATGTTCTGACTCTCTCTCTCCTCTAAAAATCGGGAAAACATTTATAAAAATGGGTTTTATATATGCATTATTATCTTAACATAAGAATATATTTTAGGACCAATCAGAAGTGATAAAAATTATAAAGCTTGAATAATGTCTAGAGGAAAAAAGCTGGCGAATATTCGACTGCGTAGCATTGCCTTACTACCTTTTGAAGAACGATTTTTTTCATGCGTGCTTACTAAATACGGACTTTTGAGCCTTGTCACCTAAGAACGCGACTGTCCTGGGAGTCATTAGGATCTCAGTCGATCTGCAAAGGTTTAAGATATCTTTTCGCTGCGAGTGAAGGAATAAAATGATGGCCTAAACACCTCATTGCTCCCGTCCACCGACCTGCGTGGGAACCTGCTCGGATGACTGCCCTTCATTAATTTCGTCTTAACTATGTAGGCCACTTGGACTGGCATAATTAAGGGCTTGCGTGGAAACTGGTTTGAGGACTAGCCCACAGTCGAAGCACAAGTCAGAAATATTCTCGAATCTGGGGCAAAACTGCGAGTCCCGGACGGAGGAGAAATGTTCATCGCCCGGGGGACCCAGCCAGAATCATAGAGGGAAATACTCCCGTCTCTATGTAGTTGGAGGCAGTTTTGTCGTACGTACCCGTGAAGGAGGGGCAAAAACTTAGCGGTCTTTGATTCGGCTGCTATGCATTAAGTTCACTAAGCTTAACTCTCTGAGGTCCCCACTCGAGAACCATTTCCAATCCATCATCACCCATCATCCCAGCACCATCTGAGCGGGGGAACAACAGGAAATTGGACGGGAGCGTTTTTCTCACATGGGAGTACAAAACTAACCCTTGACTCTACCTCCTTTTCATCACTTTTTCTCACCCATAACAAATTAATTACACATCTATTACAGAGGAAGAAAAATCAACAAGAAAGAAGAAAGAAAACGCCTACGACGATGGAGGCCCTCCCTAAGAGGGTCTTCCTACGGACCATAGCTGGAAATAAAACCCCCGAGAAAAAGACAGTGTGCCAATCCCTATTTGCAAATTTAAGGATCGCAGTGATCAAATTGATAGACATCCCAAATGGATTCATCGCTATGTGCAGTGAAAATAAAGACATAGACCGGCTCCTTTCCGAAAAAGGGGGCGAAGTGCTAAAGGCCATGGATTTAGAAGCGAAAACCCCACCAGCAATCTCAGCCAATAGAAGCGTGATCTGCCGAAAGGTAGAGAGCTGGGTGGGAGAGAACTCCCCCGCTGACTTTAAAAGCGAGGTTGAAAATAACCACACATGGGCAAAGATCAGGGAAGTCATTAAATTCCGTTACCACACCCATGTCTTCAAGGCAACTTTTCAAACCACCGAAATGGCCCACAATGCGGCAACGGAGGGACTCCTCATTTTTAACATGAGGATCTCAGGCTGCAACATAAAGTATGAGAAGTATCATAGTATTCAGATGTGCTTCGTCTGTTATGCTTTAGAGAACCACACAACCGTCAATTGCCCCCAAAAGGGAACAATTTGGTGCAGCGAATGCGCCACACAGGGTCATCGAGATGACGCCTGCAATAGCACTAACAAAAAGTATATGAACTGTAAGGGTTTCCATCGAACGATGGCCCTTAACTGCCCCAAAAGAAAGGAAATTATAAAGAAAATGGAAGAAGAAGATAAGAAGAAGAAAACGACTACCTACGCGAGCACAGTGAAAAAAGATGAAGGAATGGCCTCAGCAATGGCAACCTCCTCACCGATGATCTTCACAAATGATCTAAGTGCTAAGATTCTTATCTGCATTACCCATGCAAACGTGGCAAATGCGGTAAAACTTGGATGCTACAACCAGGTTTTAAACGCGCTACTAAAAGCTAATAACTTGCCATCCATCATCGTGCCTGATGACCCCAAATGCTCCAAGACATTCAAGGATAGCGTTATTAGAAACCATCAAGAAAAAGCCACTGGATTAAAAGAGGTTATCGAATCTCCATCATCGGAGGAATTCGAAGAGGAAGACGAGGAAGAGAATGATAACAAAGAAGAAAAAGAGACCACATCTTCGGATAGTGACGAGGGACCATGCACTCGCACTAGAGCGACGAAGAGTCAGTTAAAGACTCGTAGTCCTCCCCCCAAGATCGAAAAGCCTGGGCACGCCAGACCCACCCCACAGGCCAAAAAGAGCAAAAAGAAGAAGAAGAAACACAGGTAAATACATCTCACAATGGAACGGAACGCACTAAGAATTATGGAAACTAACACTAACGGCTGGATAGCGAAAAGAACTCTCTACGGAAATTTGTTCAGGGAGATTGATGCAGATGTCATCTTGATTTCTGAACATGGGATTGACACTCATAGCTCCGAAATTAAGATCTGGAACTACGACGTGTTAATCACAAATTACTATCAAGAGCGGTACGACGGTGCCGCCATCGCGATCAAAAGAGGTATCAAGTACAAGCCAGTAAGAAACCTCGAAGAATCCTATCTTGCAATAGAGATCGAACTCGATATAGGCAAGCTGGTCATCGCCACCGGGTACCAGTCGCCGAGACGAGGATATTTGCCTATCCATTCTTTCTCTGGCCTATTTGGCAGAAGGCCCCCGTCCATATTATTGGGGGATCTTAATGCTAGATGTCGGTTATCTGGGTACAGGACCTTCAACAGAACTAGAAGGTGCCTGGAAACTATGATGGACTGAAATATGGTCCATAGAATAGGCCCGGACTTCCGAACCTATACTCGAGGAAGAAGTGCCACACAACCAGACATTTGTCTGGCTAATCGTCAGCTGCCGTTCAATTACTACATGGAACCAGTCCAGATACCATGTAGTGATCATATAGGGATCCTACTTACCATCAATAATAACCCTATACAAGTCCCAGCTCCAGTCAGAAAAGACTACAGGAGAGCAAACTGGGCACGGTACGCGGTTCTTCTCGAGGCCTATCGCCCACCAAATCTGGACGAGGCAATTCTCGAGGAGATAGACAAGGCACTCGACGACCTCAACGAACATCTTATAAATGCAAATAGGGCTTGCATCCCCCAAATCCAGTACAAAACCATCTCAACATACAGATGGACTGGGTACATGAAAGAACTCTACAGAGAATTAAGAGTAATGTATGAGTTAAATATCAGAAACGCATCAGTTGACTCGCTACAACTAAGTAGAGAGATCAAGGAAGAGCTCAACCAGTTGATGCTCAAACGACAACAGAGACAATGGGACGATGCGATCGAGAGCTTCGATCGAGATACATCCCCAAAAGACTTTTGGAAGAGAGTCAGATGTCTCAGAGGATCATCTGGAAAAAAAGAAGAAAATGGAAATCCAAAAAGAAGATGGATCCATTGAGACAGAGGAAAGAAACATCGAGTTAATATTCTGGCGTTATTGGGAAAGAATCTTCAGTATACCAGAAGAAGAAAACGAAGATTTTGACATAGAGTTCGAAAATAACATCGTAGACGAGCTTAACACGGAAATACACAGAACGCATCCTCATCACCAGGTAGACAGACTGCGTGACGCAGACGCCGAGATCACCGAAGAAGATATCCTTGGCGCACTCCGCTCATTCCGCCAAAAAGCCCCAGGCTAATCGGGGCTCACGAAGCTAAACTTCGAAAAGGCACCAGCCAACATCATCGAAGAAATGAGACGTATTTTTAACGCATGTCTAAATACAGGGTACTTTCCAGATGCTTACAAGACGGTAAAGATGATCTTCTTGCCCAAGCGTGGAAAGAAACCAACGTTGAGAGAGAGATACCGCCCAATTTTACTTCTGGAATTTGGCGGGAAACTCTTTGAGAAGATCCTCAACGGAAGGCTGGTGTCTCGCCTTGAAGAAAACTCCCTCCATAACCCTTGTCAATACGGGTTTAGAAAGAAGCGAAGTACGGAAATGGCAATCAATGTCATTACTGAAAAGCTTGCCCAAGCCAAACGGGACAGGAGTTATGTGGATATTGTTTGTCGGGATGTATCAAAGGCGTTTGATAAGGTGTGTCAGCGGGGCATGCAGTATAAGATCTTCCCCCTGGGTCTAAGTGAAAACTTGGAAAGAACTCTCTGTGACTACGTCATGGAGAGAGCGGCGTATGTCAGTCTAGGGTGCACGGACAGACCAAAGTTTCCGCTCACTGCGGGCCTCCCGCAGGAGGGAGGTGTTTGTCCCCCACCCTTTACTCGATATACACCGCGGATGTCCCAGCCCCTGTGTACCCCTCATCTCTCAATATTCAATACGCCGATGATTTCAGCCAGATAATCGTATCTCCATGGAGGAATGCACCGTGGCAAGCTCGCATGACAGCGATAGAAATCGCGAGCTTGAACAACTACGAGGCTCAATGGAAAATCAGAACAAACCAAGAGAAGTTTAAGGTGGTCCCCATTGGACGCATCCTAAGAGCAGACGTGCGTGTGGGGAATACGCGATATCCCTCCACCAACGAATGCAATGTACTCGGTATGAAAATCACCTCTACCGGGTACAAGAAGCACGTCAAAGAAAGAATTTCTCGAGCCTCAGCCGCTGTCAGAACTCTATATTCATTTATAAATCTACGTGAAAGCAACAAGAAGAAGATCTATGATGCCATTGTAAGATATATGTTGCTTTACCCCGCCTCCCCACTCTCTTGTGTCTCAAAAACACAAAAGAGGCGACTTCAAGTAGTGCAAAATAAATGCATGTACCTAATCACAGATACACGCAGGCAAGAAAGAAGACGGCAAGAAAACCTGCACAGAGGGGCGGGGATAATTCCCATTTTCAAAGTCATAGAAGAACGGACCCGGAAAATGCAGGATCTGGTTAATCGGGAACTGAGTGAAGAAATTACTCAGATGATTAACCAGAACCGAAGAGCAGACTGTCGCGCCAGATTTCCCAGCTCCACCAACCGAGTGGCTGGCGGAGAGGAAGTTCCGTTTTACGCATAATGAGATGTGTAACCTAAAACCAAAGAAGACAACCGAACTAGAGAAAAATTCACAACTATGACAATATTCACCGAAGAAGACAACTGTAAACCAAGATAGAGAAAAAATCCCGATTACGACGAGAACCCTACTAACTATGAAGAAACAAAAAAAAACTAAGACACACACGTATACAAAGAACACCAAAACATTAAGCACGCACTTAAAAGTATAAAAAAACATAAACAAATAAGCAATGCATATCACACACAAAACTAAACTAAAGTTATTAAGAAAAATGGCTTAAACGCCATAAATAATTATAAAAATCAACAGAAACAACATAGAATACACGCTACAAAAAAATAATAAAAGTGATAGGCCTGATCAACAGGCATCTCTTTGCACCCTACCACACTTCTCTCTCTTTTCTCCGCTTGTCTATTTTCTCTGTCTATCCACACACCCTATCGTCCTTTCCTACATGCACCCACTTTAACTTAATCATAATGAGATTAAAAAAGAAAAATAAATGAACTGATCCTAACCTAAGAATATTTGTTTTGAAAAATCAAACTTGAGAAATTTTATAAAGATTAAACCATGTTTAGATCGGTGAAATACAAGCATATACAAAAATTAAATGATCAGCAAAGGAGGACAAGTAAACGGAGGCGAGCTATGATGTAATGCGGATGATATTAAGACCTCGCGTGTGGAGCAAACTGGTTTCTGGCTGGAGCTTGATGTTTATTTGTGGTTCTCGCTTCCATATTGTGACGGCTTCAGCCATGCGTAGTCGTCGTCGATCACTCTCCCGGAGAATGATGCCTGTATTTCTTTTTAACATTTCTTGGGTGAGGGTGGTCCGATGCTTTGCAGCGTGGTGTTTGATGGCTCCGTCTTGGAGATGTGTTGTTAGTCGCCGATCGCCGAGACAGGTTTGTAGAAGTCATCCCGATGTACGAGGAAGCGCGATGTTCACACTCACTGATGTTGCATATATATATATATGCATATATATATATATATATATATATATATATATATATATATATATATATATATATATATATATATATATATATATATATATATATATAGAAGGAGAGAGAGAGAGAGAGAATTTAGATACAAATTTAATTTAGAAATAAAAAAAAATTATAAAATTTTAAAATTAAATTTTCATAGAGATTACTTTCTTTTCCCTTTTCGTCATCTTTCCGACCTTCTTAGATCTTTTCTCGTTTCGAAGTGTACCATATCATGCTCAACACTTCAAATTGTCTGTTTTCGCATCACTATCAATTCTCTGACAATATGTTTCTCCAGGCGCATTTCTAATCTCGACTACGAAGATGCAGCGATTCGTAATTTTCATGTCTTCTTCGCATTAGCAAATCGGATGATTTTGTGGTATGCTTAATTCATACTACATGTTCATCCTAAACTGCGCACAGATAATACACATACTTAAGACTCTGTTCCCTAAAAAATAAAGAGCCTCACTAATCTACAGTTGTCTCCAGAGGTGTGCGATTATTTTATCATACAAAAAGACTATTTTACGCGGTCGCTACTTGCCTCATCTTTGTCTTGGATCCCTCATTAACGTTACCTCGCACGCGTTCGAAGACTAATGTCTCTACAACGGTAGAGCAGAAGATCCAAATCTCTTGACAACCTATTTCAGTATTTCAGAGTTTATATTTGTTAATTTCTTTTAGTTTATGGCTGAAGATCATATTGGGAGCTATATGTCGTAATTAGTCCCGTTTTAATAAACTTTATGCTTGCCAACAGTGGTTTCTTCATATATATATATATATATATATATATATATATATATATATATATGTGTGTGTATGTGTGTGTGTATGTGTGTGTGTGGAAAACTCACAAAGTAACGCATGAGTAAGCAATATATATATATATATATATATATATATATATATATATATATATATATATATATATATATATATATATGCAAGTTCTATTGAAGTCTACAGCTGGGGTAGCGTTATTAATTTTAACTTGTATTTTTTTAATATTTCTTACAAGTTTTTTAACGGGGTCTTCGAGGCAAGAAAAAACATCCGTGAATGACATTCTTTATTCCTAGGTCATCTTCAGGCAATGAACAGAAAGTGGAATTATTGAAAAATTGCTACATTATATATGGTATTTCTACGCGAACATAAGTATTACAAAAATTAGCCAATCATGGCGCGAGAATTTTTTAAGGGGAAACTAAGTGCTACAAGAAACACATAAAATTGGAAGGCTCAGATTGTTCGCGGACGACATAAACCAACTCGTCGTCACTCCGTACAGGAACGTACGCTTTCAGGCAAAGACAACAGCTTTACAAATCAGCAACATCAACAACTACGAAAGAGATTAGAAGATAAGGTCGAATTGGAGGAAATGTACAATAATCCCAATCTCCAGGAACAAAACAGCTGAAATTGTAGTTGAAGATCAGAACTACAGATATCATAGTGAGGGCAAAGTGCTAGGACTCAAAATAACAAAAAAAGGCTATGAACTACATATAATGGAGAGGAAGAACAAGGCGATCCCGATACTTAACCTACTGTACAATCTAAGAGGGTTAGGCATGAAAAATCAAAGAAAAATCTATCTTGCACTAGGAAGAGAGGTACTACTATACCCGCCAACCCTTATCAACGGTGAAACAAGGACCAAAAAATTGGAATTCCAGAAAATACCAAATAAAGCTCTCTACCTAATCACCAACACACGTATGAGAAAGAGGAGAAGACTACAGGATCTACACCAAAAAGCAGGATTAGAAACGCTCAATATCAACATCAGGAATAGAGCGGAGAAAGTATGGAGGAAGATAGACTATCTACCTTCGATATTTGCAGAGCACACAAACACCAGAGCTAGAGTCCCCTTTAACACTCGATTTCCCAGTGGCAGATAACAGCTGAGAATCGAGGAGGTTACCATGTTTACTTAAGTAGAAATACAAAAAGAGAAAAGGAACAAGCATAACGATAAAGATATTTACCCGACTATATACAAACCCAACCAACGAAATAACCAACCAAGACACCAGATTGATACCATAATAAGACAACTGAATTCAAACAACCTAAATAGGAAGAAACAACCGACTAAGGAGACAACACAGATCAAGTGTAAACAGAAATAATGCAAATAAAATTAACTAAAAGTGTAATAAGTGAACTATATTAAAAAGTTCAACAAAAATGATAGTGGAGTGAAAGTTAAGAGTAAAACAGAAATAAAACGAACATAGTAAACTAAAAATGTAATAAGTGAACTATAGTATTAAAAATTTTAACAAAAATGATATTGAAGTGGAAGTTAATAGTAAAACAAGTGAACAAAGTGAAACTAAAGTAAAAAAGTGATAACAACAAGAAAAAGTGAAACAAAGTAAGGAAAGTAAAAACAAATAACATAACAATACATAAACAAAGTTCAGGTTTAAGATAACTCAAAACGGCATAAATGCTACAATAAACACATGAATGAAAGATGAAAAGAATAAAGCCAGAGAGATTAGGCGGTCCTCCCGCTTCTGTATGAGAAACATAGGTGCTAAAGTGTGAGAAAGGAAGTAAGCATGATAAATGATGAGTAAATGCATGATGGTGGTTCGGAATCCACGTTAATCAGCAGGTTCCCCTTGTCCCTCGGGCAAGGGTATTTCACCTTTACACCTTTGACTGCCGAGGTTGCTCAATCTGCCTCATTACCAATCTGTCCTCTTTTAACTCAAAACTTTCCGTCTCCCACTATAAACCCTCTTCTAAAGATTGTCCGGACTTCCCATTAAGCACTTCACTATCAGTTCACTTGAACTGAGAGTCAGAAGTGTGGGGAGTTTTTCCAGGAGCAAGTCGACGCGGGCCTCCTCCTCTTCTGTGCCCCGCCCCCCCGATCGTGGGAGGGTTACAGAGAAGAGGAGTAACTGCGAGCCGTACTTTTTCTCCCCCTAAAAAAAAATCTGACTATTTGTCGCTCCGATCTAGTTCTCTGGCAGAGGATACCTCCATCATCCTGAGACTCCAAAACCGCAGAAGATTGCGGGTGGCCGAATCCGTCATCATTCAAATGAAGAAACCGGCAATTAACGTGCAACTTCAACCGGAAACCATACTTCTGACATCTCGGCGTCTCCGAGTTGACCGCCGTTAAAAGAAGCACGTTTTCAAACTTCATTTTCCTTTGCCTCCTTTGCCAAAGACCTAGATCGGAGCGACAAATAGTCAGACAACTGACTGACTGACGTATATAGAAAGAACAGAGAGGGATAACTATGTAACACAGGCGATCAGGTAGTCGTAGAGGAAAAGGGTACGGAAATACTTGAGGGGATAGGAAAAGTTGATAGGTAGTTGGCTAGACACCGATGCGTGGTGTAGTTGGGTGAGTCTCGGGGTGTTCGTGACTGGACGACGGTTGAGGGGCGGTCAGGAAGGAGATCGTGTCTGCTTAGTCGGAAACACGTTATTCATGATGCTCTTAACTTATGTGTAGAACGGCATGGATTGCGGGTGGTCATGGGCTGCGAAGGATCGCAGTGCCATCGAAACATGCCGTCTTGCGTGTAGTGCGGTGTATATGGGGTCTCTGGAGAGTTTCCGGAGTTGTTTTGTTAGTCTAGTGTTAGCGTATGTGTTGATGGGTGCTAATTTGTTGTTATCGTATATTGTAGACATTCTTGCGTACAAGGGAGAGCAGCCAGCGGGCTTCAGAGCAGAGTTCTGAATACGCTGAGCATTCCTCTGTCATGTAACACTCACAGCTACGAGTGAGAGTGGGGCGTACGTGGGAAGAGGTCGCACGAGAGTTTTATATATGTGTAACTGTAGTTTCTTGCCCGCAGGGTGGAACCTGCGCCGCATTTTGTTTGTGCGTGCAGCTCTTGCTTGTGTTGAGTGCTGGTGTATATTGAACCTAAGGGACTTGTCGAAAGTTACCCCAAGGATTCTTGTATGTTGTGTCTAGTCGAGCCTTGTTGGGTTTAGATGGTTCATTCTGGTGTGTGTGAGAAAAGTTGTAGGTTATGCATGTAGTGATCTCTTGCGCCGAAGAGTGTCATCTGTGTCTTCCGAGGATTCGTAGGCATCAGCCATTTATCCTCGTATTCTGTCTTTTCGTCTAGTATTATTTGTGCGCGATGCGAGATCTCGTTTGGTCCACGGCCGCTGACGAGAATGGTCTCGTCATCGACGTATGACACTGTGTATGTGTGACAGCAGTTTTTGGGTGGGCGTGAGGTATCGTTTGTGTACATGATGTAGAGTGTGGGTACCAGTACGCTTCCTTTCGGAACACCTGAGCGTGGTGTGAAAGGTTGTGAGAGGGTATTGTTGTATTTTATGTGGCATCTCCGTTCATTGAGGTAGTGTGAGAGGAGCCTTGTGGTGCAGAGAGGCAACTCCATATTGTTAGCGAGTTTCCAACCTGCCACACCTTATCAAAGCCCTTCTCAACGTCCTTGCTGATGGAGAGTATATTTTGTCGTACCTGGCGGGGTTTTTTTGTATTCTGTCGTGAACGATGGTCACAGCCGCCTGAGTGCACCGGCCCCTCCTGAACCCATAGTGGTGGGGGGATAACCAGTCCCTCTCTTCCAGGTAGTCCTGTAGGCGGCAGTTGATCATACGTTCGAATATTTTGCCTAGGTGCTCTGAGAGGGCAATAGGCCTGTAATTGTTTGGCTGTTTGGAGTCTTTGTTCATTTTGTGTAGAAGTAGGTTGTGAGAGACTTGGAATATTTGGGGGAAGTGGCCTGAGGCTAGTGTGGCGTTGAATAGGTTTGTAAGTGTAGGGTATATGTTTGCGGGGAGGTTGTGTATTAATGCGGCTGGTAGTCAGGAGGGGTCGGGTGCTGGTTTTGCTGTTGTTTTAATGTGGTTTTTTGTTTCCTCGACGGTGATGGGAGTGGTCAGTGTAGATGTGTAGTTGAGTAGCTCCATTCATATCATGGGGGGTGGCCTTAGCATGTGAGCGTGGGCCCGACGCCACTCCTAGACTTCCTGGAAGTGCTCTTGCGGTCAGACAATCTGAACCTTCCAATTTTATGTTTCTTGTAGACTTTGATCAGCTCTATCTCTCCTGCCGTCTCTAAATATGTTGCTAAATCTACTACATATGAATATGCCATCCTAATTCCTGAATGTCTCTATTTCAAACCTAAAAATGAAGTGCTTGCAAGACACCAAATAGCAACTCGCAGACAACAAAACGGTGAAACGATTGATGAGTATCTTCAAGAACTCCAATTGCTCAATAAAGAATGCAATTTCCAGGCCTTTCAAAATCGAAACGACTACATCAGAGATGCGTTCATCAACGGCATACTATCTTCTACAATCAAGCAACCTTTATTGGAAAACGAAACATTGGAATTGAGCACTGTTGTGGATCAGACTAAGTCACTGGACGTGGCTAAGAAAAATTCTGAATCTTAATCATACCTTTGTGTTCCTGCCGTAGGTTCACTTGCTATACCTGAATCAGCTTGACCCAGAGAAGAGTCTGTTTCTGCTGCCACGTTGAAATCTAAATGCTATTTCTGCGGTGGTTCTTGACATAATTGTAAGCAGTGCCCAGCCAGAAATGTTCCATGTCTCAAATGTAATAAGTGGTGACACTTTGCTAAATTGTGTTGTTCAACAATAGCAACTAGATCCGCGTCAACACAGTCTTCGACTCTAGCCGTCATATCTGTCTCCTCCTTAGGACTTCTGAAGTGGGCAACAGTGTCCATTCTGGTGGACAAAGAAAAGGCGTCAGCTCTTATCGACACTGAAGGTTTGGAATCGTTTATTTCGCAAGACTACGTCCAAAGATACAAATTGAAGATCAACTGAGCCATGGGAAATGTCTCAATGGCATCATCATCGATTACCTCTCCTATCCAAGGGTACTGCATTGTTGAGTTATGTCTTCAACAAGAACAACTCTAATACCAGGCTGACCGTGCTACCTGAACTCTGTTGCGATGTCATACTCGGATAAGACTTCATGAACTAGCTTTCAAGCGTCACTGTAAAATTTGGAGGGCCAATGAAGGACATGAAAATAAACAATTCTGCTCTTTTCAGCGTTCCTACCGCGATGGTAGATCCCCTCCTCTAATTTCAAACTTAACTGGCCACTGCAAACCTATCGTCACCAAATCTCGGAGGTTCAGCTAAGAGGATAAGAAATTTTATCCAATCCGAAGTAGACAAAATGCTTCAAAACAGTGTTATCGAACTAAGCGCGTCTCTTTGGAGGGTTCAAGTTCTCATTGTCACAAACGAACGACAAAAAAAAGAGACTGGTTGTCGACTCCAGTCAAACGATAAGCCGATGCACATTGTTAGATGTTTATCCACTTCCCAGAATAGACGCTCTTGCTACAGAATTATCTCAATACAAGTACTATAGCCCCTTAGACCTAAAGACTCCCTACAATCAGATACCTTGTAGCGACGCCCGAAATGCAAGATGAAGTAGGCTCAACGAGGAACCTCACAAATGAGCACCTGTTGGACCTACTGAAATATGCCTGTAATAGCAATGAACTAATATAGAATAAAGGAAATACTTATATATAATGTTAAATAGTAATTGTATATGTATTAAGAAAAACATGAGTGTAAGAAGGCAAGCGAATAGTTGGAGTTTCCCACGCGAGGAAAGAGCTGCGAGACAAAAGGTATCGATACAAGATAACGAGACAGTCGGAACCGAGTCGGGTTTGATCAGCTAAAGTTGACGTGTGCCTGGGAAACGACAAAATCAACTTTGCTATCATCTTGCTATCGATGCCAGCCCGGATGTGGCCAAATGTGTTTGCATTGAAACACACACACCCTTTGACTCCATCCAGTAGTCTCAACAAACGAACATACTCTGACCTGTGAGGTCCCGACTCGCGTTCTGATTAAAGATAGCTAAGTCACGCTCCCTCTTAATGGAGGTTCGTATAAATTATAGGGGCAGAGAATTCTCAACAAGTGTAACACCACTCTTATTAGTAGGATACATTCATCCTTCTTGAGTCCGGATTCACACTAATCTTATTGGCGTCACGAGTCCGTTCATCGTCCTTAAATCCAGCCGTCGTTAGCCCCAACTATCTAACGTAGAGGGAAACTTACAACAAAGCCGACTAAGACTCGACTCTCTCGCTTGCCCCAATTAAAGAAGCCCTAAGCCAAGAATGAAGCCTACAAAACACCATTTTCTTTTAGAATCCTTTCTTTAACCCAGTTACCTTTCGAACCCAGCCTATAAACGGATTCCAGGTAAGAACTTTGGGAGACAGAGCAAGCTCGACGGTGAGACCTTAAACGCCTTCGTACGACACCCCTTTACACTAGTACACGCCAGGCATCTCATAAACTAAGCTACCCATTATAAACTTAAGTAACTTCCATAAACTGGTAACCCTCACGAATGATCTCGATAACCCATTCGGCCAGAAGACAAACCATACACCGCCTTCGAGGCTAATGGTAAACTCTACCAATTCTGCAAAGTGCCATTTGGAATAACTAATGGCGTGGCTTGTTTTCAAAGAACAATGGACTATATCATCATGCAAAATGACCTACTTCCGTGGAACGTATGCATATGTCGACAATATCGTTGTAGCTGCAAGAACACAATTAGAACATGATGAGAACATGGTTAAATTTCGTAAAGTTATCGAAGTCCTCATTGCCATAAATGAACGACACAGAAAGAGACTGTTTTCGACTACAATAAAATGATAAACCGATACACATTGTTAGATGCGTATCTACTTCCCAGAATTGACGCTCTTGCTACGACTTCCATAGATTTTCTTGGATATACTATCACATATGGAACTCTCACGTGGATGCAGAGCGACTGCGGCTGCTGAAGGAGTGGCCGATTCTGAAGGACATAACTACTCTTCACCGTGTTATGGGCTTGTTCTCGTACTACTCCCAGGGGGTCTGTCATTTCTCGACCAGGCCCCTTGTCATGGTGATTCTTTGCAATCTATTGAAGGCAGAAGATTACGTGGCCAGCTAATAGAAGTATTTAAAATATTGAAAGGATTTTCAAACGTTGATTATAGGAATTTGTTCGAGTTGGATCATAGGGGAAACACTCGGCAACACGGATTAAAATTAGTGAACAAGCGATTTAACACTAGTATAGCCCAAAACTAGTTTACGTTTAAAATTACTCAAATTTGGAATAGGCTACCCACCCACGTAGTAGATAGTACGTCGGTAAATATGTTTAAAAACCGTCTCGAAGCGCACTTAAATAGTATAAATATAACGTAGTCTGAGTACAGTAAATAAAAAAGGAGTTTGGAGCGGAGGAACAACGAGAGTAAAAATGATGACTAAAAATGATGCCAGCGATTTCTCTTGCATGTGTAGTTTAGATATCCATTTTCTTTTCCGCCTATCCTATAAATAGTCTTACTATCCTAAAATTAGATTTTCACCACTAGCAGTCGAGGGCTGCGGAAGTTGAGAAGAAAAACTTTCTATCACCCCTCCCCCCCTAGGTTGAAGTAGTTAATATGCATGACATTGTACACATGTAGATAAGTGTGTACAGTAGATCATATATAAAAATAAAAAAATAAAATAAAATAATAAAAAAATATATAGCATGTTAGAGATACACTCGTAGATAAGTGTGTATCGTAGTTATGGATGTAGTGTAGCGGACTAGCATCGAGCGGACCTTAGGGTCTTTGCTGGTCCTAGATTCTTTAGTTCTGTAGTTCTGTAGTTTGGAAGTTGTGAAGGCCTTAACTGACCTCAAGGAATAAATTGAAAAGGCCGTTGTGTTCGATCAATGAGTTTATCTCCTTTGTAATATAAACTGATGTCGCAAATACAACCATTTCGGCTACTCTAAATCAAGAAGGCCGTCCTGTAGCCTTCTTTTCACGCACTCTTACCCCTACAGAACGCAAGCACGCATCTGTCGAAAAGGAAACTTACGCGATTGTGGAATCTATGAAGAAATGGTCGCATTATCTGGCAGGATGGCGCTTCACTCTCTTCACAGACCAGCATACTGTCAGCTTCATGTTCAGCTCAGAGAAACTCAGCAAGATAAAGAATAAGATTAAACGTTGGAGGGTTGAAATAGGGTGTTATATTATGACATCGTGTACCACCCTGGTAAGGATAACATTCCTGCTGACACGCTCTCATGAACTCACTGCGGAGCCGCCGCTACTATGAACGGTAATCTGGCTGAACTTCACGCTCGACTATGTCATTCGGGTATAACAAGACTTGCGCACTTCGCCCGAGTGAGTAACCTTCCATACTCTCTTAAGGAAGTCAGAAGGGTATGTAGAGAGTGCCCTTTGTGTGCCCCGTCTTAAGCCTCATTTTTTTAAGCCTGATTCTGTCCAACCCATCAAGGCAACACAACCATCTGAACGGCTCAGTATGGACTTTAGGGGCCCTCCTCATTCTTTATTCGGAAATTCGTACTTGCTTCCAGTTGTAGATGAATTTTCAAGATTCCCATTTGCATTCGCGTGCAAAGACATGACTGCGAATACTGTCATCCGATGTTTGAATCAGATCTTTGGCATATTCGGGTTGCCATCGTATTTGCATTCTGATCGTGGAACCTAATTCATGAGTGTATAACTACGAGAATATTTTACAAACCGCGGTATTGCGACCAGCAGAACTACTCATCATAACCCTCGTGAAAATTGACTGTGTGAAAGGTACAATGGTATATACAGTGGCGTAGCTAAGGTGGGGGGACGAGGGGGCACAGTTAATAAAACGGTTAAATATAGAGACCCATAAAAATATAGACAAATATTTGCTCAACCATTAGTCAAGCAAAGTATACGAAGTTACTTAAAAGTGAAATTTTTGTGATGGCGTTGCTACAGGCTTTGTTTTATAATCAGTCTAAAT
The DNA here is from genome assembly GCA_963969495.1 of Ceratothoa steindachneri. NCBI lineage: Eukaryota > Metazoa > Arthropoda > Malacostraca > Isopoda > Cymothoidae > Ceratothoa > Ceratothoa steindachneri. The sequence continues at coordinate 67,797,432 of OZ018335.1, read as the reverse complement.
CAGGAGTTTCCAATATAAATCAATATAAATTTTAACTAGTATATTGGATAAATGTAATATCTCGGTTTCACATTTTTTGGTTTATTTTTTTAATCATACATAGGTATTCTGTATTAAAGCGTCTTAATAATTATTTTTATGGTTGCTGTATCAAACTGATGGAATGTATCAATATGAATTTTAACTAGTCTATTTGTTCAATATGTAATATCTCGGTTTTACATTTTGTAGTTTATTTTTTTAATCATACATAAGTATTCCTTATTAAAGTGTCTTATTTTTATTGTTTTATCTGACACACTATCAGACATACGAGAGTGCATAAAAAAGATTGCAGTAGTTGTTTTAATGTCACTCATGATATCAAACATTCTTATGTTGGGAGCCTCCAAAGGACATAATGCCCCCGGGTCCCAAAATCCATAGCTACCCCACTGGTATCATGTGGAAGCACATTACCCTTGCTCTCGAAACCGAGAAACTCCCTGAGTCTCAATAGGAGACTGTTCTAACTCAAACCCTACATTCTATCAGATCCTTACTTTGTTAAGCGAATAATGTGACGCCACATGAAAGACTTTTTCTCACCAGCATCGATCGACTACTGGTCGTTCGTTGCCAACTTGGTTATCTGTTCCTTGACCTGTTCTCTTACGTCGACACGTCCAGTATGGCAAGTTCGACCTTCCAGATAATATAAGTGCATCATTAAGCAGATGACAGGTGTAATGAAAATGTCTATGTCAGATATCGTTGCCTCTGCTAGAATATTGTGTTCTAAGAATTCAGATTTGGCTGTTATAGCAGCTGGTTTAAGTGGTGTTCAGCGAGATGCGGCAGTCGACAAAAGAGGTAATAAGATAAAGTGTTACAGATGTGGTAGACTCCATTTAATTAAATATTGCAATGAGCAGCAAGTGAAATGTTTTAACTGTATTAAATATGGCCATATTTCCGCCAACTGTGAGCAGTCTAATTAGGAAAACGAATGAATGGTAACTGGTGCGGCAAGAGTTACCCGAGAGAAGTTGGGGCGTAATTATGATCTTTGTTAGTAACAAGGAGTAACAAGGAAAAGAAGTACCCTAGGATACCTTACGGTCCATTCAAGGAGGGTACCTTTGGACTAGCAATCGAGCGGGCACATGGCTGCTCAATTGTTTTGCGTCCCTAAACGGCCACTTTTCAAGACTTTGTCTAGTCTTGATTTGAACTGGTCAACAGATTCACTGTTGACAACTTCCACTGGCAGTGCGTTCCACATACCGCAGATACTGTAAGTGAAAAAAATTCCACACAGATTGCGGTTGTAACGCTTCAGTTCAAGTTTGAAGCCGGGATTGCGCGTTCTGTTCTCACTCAGTGTGAAAATATCCCGGTAGTCAACATTGTCAAACTCTCGAAGTATTTTGAAAACTTCGATGAGCTGACCACGCAGTCTACGGGTTTCCAGCGAGAACAGATTTAATTCCCTTAGTCTATCCTAATAACTTTTATGTCAGATAGAGGGAATCAGTTTGGTTGCCCTAGCTTGTACGCGTTCCAAACTTGCGATGTCCTTTCGAAACGAAGGACTCCAAAATTGTACGGCATACTCCAGGTGCGGCCGAACGAGGGAGTTGTACAGACAAAGTACTATCTCCTTGTTACGGTATCCAAACTGGCGCTTTATGTAGCCTAACATCCTTTGGGCTTTCTTCTCTGCCTTGATGCACTGTTTCGATAACTTGAGGTCGCTAGTGATAGTAACACCCAAGTCCTTCTCAGTGTCACTCGATTCAAGAGCAGTGCCCTTAAGGATATAATGATGGGGGTTTCTGTGGCCGATTTACATTACTTTGCATTTGTTCACGTTAAAAGGCATTTGCCACGTGTCCAACCACTCCCCAATCTTCCCAAGATCTTCCTGCAGGCGGGCAGTATTTCCATCCTTTGCAACGTTCATACCAAGCTTGGTATCGTCGGCAAATTTGGAAATCTTGGCAACTATGTCACCGTCCATGTCGTTGACGTAGATGATGAATAGTAGTGGTCCCAGGACAGAACCTTGAGGCACCCCGCTAGTAACGGGCACCCACTCAGAAGCCTGTTCATTCACCACCACCCGTTGCCGTCTGCTACTTAGCCAGTTCTCGATCGAGCCGGCTACTTTTCTGTCTATGCCCAACGCTCGCACTTTCCGGAGAAGGCGGCGGTGTGGTACCTTATCAAAGGCTTTCTGAAAGTCGAGGTAAACCATATTCACCGCCTTGTCCCGATCGTGCTCACTGAACACGAAGTGGAAGAATTCCACAAGTTTCGTCAGGCATGACCGGTGCCCTCGGAAGCCATGCTGGGAACTCCTCAGTAGCAGGCTTGACTCTAAATACGACGTTATTTTGTCCACCATCATGCTTTCCATGAGTTTACCGACTATCGAAGTCAGACTGATAGGTCAGGAGTTTGACGGATGGCTGGGGTCTCCTTTCTTGAAGATCGGAGTTACCTCCGCCTCACGCCAGTCTCTAGGAACGCATCCGGTCCGGATTGACATGTTAAAGATAGCGCACAGATGTCGTGATACTTCATTGCACACTTCCTTCAACACCTTGGGTAGAAACCCGTCCGGTCCAAGGGACTTATTCATCTTTAGGTCAGCGATCTTTTTCTTTATTTCTCCTTCGGTGAAGTCGTCAATTCTAAAACTGTAAAATGTCTGGTATACACGAGTTGTACCTCGTCATTGGTATGGTCGAGGTTGGTGTCAAAGTGTACAAGTGCACGTGCTGTGAACGCATTTAATGTACATCATGTAAGGTGTAACGGTGACAACCTTGTTCATATGAATGTGTCAGAGAGAGCTCTTACAGTAAAAGCGATTGTCTCTGATGATCTCATTGAAGGTGTAGATGTTTTGATGGGAATGGACGTGATAAGAGCACTGGGAGGTGTGATGGTGACTGGTAATGGAGTGCAGTTTGGTGTATTTAATCATCCCAGCGAATCGGCATCAAGTAGTTGTGCGTCGGTTGTAGAACCTGAAGATGGGAAAGAACAGGTGTGTTGCATAAAAGATAAGGATTTTTCTGTTCCTTTTGATGGGGAGAATTGGACTGTCTGGTGGGTGTGGAAAAATAGTCAGTCAGGCCAACTTATAAATAATACTTGGAAACTGAAGGAAGAGTTCGAAAAGGAAGTTGAAATATGGATTGATGAGGGAATTTTGATGCAATGGGAGGATGAAGTTTATAAAGGAATAATTCCACTGTTGGTAGTAAAGTAACCCATAAAAAATAAAGTTAGGCTTGCGCTAGAAGTTCGAGAATTAAATAAGTATGTAGAATGTCATACAAGCGATGATGTAATTGATGTATGTGAAGAGACTCTTCGTGAATGGAGACGAAGAAATCCTGATGTCTCTATTGTTCATCTTAAATCTAAATATTTACAAATTAGAATATATAGGAGTCTCTGGTAATATCACTTAGTAAAATATAAAAATAAAACTTATTGCTTAACAATAAGTTTGGGTTTAGTCTGAATTGTGCCCTCGTATCATGACTAAGATTCTTAAAACTGTGCTAGCTAAGCAAGAAAATATTCGAGCGGCAACCAGTTCATATATTGATGACATTTTGGTGGATAAGTCTAGGGTCTCACCTGATTCAGTTGTTAAGCACTTGAATAAGTTTGAGTTGATCACTAAGCCTCCGGAACTGTTAAACGGTAGTGCAGCATTAGGGTTATATTTGCTACCTGGTGGTGGTGAGTTGTGGTTCAAGAGAGGTAACAAAGTACCCGAAGTTGCAGAAAAGATAACTAGAAGGGAATAGTTTTCAATTTGTGGATCAGTCAGTAAGCCAGTGGCTTGCTGACTGAGAATTGCTTGCAGCTATGTAAAGAGAAGGACAGAATGGTCACACTGGGATGATCCGGTGAGTGATGAAGTAGTCAAAATGTTGAAAGAGATAGTGGAGAAAACAAAAAAATAATGATCCGGTGAACGTTCTCAGCGTGCTCTCTATTCAGTGACATTTTTTCATTTTGGATTTTTCGGTGTAATATATTTAAGTTCTAGAAAATAGTTAACTTTGAGTGTTAGACATAATACTAAAGGAATTTTTAATTCTATTTTAAATTAAATCTTGAAATGGCTCCCGTTTGGTGAAATAGCTCCAGTTTGTTTACGTTTTAGTGCGGCCTAATTTTATCCACGTTTTGGTTTCACAGTATGGCTGTTGCTTTGGATGAAATGAGTATGCCTTTTGATGTTAGCGGTGTGTATGTAGTTTGTGATTTTTGTGGTGTTGAAAGAAGAGCAAATGTATCTGAATGCCCAATGTGTTATGTGACTAGTGCAAATGTGGCTTTGGAAAGGGAGGTGAGTCGGTTGCGTGATGAGTGCAAGAAATTAAGTGAGTTGCTGGATGAAGTGAGAAGGGATGCGAGTGTACGCATGAAGAATGTGGCTGGGACCAGGAGGGTCAAAGGTAGGCCTAGACTAGTGACTGAAGAGAAAGAAGTGACTGATTTAAGTGAAGATGAATGTTGGGTGAATATGGACAGCATAGATAGGTTAGGACAGCTTAGATGTGTGAGTAAGAGGGACATGGAACCTGTTAGGTTGGCTTATGGGGTGGGGTTCTTGAAGGTCGTCCCTAATTATGAAAGAACCTTGAAGGTAATCGTGAGGACAACCCAAGATCTTGGAAGAGGGAAGCTGCTTGCCAGTTATGGTGATGGATTACCGAGTTATCTCGTAATCTTTTGGCAAGGACTCCAGTTGATACAGATGGTCCGGTTGATTTGCGTTGCTCTTCCTTACTTCCCACGAGAGTTATTTTTGTCGATTGCTATGGGGTGCCCTAAGCCGAGGGGTAGTCTTATTCTAGCGACGGGGTCAAATAGCCCGGAGAATGGAGATATACCACACCAGGGTAGAACACCGGTATTTTGGGAGTTATGTAATCGCGAGGAATTGCGATTAACGAGGAGAATGCGTAACGGCTGTTTTCCCGATTAATAAGGCCTTAAAGCAGGAAAATTGAAGAACGTCAGGATATTGAAGTCGCCAAAGCAAAAATAGAATTATTGTTGAACTAGATATTATTGCACTTTACAAAAGTTCATTAATTAAGTTTTAAGTTATGATATAAATTTAGTTCGAGGTCAAGTGCGGCCAAAGTCTAAAGAAGGCCGGACGAATAAAGCCTTTAATGTTTGCGTTATGTACATGACTATATACAAAGATAAATTACGCGAATCCGAGAGATCGGCTGAACGATATATAACGCGATATATTGCTATATAAAACAGTAATCTAATTATCCTCTCTGTTCTAGCTTCACACAGTTATATATTCAATTTAAACCACGCCCTACAAGTTCCTGGTCCAACTAAGCCACACCTCCCTCTTATGTACTGGCCTGTTGATTTGTCGGTATTACAATAACTCGACTTTTGATTAGCTACTGCCGAACATATTGATAATAAAGTCACTCCAACTATTGGGTAAAATTCTCTGTGGGCGGTGGCATGTTGCCATGTAGACAACTTCCTAATCTAGTTTCTATTTGTTTAATAGTGATAGCTATCCTGTTTATTCTGGATCCTGCCTTGATTATAATGTTTGCCTAAGATTGCCTCGACAAAATCTAACAGAGATAACTGTGCTCCGTTTACTACTGTGTGACATTCTCGTAAACGGCGCTAACTTTATTTTTTTCTCTCTATGTACTTTATGTGTGTAGCGTCTCTCGCGTGTGTCCTATTTTGGACGTACACGCAGGTCACTACATACTAAAAGATTCAATGCCCTGAGAGAGGAAGAGGTTGAAAGTGATTTGTATGATGTGGTTGGGGCAGAAAGTGAAATAAGTGGTAGTTTGAATGAGAACAGAAGGGAGGATAATGTTAGGCCTAGGGGGACTAGGAGGAGGACTGAGGTGCTCGTGATGGGTGACTTTCAGATTAGATACTTAGATAGGAAGTTAAGTGCAAACAAATGGGAGGGAGTGAGAGTTTGTTTGTCGGGTGCGGGTGTAAATGATGTGTCTGAGAGGTATGGTGGAGGATTAAAGACGTCTACTTGTTGCGGGCTGCATATTGAGTTGAATTTCTGAATCACTGTCTTGCATTTTTCGGTGATGTGAGAAAAGGTCATTGATAATTATAGAGACTAACGGGGATTCTGATTGTTTAATTTTAGAAGATAACTTGGTGCATTTGTCTACTAGAATGCCTTGACCACAGTCTACCAAAAGATCGTAATGAGCGAGAAAATCTGCTCTTAGAATGGGTGATGTTATATCCTCGACTACGAACATCCAATTGAAGGTACGGCGTAAACTGGGTATGACTATGTCTAGCATGACTTCACCGTGTACTTTGATCTTACCACCGTTGGCTGTAGCAATATTTACACTCGACTTTCTCATTTCGCAATACTGTACGAGGTTGATGGGAATAATCGAGACGCTTGCGCCAGTGTCTATAAGGAATTCGCCTTTCTTTCCATTTAATTTAATAGCGACAGTGATTAACATTGGCATACAGGTCGTCGCATTAATTTCAGCACGCCTTACTAGTTTTCCGAGGGAATAAGAGATGAGAGTCTAGATGTTTCGCCTCTGGACCAAAATATAAATGGGTTCGACATACTAAAGGTTTTTTATCGCTACGAAACGGTTTAAGTCCTAGCGGTATGCTATCATTACGCCTATTTGTAAATTTATTCGTGCCAGTGTACGCGCCACTGAGCATTGACCGCGCATCCTTCGCGTATCTCACATTATGATTAGAATTATCGCACTGCCTATTGTAATCACTTGCACTATCTTCGCGAATGGAACAAATGTTATTGTTAATTACATGACCATATTGAGGTTTATAAAACGGCATTAGTTCGTCCGCCAATTTTCCTATCTGCGTGAGTGTCAATTCTTTGTGCGTCACGATGATCGGAGCGATGCTCGGAGGTAGAGATTGAATGAATTTATGTCTCACCAGATCTTCACCAACGCCGACTTGGAGTGCCGTCTTCCTTAAATCTTCAAGTTTGACCGATGGTCTGCTGTGGAGTGGAGATGAAGCTATCAATTTCTTGAATAATTCGGGTTTAGTCCTATCAAATAGGCTGATAACTTCAGTCCTCAGTTGTGTATATTTCTGCGATGAAAGAACTGCGTCAGGGAGACGATCGACTGTTTCCGCTGGTAGTGCTGCAAGAGTATGAAAGAATTTGGTGTCTTCTCTGGTTATCTTTGTAATGTGGTATTGTGTTTCCACGATTCAAAACCAACTAGCTACCGCTGCGTCGTTGAAAATCAGAGGCTTGACTACGATGGAGTTTGCGGCTTCTTCTTGAAATATTTGTTCGGTTGTTCTTGAATCCATCTTATATTACTTTTTTTCCTCGATTTTCGATCACTAATAAAGGGTCACCAATTTAGGGGTGGGGGGATAAAAAGGATCTCTTCGTTGATCACCAGATATATTTATATTCTACCTCGTTTTGTGATCCGCTTTGCTTTTGCGCTCCCCATAAGATTGTTGCGAAACGTTGATCGTTAAACCGGATTTGGGTGATATGATAACGTTCCGAGAAATTATTACCTCACTCCAAAGGTAATGATGAATCTTTTTGGCTGGGCGATGAGCAGAAATTCTGATATGATTTTGACTTCGAGCAAAATGGTGATGAAAACAAAAAGACTGCAGTTCTATTTAGTTAGTGGCTTTGGGTAGCAAATGGAGGAGGAGTTCGAATTAGATTGATTATCGATTCCACGAGCTTATCTTCGATGATGCTTAAATACAACTCTCTTAATGTTCGTTATTTGGTACGATGAATGAATATGACTCGTCTTGATGTAAGATCAGTTGCGTAAATGCTATCTCCTAATGCTGAGTAAATGACTTGATTGGTATGATCCGCGAGGGGTATGTGTAACTGCACCTCGAATCTCTCGAAATAATTTCTCTCGAATGATCCTCTTTCCTCCTCGATTTGATCGATTTATACTTGTACACATTTACAAACATACATATATATATATATATATATATATATATATATATATATATATATATATATATATATATATATATATATATATATATATATATATATATATATATATATATATATATATATATATACGATATTTTTGAAACCTTTTTCTCTCGTGAGAAAATTTACTGAAACGGTGAAATTTGGTCAAACGCTTTTTTTCGTCTTCCTTAACAAAAATAGAAATATAATATTGTGCTTGTAATTTGATGCTCACCGAGTGTCATTACGATTGAGCTAACCCATTTTAAAGTTCCATTTTCTTTTTCTTAATGTTTATTTTTCCAAACGTAATCACAGAATAATTAGTTTCATCCCAGTTTACCTCTTCGCCGCGGCTTTGGTCTTCTCGGGAACTCAAAATGGGAATGGTTCTAAAATATCATGTTACATGTTACAATGTTTCATTTGAGTTTCTTTTGTTTCGTTTCACACACATGAATTTATTTACATTGGCTGGGTGTATACATTTCTTCTTCATGGGTTTGTGTGTTCACATATTGTGTGCACCATGTGCAGCACATATTATTGATGAAGATATAGATATAATATGTGTAATAGAATCATGTGTTAATAAAAGTAAATTTAATGACAATGTGAGTGAATTTGAACTGCAGGGTTATGATATGTTCATTAGTTAAAGGAGAGATATGACTGGTGGTGGGTTGATTATTTATATCAGAAATAGCATTTCTTCAAATTTAAATTATTCTATAAACCAAGAAGAAGTTGGGTCACTGTGGATAGATATTAGCGTGAGTAAAAATAGCATAATACCCTTGGGAGCTTTTTACAGACCACCCGGACAGACTGACTGTATTGATGAGCTAATGATCAGGGAAATACGGAAAGGGTGTGAAGTAGATACAGTTATTCTTGTTGACCTTAATTTAGATTCTGTGGACTGGGAAAATATGATAGAAGGGATATAGCAAGTTGTAAGTTTATAGAATGCTTTGAGGATATTTATTTACTCAATTTGTTAATAAGCCAACAAGGGGTGCCAATATATTAGATCTGGTTCTTTCAAATGATGATCACTTGGTTCAGGAATTGACTGTCGGAGAAGCATTGGGAAATAGTGATCATCAGATGGTTCTTTTTAACTTGGGAATAGTGAATGGTAGAACATCAACAAACTCCAAATTTTTATTGAGACGATTACTATAAATTACGCAACTTGCAAAATCAGATTAGGTGGATATAGAATTCAGGGGGAAGAATACTTATGAGATGTAGGAAACTTTTAAGACTATATTAAACATAGTCCAGGAGCAGTGTATTCCAATGAAGGCTATTAGCAAGAAATGTAGGAAGCCGTTGTGGTGGAATCAGGAGAAGGTTAGGAAAATTTCTAAGAAGAAGAGGGCATACCAAAGATTACAGAGAGAAAGTACTTTTGACAATTTAAATCATTATAGATCGACCAAAACTGAGCTAAATAAGATATTTAAAAAGAGCAAAATGCGACAGAAATTAATTTAGTTCAAAATAATAATAAAGATCCAAGAAAATTCTTTAGCTATTATAGAATTAATAACAAATCTAACAGTAATAAAATAGGGCCTATTAGATATGAAGGGGATCTTAATGATCATTTTTCTTCATTATTTACAGAAGGAACCCAAATAGATTAATTGATGATAATTCTAGGTTAAGGGAATATTGTTGAATACATTAATGAGAGCAGGGAAATAATTAAAGGGCTTATATATCATTCTAGTTTACTCAAAGAAGGTGTAGATAGTATTGCAGTAGCTCTTGAGAAGATATATATTAAATCAGTAGAGTTTGGAGAAATACCTAATGATTGGAAATTAGTGAATGCAGTGTTAATTTTTTTTAAGAGGGAAGTGAAGATGACCCGAATAACTTTAGGCCGGTAAGCTTAACTTCTATCGTTTGTAAAATTCTTGAGAAGATAGTTAAGAAGGGAAATTCTGACCATCTAGAGTGTTGTGGGTTAATCAATGATGCTTAGTATAGTATATGGTTATTCATGTGATTTATTTTCTGTTAATAAATCAGCCTAAATAGCGTTTCGAAACCCATAACCATAAATTTGTTTGATCGAAGTTGTAGGCGGATAGTTTTTAGGCCTAAGGCGACAGCGAACTAAATTTTGAAATAATGAACTGGGCTTTAGGAAAGACAATTATACAAATATAAATATATTCATAGAATCAACGAATGTACAATGAGATAAGTAGATTAGGTATACAATGTAAGATATTTTAACATATGATTTACAGTAAAAAAATGCGAAGAGAATTAAAGTATGTGAAATTAATATGGTGTAATAATATAGTGAAATAATATGGTGAATAATATAGTGAATAATATAGTGAATAATATAGTGAGTATGATGGACTGTGAATTAGCGGCTGCAATGAGAAGTAAATATGATTAGGACATACTCTCGTATGGTCGTTTGCAAATAATGTGAAAGTGGAGTTAACTAAGCATGATTTGTTTGGAGGTAAATGACTAATTGTAGAAGGAATGATTACCGACCTTTATACGAGGAGTGGCTTGAGTCGAATGGGAAAGAATAGTGTTCTATTTGGTCGAGCTGAAAGCGTGAATTTGTTTGTTTGTGTGGGAAATTTTAAGAGATGTTGTTTGGAACAGTATTACGTTAAATGAATTGACAAGTAAAATAAATGAATGAATTAATTATTAAGTTGTACATAAAATGATTTAATTTACAAAAGTTAAGTAAAATAATTGAAAGATTAAATTGACAAAGTTAAGTAAAATAATTGAACGATTAAATTGACAAAGTTAAAGAATTGCATAATATGAATTTTGCATAATAATTGAGATATATATATATATATATATATATATATATATATATATATATATATATATATATATATATATATATATATATATATATATATAAGTTTCCCAGGGGGTTTTTATTATAGGAATGCCCAGAGGCATTGCTATAACACTCCCCCCTAAGAAGGTTAGCCCCCTTTTTACTATTTAGAGATTACAAGTCCGAGACCGACGAGGCCTCCTGACGACGCGACCGGAGCGTGTGACAGTGACATTGGTTTGGCTTCGGGTACGGGGACACAGATTTGCTGTGGCAGTGGCAGTGTCATTAGCGTTGAACGAGGCACTGGCACGAGAGAAGGTTGATGGAGCGAAGGTGATTCGCTTGTTGGTTCCTTCCGAGATGGCGTCAAGCGGGATGTGGGAGTCTTGAGTCCCGTTATCCGCTGACGGAGTGACCATTAGGGGAGAGATTTGCTCCTGACAAACCTCTTCTGCCGACGAGGGTTCCTGCAACAAAGGAGGAGGAGTCAGCAAAACGGAAGGTGGAGTTGGAGAGGTAGGGGTGGTTAAAAAGGTGGGGTTTAGGTTGTTTGGTGGGATTACTGTATCATAAAGGGGTACAGTAGAAGGAGAATGAGGTGATTGGGGTTCTAGACGAACATTTTCGGTATAAGCGGGTTTCAGGCGTTTTGCGAGAGCACTATGTTAGTGCGAGTGAATTGATGGCGTGTTGTCAGAGGACTATGTGAGTGCGAGAGGATTTATGGCATGTTGTTTGTTGTTAATCCCTTGAAATGTTAGTTTGAAAGATGTGATTGAGAGACTGGAGTGAGAGAAATGCAAAAATTTGAAGGTTGAGGATTTGGAGAAAGTGGTTGAGTTGGGTGAAGTGAGAAAACTGGAGGGTTGAGATTTGGAGAAGGTACTGGGTCTGAATATGTGCACGGTTGCAAACATTTTAGAGCTTGTGCACCATATTTGTTGTGGTACCAGCCCCATTGGGTTGGATGAGAGGAAAATGAAACGTTATGCTTCGAGAGACTACTTGGCGCAGTATATGAAGAAGCATAACTGTGGCTACAAGGCTGTGTACAGTGTACAGCGTTGTGTCCATACCTTTGATGATACCAGCATAGGCCCTGATGGTGTGGAAGATGGTGAGAATAGTTGGAAGAATGAGGGTGAAAAATTTGCTGTCTCTTACCTCTTGCATCGGGATGCACTCGTTGGTTTCTCTTTCGTGAACCAGAGCGGGACCTGCGCCCTTGATCGACATACCCGTATCCGTGCTCTCTCTGTGGTTCACGCTGCAGCTTTAACCGCTGGATGTCGGCTTCCATCCTCCGTATTGAAGCCTCAAGGTCTCTCGATAGGGAAGATGGAACCCTTGAACGCTTGGCCCGTTCGTCAGAGGAGCTCGACGTGCCTTGAACCTGCGAGATTGAAGCATTGTTAAATGGGCCGTGAGTTTGGCCGTTGCCCCAATTTACATATGGACTTTTATACAATTTATCTGCGGCTGCAGCAACCTCATCAATGCTCGTGGGGTTCGAGCTTAGGATTAATGGCCTGACTCCCTCGGGGACTTCTCTCATGAAAATTTCGTTGAAGAGAGGGCTAAAAAGTTCGATTCGCGCACCTTTTACCCTGATAAGGTCCTTCAGATGAATTAAAAAGGAAGTAGGACTCTTATCTCCCATTTCCTGAGTATTCAGGAGCTCTCTCATGTCATCTATTTGGGACCGCCCATATTTATTGAGAAAAGCCTCCTTCAGGCGGTCTAAAACACCAGCCTGCTCCCCGTTAATTAACACTTCCCTGAATTGAATAGAGGTACTTATGAGCAACCGCTGGATTATTGCTGCTACTTTCTCCTCCTCGTTGATGTTCTGTGGTTTAAGGAGGAGGGATGAGAATTCCAACCATGCAATTGGGTTTGCAGGATCATACACGGGAAGAGAGAGGTACGCATGTGCTTGTTTATGCGCCGACTGTGGGTTCGATGCAGACTGTTGGTCATAATGAGGTTGAGCGCTAACTGATTTCCTTAGTTGGTGTGTTTGATCTATCAGAGTCACTGTTTTATGTATACTTGTGCTAGTTGAATGAAGGGGTTGACATGAGAAGTAGCTGCGGTTGTGTGCACGTGTGTGTGTGTGTGTGTGTGTGTGTGTGTGTGTAAGTTAGTCACGAGCACAGGAATATGAAATTCAAAATAATTGAGAAATAAAGGAAATTGCCCACTCGTTGAATATAGGGGATAATATTAAATTAAAATGACATGAATTATGATAAGTGGAAGAATGATGTTAAAGATAACACGCGATATAAAAAAATGAACACGTGAATAAAAAATGCTCAAGCGAGGCTTTAGGACAAATTGACGCATGGAGTCAAGAATTATTTTAACGTTTAAACTTATTTATTAATTGACGGGCCATTACTACTCTTTGGGCACCACTTTATAGTATATGGTTATTCATGTGATTTATTTTCTGTTAATAAATCAGCCTAAATAGCGTTTCGAAACCCATAACCATAAATTTGTTTGATCGAAGTTGTAGGCGGATAGTTTTTAGGCCTAAGATGACAGCGAACTAAATTTTGGAATACTGAACTGGGCTTTAAGAAAGACAATTACACAAATATAAATATATTCATAGAATCAACGAATGTACAATGAATTAAGTAGATTAAATATACAATATAAGATATTTTAACATATGATTTACAGTAAGAAGATGCGAAGAGAATTGAAGTATGTGAAATTATTATGGTGGAATAATATGGTGAAATAATATGGTGAATAATAGAGTGAATAATATAGTAAATAATATAGTGACTATGATGGACTGTGAATTAGGGGCTGCAATGAGAAGTAAATATAATTAGGACAAACTCTCAAATGGTCGTTTGCAAAGAATGTGAAAGTGGAATTAACTAAGTATGATTTGTTTGGAGGTAAATGATTAATTGTAGAAGGAATGATTACCGACCTTTATACGAAGAGTGGTTTGAGTCGAATAGGAAAGAATAGTGTTCTATTTGGTCGAGCTGAAAGCGTGTTTGTTTGTTTGTGTGGGAAATTTTAAGAGATGTTGTTTGGAACAGTATTACGTTAAATGAATTAACAAGTAAAATAAATGAATTAATTAATTATTAAGTTGTACATGAAATGATTTAATTTACAAAAGTTAGGTAAAATGATTGAAAGATTAAATTTACAAAGTTAAGTAAAATAATTGAACGATTAAATTGACAAAATTAAAGGATTGCATAATATGAATCTTACATAATAATTGATGTACATATATATATATATATATATATATATATATATATATATATATATATATATATTAAGTTTCCCAGGAGGTTTTTATTATAGGAATGCCCAGAGGCATTGCTTTACTTAGCATGGGTTTTAAAGAGGTAAATTGTCTTTAAAAAATATACTAGATTTTATGGATTATGTTCCTAAAAAATTAGATAAGGGAGAGAATGTTGATATAATTTACTTAGATTTTACGAGTAGCAAAGCTTTTGATTAGGTTTTCCATAGGAGACCAAGCCTCTGTCCGCCTCCTAAGGACAGACCTATTAAGCACAAAAAGGTGCGATTCCACTCGCACATAATTGCAACTTTTCATTGATCGCCTGAAACCAGCTTTTATAGAGGCCGTTCATCTGGAACAGTCACTACCTTTCTCTTCCACTAATATAGATCCAGTGGATATCCCAGCCTACCTACCGCATGCAACTATTCCTTCAACATTTCCCAACCAACTAATCCACTTCCGAAGCGTTCTTCTGCTCTTTCAAATAAAATTGCAACTTTTCCTCCTACCTCTTTATTCGCAAACCCTCCGCCAACTATCTCCACACCCCCCCAATTCTTCTTCCCAACTGCTGCCGCCTCACTTTTTGTTGCAGGACCACTCAACAGCACCTGGAGAACATCAAGCGACCAACGCGCAACTCCCGACTGTTGCCTTTTCGGGAGGTCCAGAACAATCGTCACCCGACGCTGTGGTCCTCGCTCGCGACAATCTCCTGCATCAATCGAGTGGCCCTTCTAATCGCCACCTGACCCACACCCGGAGAAAGCCAATTGACACTATAACTCGTTCTGGACGCGTTGTAAGGAGGCCTCGCCGCTATATAGTCTAAGATTTTTTATGTAAACACCTTGTGCAAGCTTTTCCCTCGGTGGGGTAGTATTGTAGCGGTCGACACTCCTACAAAAGCAAAAAATATTTAATCATAACTATATATATATATATATATATATATATATATATATATATATATATATATATATATATATATATTATTTCCACAAGGGTTGGTAACCATAACTGATAATCGTATGATTGGTACGCCCGATCTCTCGAGCGTTTTCAAATAAAATCATATGCTCATTCATTCACTTTGTTCGTCTCATCGGAATCAGACCCTCCCAACTCCGTTGTAATCTATTTATATAATTATTTATATTACCTATTTATATAATCTATTTATTCAATCTATTTAATCCATACAATCTACTTATACATGTCAATCTATATTAATATTTACCAAATGCATTCAACTATAATCTAATTAATATTTGTCAATCATCATATGTGTACTCTAATTTTCATTAACTCGTACAAAGTTAATTGAACTGCATAAACATTCAATCCAATCATAAACTATAATTTCACTTTTTAATCATTACTCTTCATTCCATAATATATATTTTTCGTATCTCTTTGTTTCAATACAGTATTCCGACGACAATGCCGAAGTAGGCTTACCGAAATTTCGTCTGCATATTCGGACTTCCCGTTAGCGATTAATTTCATTCTCCTTTTATAACAAAAATAAAGGTTTGGGGGTTTATTGTGACTAGAGCTCTCTAGTGTATTGGCGTAATAACACCTGACAACCTATACGAGGTCACAGTGGAGGGACGTTATCAGTGGTGTACCTCTCAGGGATCCGTTCTAGGCTCTTATTATTCATAGTTTATATAAATGATCTTGGGGAAGCTGTAAATATCAAAGTGTCAATTTTTGCTGATGACATTAAATTGGCAGCTGTAGTAAAAGAAGTTGAGGGTAGCTTTTATAGCAATGCCTCTGGGCATTCCTATAATAAAAACCTCCTGGGAAAATAATATATATATATATATATATATATATATATATATATATATATATATATATATATATATATATATATATATATATATATCTCAATTATTATGTAAAATTCATATTATGCATTCCTTTAACTTTATCAATTTAATCATTCAATTATTTTACTTAACCTTGTCAATTTAATCTTTCAATTCATTTACTTCAACTTTTGTAAATTAAATCATTTTATGTACAACTTAATAATTAATTCATTCATTTATTTTACTTGTCAATTCATTTAACGTATACTGTTCCAAACAACATCTCTTAAAATTTCCCACACAAACAAACAAACACACGCTTCCAGCTCGACAAAATAGCACACTGGTCCTTCTTAGTCGACTCTCAGCATTCTCCGTATAAAGGTCGGTAATCATTCCTTCTACAATTAGCCATTTACCTCCAAACAAATCATACTTGGTTAATTCCATTTTCTCTCACAATTCTTTGCAAACGACTATACGAGAGTAGGTTCTAATGATATTTACTTTTTATATTGGAGTCCCTAATTCACAGTCCATTATAGTCACTATATTATTATTTCACTATTATTCACCATATTATTCCACCATATTAATTTCACATACTTCAATTCTCTTTGCATATTCTTACTGTAAATCATATGTTAAAATATCTTACATTGTATACCTAATCTACTTATCTCATTGTACATTCGTTGATTCTATGAATATATTTATATTTGTGTAATTGTCTTTCTTAAAGCCCAGTTCAGTATTCCCAAATTTAGTTCGCTGTCATCTTAGGCCTAAAAACTATCCGCCTACAACTTCGATCAAACAAATTTATGGTTATGGGTTTCGAAACGCTATTTAGGCTGATTTATTAACAGACCTGGGACCGAACCGTGAAGGAGAGAGTATCAGCAATAATCCAGCGGTTACCCACAATTACCTTTATTCAGTTCAGGGAAGTGTAAATTAACGAGGAACTGGTTGATGTTCTAGACCGCCTGAAGGAGGCTTTTCTCAATACATATGGTAGGTCCCAAATAAATGACATGAGAGAGCTCCTGAATACTCAGGAAATGGGAGATAAGAGTCCTACTTCCTTTTTATCTTATCTGAAGGGCCTTATCAGGGTAAAAGGGGCTAAAATCGAACTTCTTAGCCCTCTCCTCACCGAAATTTTCATGAGAGGAGTTCTCCAGGGAATTAGGCCATTAATCCTAAGCTCGAACCCCACGAGCATCGATGTGGTTGCTGCAGCCGCAGATAAATTGTATAAAAGTCCTTATGTGAATTGGGGCAACGGCCAAACTCACGGCCCATTTAACAATGCTTCAATCTCGCAGGTTCAAGGCACGTCGAGCTCTTCTGACGAACGGACCGAGCGTTCAAGGGTTCCATCTTCCCTATCGAGAGACCTTGAGGCTTCAATACGGAGGATGGAAGCCGACATCCAGCGGTTAAAGCTCCAGCGTGAACCACAGAGCGAGCACGGATACGGGTATGTCGATCGAAGGCGCAGGTCCCGCTCTGGTTCACGAAAGAGAAACCAACGAGTGCATCCCGATGCAAGATGTGAGAGACAGCAAATTTTTCACCCTCATTCTTCCAACTATTCTCACCATCTTCCACACCATCAAGGCCTATGCTGGTATCATCAAAGGTATGGACACATCACTGTACACTGTGTACAGCCTTGTAGCCATAGTTATGCTTCTTCACATACTGCGCCAAGTAGTCTCCCGAAGCATAACGTTTCCTTTTACCCTCATTCAACTCAATGGTGCTGTTACCACAACAAATATGGTGCACAAGCTCTAAAATGCTTGCAACCATGCACATATTTGGACCCAGTACCTTCTTCAAATCTCAACCCTCCAGATTTCTCACTTCATCCAACTCAACCACTTTCTCCAAATCCTCAAACTTCAAATACTTGCAGTCCTCTCACTCCAGTCTCTCTATCACAAACTTCAAACTAGAAAGGCATGGGACAAAAGGGTCTATATCCCCTGCCTACACCTCATTTCCTCAAGTAGCTCGTCCATTTCGTATTTTTGCCCCACTTTCTGAATTTTCATTCCTGGTGGAGACGGGTGCTGAATGCAGTGTCATACCAATTTCTTAGGCTGACAAAGCTTCTGCCTCTTCAGATTTAGTTCTGAAGGCAGCAAATTCGACCGATATTAGGACCTATGGAAGGCGTAACCTTCAAGTCTCACTCGGTCTCCGTCGGGTTTTTCGATGGACTTTCATCATGGCCGAGGTAGATTGTCTAATATTGGGCCTCGACTTTCTTTCGGCTCACGACCTCTTGGTCGATTTTCGACAACGCAAGCTTGTCGACCGCAAAACTCTCCTCACTGTGTCAGATTCGTAATCACCTTCTCAGAGTTCCCTCCTCTCTATTCGTCTCCCATTCACCGAGCCACCGTTTCAGCGCCTCCTTCAAGAGTTTTCTGAGCCCACCCTTCCACCTTCAACGGACAGGCCCATTAAACATAGTGTGGTGCATCGGATCGAGACAACAGGTGGTCCTGTATTTTCACGGCCACGCCGTCTAGCACCTGATAAACTCTCTGCTATGCGTGATTAATTCCAATTCATAATTGATTCAAGCATTTGTAGGCCTTCCTCTTCTCCGTGGGCCTCTCCACTTCACATTGTACTCAAATCTACGCGGGGAGAATTAAGAGCAGTTGGTGATTACAGAGCTCTTAACGCTGTAACAATGCCTCATCGTTATTCATTGCCGTACTTAGCCGATTTTACCTCTTCTCTCCATGGCTGTACGATTTTTTCTCGCTTGGATCTGGTTCGTGCTTTCAACCAGATCCCTATTCACCCAGATGATGTCGCAAAGACTAACATCACCCCTCCGTTTGGTGTTTTTGAAATGGTCAAGATGCCATATGGATTGCGTAACTCTGGTCAAACTTTCCAGCGCTTTATGGATCAAGTCCTTAGTGGTCTTCCGTTTGTATTTTGCTACATCAATGACCTCCTAATATCATCTTCCTCGCTGGAGGAACACCTTTCTCACCTTCGCCAAGTTTTTTTCTCGTCTTCAGGAGTACGGTATCGTACTAAACACCTCCAATTGCCTCGTTGATGTCCCGACCCCTCATTCTTGGGGCACTATGTCTCGAGTGCAGGGATTACCCCAATCGAAGATAAAGTTACCGCGATGCGAAACTTTTCTCGTCCTACATCACGTAAACAACTCAGAATTTTCTGTGGCATGGTCAATTTCTACCACAGATTCATCCCTAAATGTGCCCAGGTCATTCAACCTCTCAACTCTATGCTCACCAAGACCAAAAAGAACTCTCATCTTGAATGGTCTACTGAGGCGTGCGATTTATTCTATCGCACCAGAGAGGCTATTGCCCGCGCTGTGGAATTGGCTCATCCTTATCCAGGAGTCCCCATCAGCGTCGCCTCAGATGCATCCTCAACTCACGTAGCTGCAACCTTGCAGCAGAAAGTTGGTGACCAATGGCAACCTCTTGCTTTCTTCTCTCGTGCTCTTACAAACCTCAAAAGAGATATTCAACGTTCTCTCGAGAACTCCCCAGAATATATCTCGCTGTCCACCACTTCCGCCATCATTTGGAAGGACGTGAATTTACCATTTTTACTGACCATAAGCCCTTGGTCGGTGCATGTTCGTCCCGTAGTACTTCGTCAGTGCACACTGCAGTTGACACTCGTCATCTTGACTTCATCCTGCAGATGACGAATGATATTCGCTACGTTCCTGGTTCTCCAAACGTCGTACCGGACGCGCGCTCTCGCATTTCATCGATTTCGGGCACGCAACTCTCCTACACTGTGCCCATCGATCATGCAACATTGCGTCACTCTTCTTAACTCGTCCCTTGCTAGATGGACTTGCCTGACAGTCCTTCCAGGCGCATCCTGGTTGACTATTCAATTACTGACTGTCCTCGTCCTCTCATTCTTCTCGCTTACCGTCGGCACATCTTTGACCAAATTCATGGCCTCACTCGTCCTGGCGTCAATGCCACTCGCAAGCTCGTCGCACAACGCTTCGTTTGGCCAGGTATGAATGCTGACGTGGCCAAATGGACTCGCTCATGCTTGCCATGCCAGCGTGTTAAAGTCCACCGCCACACAAAAGCTCCTCTGGTCCCTTTTCCTCTTCCTTCGTCACGTTTTGACGCCGTTCACATCGATCTAGTAGGTCCTCTTCCTTACTCCCGTGGTTGCAATTATCTTCTCACCATGATCGATCGTTTTACTCGCTGGCCAAAGGCTGTTTCTATCTCGGACATCAGGGCTTCCACTGTCACTCGAGCTTTCGTCTCAGCATGGGTTGCTCGTTTTGGTGTTTCCTCAACGATCATGACTGATCGTGGCAACCAGTTTGAATTCCACCAGTGGGATGCACTCATGTCAGTCCTTGGCTCCTTTCGCCTTCGTAGTACAAGCTATCACCCCCAGAGTAACTCTAAGGTAGAACGTCTGGATCGGACCATCAAAGCAAGCCTAGGCTCCACCGATCCAAACATAACTTGGGTGGACAAGCTATCTTTTATTCTCCTTGGCATTCACTCGTCCTTGAAAGAGGATTTGGCTTGCTCTGGAGCGAAATTAGTTTACGGTACTCAACTTTGTCTACCCGGCTAATTCTTTTCTTCCTCTGACCGACCTCTACCTTCTCACCTAGATCCTTCGTCATACGTACATAACCTTGTACGGGTAATGGCTGAAATTAAGCCAACTGCCCCTAGAGTGTCTGCTAATTATAAAACCTTCGCGCAGAAGGAGATGAGAACATGCTCCCCTGTTTTCGTCCGTCGCGATTCAACTCGCACTTCGTTACAACCAGTCTATGACGGACCCTTTCTCGTTATCTCCAGGAGGCCGAAATTCTTCGTCCTAAAGCTTGGCACCAGGCAAGATACTGTCTCTATCGACCGCCTAAAACCCGCTTATACCGAAAATGTTCGTCTAGAACCCCAATCACCCCATTCTCCTCCTATTATACCCCTTTATGGTACAGTAATCCCCCAAAACAACCTAAACCCCACCCTTTTAACTACTCCTGACTCTACAACTCCACCTTCCGTTTTGCTGCCTCTTCCTCCTTTGTTGCAGGAACCCTCGTCGACAGAAGTGGTTATTCAGGAGCAAATCTCTACCACACTGGTCACTCCGTTAGCGGACAACGGGACTCAAGACTTCCACATCCCACTTGGCGCCATCTCGGAAGGAACCAGCAAGCGGATCACCTTCGCCCTGTCAACCTTTTTTCGTGCCAGTGCCTCGTTCAACGCTAATGTCACTGCCACAGCAAATCTGTGTCCCCGAACCCGCAGCCAAACCAATGTCACTGTCACACGCTCCGTCGCGTCGTCAGGAGGACTCGTCGGTACTCGCACTTGTAATCTCAAAATAGTAAAAAAAGGGGAGGTAACCTTCTTATGGGTGGAGTGTTATAGGAATGCCTCTGGGCATTCCTCTAATAAAAACCTCCTGGGAAACTTAAATATATATACATCAATTATTATGTAAATTTCATATTATGCAATTCTTTAACTTTGTCAATTTAATCATTCAATTATTTTACTTAACTTTGTCAATTTAATCTTTCAATTAATTTACTTCAACTTTTGTAAATTAAATCATTTTATGTACAACTTAATAATTAATTCATTCATTTATTTTACTTGTCAATTCATTTAACGTATACTGTTCCAAACAACATCTCTTAAAATTTCCCACACAAATAAACAAACACACGCTTCCAGTCGACTCTCAGCATTCTCCGTATAAAGATCGGTAATCATTCCTTCTACAATTAGTTATTTACCCCCAAACAAATCATACTTAGTTAATTCCATTTTCTCTCACAATTCTTTGCGAACGACCATACGAGAGTTGGTCCAAATGATATTTACTTTTCATATTGGAGTCCCTAATTCACAGTCCATCATAGTTACTATACTACTATTTCACTATTATTCACCATAATATTCTACCATATTAATTTCACATACTTCAATTCTCTTCACATCTTCTTATTGTAATTCATATGTTAAAATATCTTACATTGTATACCTAATCTACTTATCTCATTGCACATTCGTTGATTCTATGAATATATTTATATTTGTGTAATTGTCTTTCTTAAAGCCCAGTTCAGTATTCCAAAATTTAGTTCGCCTACAACTTCGATCAAACAAATTTATGGTTATGGTTTTCGAAACGCTATTTAGGCTGATTTATTAACAGAAAATAAATCACATGAATAACCATATACTATACTTTAAAATGCAGACTGACTTAAATAAGTTATTAACTTGGGCTCAGAAGTGGCAGATGACTTTTAACCTTAAAAAATGCACATTTCTTAACATGGGAAGGGATAGTAGGGAAATTATCTATGAAATTGATGGGCATTGGCTGAATTCAGTTAAGGATGGGAAAGACTAAGGCGTAGTAGTAGATAGATCACTGAAGTTTTCAAAGCAGTGTATTAAGGCAAAAAATAGAGCAAATAGGGTGCAGGATACGTTAACAGGAACGTTAACTACAAGAGTAAATCGGTCATCCTTCAATTCTACCACTCGTATATATAGCAATGCCTCTGGGCATTCCTATAATAAATACCTCCTGGGAAACTTAAATATATATATCATCATTTATTATGTATAAAATTCAATTCTTTGGTCAATTTAATCATTCAATTATTTTCCTTTAACTTGTCAATTTAATCATTTAATTATTTTACTTTAACTGTTAATTTAATCATTCGTTATTTTACTCTAACTTTGTCAATTTAATCTTCCAACTTTATTTACTTCACTTTTGTAAAAACAAATCATTTATATTAAACTTAATAATTAATTAATTCATTTATTTTCTTGTTAATTCAATTAAGGTATACTGTTCCAAACAACATCTCTCTAATTTCCAACACAAACAAACAAACACACGTTCCCAGCTCGACCAAATAAGCACGCTAACCTGCCCACTCGACTCGCTGCTCTCGTCGTCTAAAGGTCGGTAACCATTCCTTCTACAATTATTCATTTACCTCCAAATAAATCATACTGAGTTAATTCCATTCTCACATTCTTTCCAAACGACAATACGAGAGTAAGTTCTAATTATATTTGCTTCTCATTGCAGCCCCCAATTCACAGTCCATTATAGATACTTTAAAATACTCTAAATTACTACACTATATTGCTCACAACTCAATATTACTTACTATATCAAAGATACTCTATTATACTATATATTGTTTCACCATATTATTCACCATAATTCTTTAACCTACATTCGTTGATTTTTATGAATATATTTATATTTGTGTAATTGTCTTTCTTAAAGCCCAAGTCATTATTCCAAAATTTACTTCGCTGTCGCATTTGGCCTAAAGCTAGCGGTAGACATCTTCGATCAAACAAAATTTATGTGTATGGTTTTCAAAACGCTATCTAGGCTGATTTATTAACCGAAGATAAATCAATTGATAACCATACACTATATATGTAAGGCCCCTTTTAGAGTACTGCATACAAGCATGGTCACCACATTTTAGACATGACATCCACCTGCTAGAGTCAGTACAAAAGAGGGCAATAAAAATAATACCTTCCGTGAAGCTCCTTGAATAGGAAGATAGATTGAGGGAACTAAATATGTTCTCATTTGAGAGAAAATGTGTGAGGGGAGATATGATTGAGCTTTTTGAAATCTGTTCGGGGATGGATAAGTTGGACTTTAGCAAGATATTTGAGTTGAAAGGTAGTAATGTGACTAGGGGTCACCACTTAAAAATTAAAAAAACAGATATGCAGGTTAGATGTTAGAAAATATTTTTTCACCAATAGAGTGGTAGATTACTGGAATAGTTTTCTATCTGTGATAGTAGACAGTCCAAGCTTGAATGTTTTTAAACGCAGATTAGATGATTATATGGGGACGGAGGGTCAACTTTTGAGGGGGGGGGGAGGGGGTTATTCTGGACTCATTCCTGTGGATGCAGTTCTTTATTCTTGTATATTATGACTGATTTTGATGAGTCTTGATGATGATGTTTTTTGTTTTTGACAAATTCCTACGGATGGTTCTAATTGTATATTGTAGATGCATGATCTGACACAATCCTATGGATTGTTTAAATTGTATATTGTAAATGCATGATCTGCACAATCCTATGGATGCATTTTGTGGGTGGGTTTTGACAGATGCGGATGACCTTTGATAGGCCCTTGTGTTTTTGTCATCCATGAAATTATGTTATAAAATTATGTTTTGGCGTGATGCGAGCAGCATCGCTATTGGCATTTTGTTGAGATAAGTGAGAAGATCGTTGAGGATGCTGCATTGCTGCGTAAGAATGATTATTTTAACTATATAAATGTTGTAGAACTGGACGCTGTATTAAAAGGTATAAATCTTGCACTGAAATGGGGTTTAGAGTCTATGGAATTGAAATCTGATTCAGTTACAGTGCAGAGGTGCATAAATATTAGTATACCAAAAGATAAACGAGTGCAGACGAAATGCGATTGGGTATTATAAGAGAGCTGTACAATGAAATTTCTCTGAGAGTCACAGTGTTATTTATCCCAACAATAAAGGACAAAGCTGATGTGCTAACAAGAGTTGGTTAACGAGTGGTGTTGCTGATGCGTAATGCGTGTTGCGCAGGCTCAAGTTTGAGTCTACGGATATGCATAATATGCTTCATATGGGAATCGATAGAACCTTGTACTTAGCTCCAAAAGTGGATCCAAATGTGACCAGGCATGCTGTAAAATGGGTCGTTAGCTGTTGTGAAAAATGTCGTCAGTTGACCCAGCTCCTATAACCCATCGACAAGGATAAGTGAGTGTTGCTAATAATTGGTCCAGAATAGCAGCTAATGTGGCGCATTATAGGAATTTCCCTACCTGTCAATAGTTGATTGTGGACCAAGTAGATTTGCTATAAGGATAGAGCTCAGAAGGGAAGGTGCGTCGGAGATAGTGCAGATACCAGAAGAGATATTCCTTGAGAGAGGACCAGTTAATGAATTGTTAATGGATAACAGTACGGCATTCTGGTCAGAGTTGTTGAAACAGCTGTGTGGCAGGTAGAACATTTCTAGGGTGCTTAGAGCAGCTTACAGACTACGAAATGGAATAGTAGAGCAACACCACAGGGCAATAAAGGCAATAGCTGAAAGAGGATCATTGTTACCAAAAGAAGCAGTGTTTTTGTATAATATTATCCCACGATCAGTGGATGATGAAAAGTCGGTACCACAACGTTTGATATATACCTATGAATGACGCCATCCACTAATTACATCTGAAACTGCAAAAAGAGAGCCTGATCATATTGAGATTGGTGATGAAGTTTGGGTTCAAACTCCAATAGCTCTTTGCATTACTATATGAAATAAAGGGTATGTCACTGGTGTCAATTCAGAGAAGAATGTGGATGTCAACGTAATGCCACGTCATGTGTTGGACATTCGACCAGTCATTGTTCCGGGTTCTTCATCCTCTAATGATTCAAACGATGAGGGTGATGATGAATTGCAGGATGAAGTTGTTTGTGAGACTGATTCTGGTGAGGGAAGGCGACGTTCACAGAGAGAAGAAGACCATCTAACTGGCTGTACGATGGAGTGTTATCGACCGTTTGTGAATATTGCTACCTAGTGATAATTTATGTGGGATAGATTTTTTATCTACATGTGGGTGTGTCGTTTGAACACATTATTGCGTTCTTGTTTAATATACATTGTTGTTTTGGTGATCTTAATGATCAGAGGAGCGTGTGATTGGGATTTGGGGAATTGGTCTCTCTGGGGGAATTTGGTGGAACATTCTGGAATGATCGCCTTGGTGCGGGTACGTTTGAGATGCACGGGCAGTTGGTTGGGAAGCGTGGTGGGGCAAGGTTTTGTGTTGCTCTTGTTCAAAGGTGTCGATTGACAGCTGGTGTAGCGTGTTGATTCGTATCATGTGGTTGTCTCAGCCCAGTTTGTATAGGTGAGAATTGATCTAATATAAATACTGTCTATAACCAGATGGTCCTTGCATAATGTAAGTTATATTCACACATGACATTAATCCATCGGTGTTTCATATAACCACAGACAGCCTATTTTCTGATACAGTCTGTATATGACGGATAATTCGATCCAACTTCTCGTAAGTCAAAGATTTTTGTCCTTCAGCTTGCCATCAAATATACCACTGGCTCATTGCATTACCTAAACCTCTGTTTATTGATACTGTTCGCCCTGAAAAGCCTATTGATGTGGTTTTCCTCATTAATCAAAGTGATCTAGGCATAACATAACATAAACATGACATAATTTCACGGATGACAGAAGCCACAAGGGCCTATCAAAGGTCATCCGCATCCGTCAAAACCCACCCACAAAAAGCACCATCACCAGAGGAAGACAAAATCAAAGTCCCCCACAATATAATATAACAGATGACAAAAGCCACCAGGGCTAATCATAGGTCATCCGAGTCAAACGGCCTTTTTTTAAGGCACCCAGTCTCCCAGAAAAACTACATCCAGAGGATTGCGTCCAGAAACAAGGGTATCACCAATCAAGGCTTGTCAAGAACTAAATCATGCAGCTATAGATATATACAAACAATATTAATATATACAAAACTTAGGAACAAGCACAACCTTCCCTCCCCATAAACTCATCCAACCTACTCTTAAATACATTTAAATTTGGCTACCTACTACCCTCCGCGGCAATTTGTTCCAGAAGTCTACCAATCTATTGGTGAAAAAATATTTTCTTAAATCCAACCTACACCCTTGCTTTTTAATTCTCAAGTAGTGACCTCTAGTCCGATTTCCATCATCTAACTCAAAAAACTTGCTAACATCCAATTTATCTATCCCAGAAAATTTTTTAAAGAGCTCAATCATATCCCCTCTCACACACCTCCTTTCGAACGAGAACATATTTAATACCCTCAGTCTATCTATATATTCAAGGTGCCTCAGGGAAGGAATAATCTTTGTTGCCCTCCGTTGCACTGACTCGAGAAGGTTAATATCGTGTCTAAAATGTGGGGACCATGCCTGTATACAGTACTCTAGATGTGGCCTAACATAAGAGTTATAGAGTTTAAGAATAACCTCCTCACTTTTGTAAGTGACATTTCTCTTAATGAAACCCAGCACTCTATTTGCCCTATTTCTTGCTTCAATACACTGCTTAGAAAACCTTAATGACTTATCTATTACTACTCCTAGATCTTTCTCCTCCTCTGCTGAGCTCAGCCGATGCCCATCCATTTCATAGTTAAATTCTCTATTATCTTTTCCCAAGTTAATAACTTTGCACTTATCAAGGTCAAATTCATTTGCCACTTATGTGCCCAGGATGACAATTTATTTAAATCCCCCTGCACTTTAAAATTATCATCAATATCCTTAACTACAGCTGCTAATTTGGTATCATCCGCAAAAATTGACACTTTATTATTAACTGCCTCCACAAGATCGATTATATAGATGACAAATAACAATGGACCGAGAACTGATCCCTGAGGAACCCCACTGATAACATCCCTCCACTCTGACTTTACACTATTCAGCACTACCCTTTGCTTCCTGTCTTTCAGCCACTCAGCTATCCAATTTGAAACACCCCCACATATCCCAATCATTTTTAAGTTATGAACTAGTCTTCTATGTGGTACCTTATCAAATGCTTTACTAAAATCTAAGTAAATTATATCTACATTCTCTCCCTTATCTACTTGATCTGTTACAAACTCCAGAAAGTCTAGTAAATTAGTCAAACATGATCTACCTGATCTAAGCCCATGCTGAGAATCGCTGATTAACCCCTCCCTCTCTAGATGTTGGCAAATTCCCTTTTTAACTATTTTCTCAAGAATTTTACAGTCTACAGGAGTTAGGCTAACCGTTTGAAAGTTATTTGGATCCTCTTTACTACCATTCTTGAAAATGGGGACTACATTCGATCTCTTTCAATTATCGGGTAGTTCTCCATATTCCAGTGACTTAGTATACAACTTCTCCAGAGCTATTGAGATACTTTCTACCCCTTCTTTAAGTATCCTAGAATGAATATTATCAGGGCCGGAGGCCTTGGTAGTATCTAACTCACCTATTAGTTCTTTTATCGTCCTCCAATCCACACTAATGGTAGTAAACACCTCTTTCCCTGACCCATGAATCCTATACATAAGACTATTTAGTTTCTCCTTTGTAAATACTGATGCAAAATGACCATTTAGTACCTCATATATTTCCTCATCAGTTTCTCTCACAACCCCTTCATATTTGATAGGCCCTATTTTAACTCTGCCAGACTTATTATTAATTTTATAGTAACTAAAGAACTTTCTAGGATCTTTGTTGCTATCCTGAGCTAATTTAATTTCTGACACCCTTTTGTTCTTCTTTATAATCTTATTTAACTCATTCCTAGCCATTCTATAATAACTTAAATTTTGAATATTATTTTCTACCTGTAATTTTTTATATGCCCTTTTCTTCTCTGAAATTTTTCTAGCTATCTCCTGATTCCACAATAATGGTTTCCTACTTTTGTTCCGAATGGCCTTCATTGGGATACATTGTTCTTGGACTACATTTATTATATGCTTGAAAGTATCCCACATCCCATAAGCATTTTTACCTCTGAATTCTACATCCCAGTCTACAATAATTTAGCAAGCTTCGGAGTTTTACATAATCTCCCTTATGAAAATTTGGAACTTTTACAGCAATCTCGGTTATTTTACCCTTCTCAATTCCCAAGTTAAAACGAACTATCTGATGTTCACTTTTTTCCAATGCTTTCCCAACAGTCAATTCTTGAACTAAATGATCACTGTTAGAAAGTACTAAATCTAATATATTGTCCCCCTCGTTGACTCATTAACAAATTAATTCAAAAAATTATCCTCAAAGCATTCTATGAACCTGCCACTTGTTCTATCCCTACCTATCATATTTTCCCAGTCCACAGAGTTTAAGTTGAAGTCCTCAATAATAACTGCATCTGTTTCACATCCCTTACTTATTTCCCTTATCATTAGTTCATCCATATCCTCAGTCTGCCCAGGTGGCCTGTAGAAAAGCTCCCAAATGCACCAGTCTATTTTTACATAACCTAATATCTATCCAAAGTGACTCAACTCCACCCTGCTTTATTGAAGTATTTAAACTTGAAACAATGTTGTTTTTTTATATATATAATTATTCCTCCACCAATCCTGCCTGTCCTTTGACTAATGTACATATTATAGGCCTGTAAATCAAATTCATGCTCGAAGTTCCTATTTTTTGTTTACCTCCGCTATTCCCTCATATGTAAAGGCTGACCCTCTTTAGCTGTCCCCTTCGTAAACCTTAAGTTTAAGAGCACAACCGCATTGGTTTACCATCAGCCCCACCTTGTCATTGGTTGTCCTTTCAGGCAGTTCCTCACTTGCTTCCTCTCATTTTGACAGTGGCACAATTAAGCAGGGCTGGATTTTTTTAAGTGTTAAGGTAGGGCGAAAAATTGATTACACTAGGCTTCGCCATTGTAAGTACAGTGGTACCTCTACTTACGAAATTAATTCGTTCTGGAAATCGTTTCGTAACGTGAAAATTTCGTAAGTAGAAACGCCTTTTACCCTATAAATGCCCTAATTGGTTCTAAGCCCCTTAAAAATCAGACATAAATTTTTTATAAATTACAAAAATGCATCAAAACCTGTAACAAATACATGTTAGAATTAAATTACTGCACAATAAACATAAAAATGAGAGTTGTACATAATGTAAAGAATAAAGTTTTTTTCTTCTTTTTTACTTTAATGGTTCTCTTGTTTAATTGCTATCGTTGTCACCTTTCGCCTTCTTCGGTTCAGGTTCACTCTCAGCAGTGGTTTTTGCCTGACGTTTTGTAAAGATCCGATCC
This sequence comes from Ceratothoa steindachneri, assembly GCA_963969495.1. Taxonomy (NCBI): domain Eukaryota; kingdom Metazoa; phylum Arthropoda; class Malacostraca; order Isopoda; family Cymothoidae; genus Ceratothoa; species Ceratothoa steindachneri. Next base: position 67,767,489 of record OZ018335.1, on the reverse strand, counting down.
AAGGTCGTTTGCTTTTGTCGGCCTTCAACAATCTTTCGAAAATGTGCAAGGCAAACATCATCATAGTGAGCGATAGCCCGATTATTGAACACTTTTTCTGGGTGATTCTTTTCAACAAAGTCCGAAACTTCATAGATTTTTTGTAAAATGTCTTTTATTCGGGCTGTCGGAATAATGGCTGCCTCCTCTTCGTCTTTAATGAACTCCTCCTGCACTGCCGTGTGTTGCATCACCTCCAACTCCCCCAGCTCCTCCGTCGAAAGCTCCTCGTGGTGCTCCTGAATCAACTCGTCGATGTCCTCGTCATTCACCTCAAGCCCCATGCACTTTCCCAGCGAAACAATTTCGTCAACTTCAGGTCCAACTTTACCCTCCAACTCATTGTTCCCTGCCGACCTCCTCTTCGAAATGACAGAGAGGCCTTTGGAAGGAGTCGTAGCTTTTAGGGCTTTCTTTTGTTTTAATATCGTGCCGATCGTTGATGGATTACGGTTATATTCTTTGGCGAGATCAACCAAACGCATTCCTTTTTCGTACTTTTCTATTATCTCTTGCTTTGTTTGTTTGGACAAAACAACTCTCTTCTTCTTCTCACCACTTTTCTCCATCACTTTCTTGGGGCCCATAGTGAATAAAAGTTAATACACACACGTAAAGTTGCAATAAACACTAACAAAAGCTGACGAAAAACTGTCCGAACACTTCGTGCTTTACTAAATTTCGCTAGCGTGAGACTGAAGCTTCGGTGATCCTTGTGGGCCGACGGGAAAACGAAGGGGATTCTGGGTATACGCACATACACACAGAGGTCCATCCTAGCCAATGGGATGCCAGGAAGATGCTGGGCAATAGCCAATGGCAGAGCAGCTTGGATGCGCCACTTTCAAACCAAGATACAGGATGCTACAAGTATTATTACGTTCGGTGGACTCTGGGAGCTGTGAGTAGCAGCGCGTTGTTGAAATTTTCGCCTTTCGTATCCTGAAATTTCTTTCGTAACAAGAGGCAATATTTTTTCCGAAGGAGTGTTTCGTAACCTGAAAATTTCGTATGTAGATCCTTTCGTAAGTACAGGTACCACTGTACGAATATTTTCCTTTAGGCTCCATTAGAAGGAATCTTGGGATTAGTATCATTATTACATTCTTGTCCCAATCTGCATCCTATTTTCATATAAAGAACTAAATTACTTTAACAGTGCCGATTTAAATACTCCGCTATATAGTCTCGCCTCGTTTTATTTTAGCAGCTGATATCTTTGCAAGCTCCTACAAAGTTCGTAAAGAGGCAGTTGGCAATTTCCCGCCTGAGAAAATTATGCATCTCGCCCCAAAATACATTTTTGTACGACCTTTGGTACCAATACGCTCACCTCAAAATCAAAGTACGATTCCTCCCAACCACCAACCAATCAAAACCTTTGTACAACCCAATTCGAAATAACTAATCAGAATAGACTTTCCTGTTTCCCGAGTCCGGAGCGCATTTTAACTTACACTTTTATTGAATCAGCGCTCCAGACAAGGTCAGTAAGAATTGGCTCCCTAATTAATCATCAGTGTATACAAAGGTCTAAAATTATTCAAAGTGTAATTCCTTCCTTTGAATTCCAGTTCCCCTGATTTATAACTTCAAAAATGTCTTGGCAGTACTATACTATATTTTATATAATTCCCCCATATTTTATATCTTATTCACTATAATATCCACCTTATATAGTTTACTTCTCTTAACATTATAATCATCGGCAATTTCCCTATATTCAATATATATATATATATATATATATATATCTCAAAGTAGCACGAGAGAATGATGAAAATAAATCCATTAAACCACATTGAAAGAGAAACCGGAATAATTTTTCCTTGCAGTAATATTTTTATTACCTTTTTTCGAAAAATCCGTGCAGGGAAGCGATTCGAACCAGGCAAACTGAGGCAGCGGCACCGCTTTGATCACAGTTAAAAGTATGCCGTTAGTACATTACGCTACGCAGAGAACCAAAAAATTCTCTGAATAGAATAACTTTTTAAAGAACACTTTCGCAAGCTCGAACGGAGACTATGAAAGAAATATAAAATTAATTGGGAATTCAAAGAATAAATGAAGAATAGTTAAGGGCACCGTTTACTGAATTCGGTCAAAAAAATTCATTTTTTTTTATTTGCTATTTTATAAGAGCATTGTATTGCTCATTCGATCAACCAACTGCCAGGCGCATGACGTGCCCCTACGCCCGTATACGCCCGTCAATTAAAGGGACGGTCATTTAATTAAATATCCCACGTACAAGACCCTCTTATTTGTTTGGCTGTTTTCCTTGTATTTCTTCATATTTTCTATTTTTTTGTGTGTGCATTTTTTTATCATTGATACTATTGTACGATAATTTGCACGAGCTATCGCTTGCTGCCAGGGGTATTGGCCGAAAGCAGAAAAAATTTACATACTCATCTACCTATCAGTGTAATCTTACTTTTGCCAAGCACCCTGTGTCGCGCTAAGTGTTTATAAAGCTATAGTTTGTTCATTTCCTTTACTATTTTTTATACAAAAATAAGTGATTATAATACGTAATGGGTAAAGTGAGTGAGAAAAAAAGAAAAAATTCGTCATTGCAACGCGATCGTGCCATAAAAAGATGGCAAAAAGATAAACCTTTAGAAGCCTCTTACTCCGTTAGTTGTGATAGCGCTCAAGGCGATTGTAGCGATCGAGCCCCTATTTTTTCCATCCCCCATGATAAACATGATACTGCAGCAAGTTACAGACATTCCTTATTGCAAAAGGAGTTGAGGGAAGACTTTCCTACAAGTGATAGTAGCGGTACTATTATGATATCCTTGCAGAGGTTGCTAACTTTGCTTAGTCTTATAAAATGCGAGTGTGGCAACGAAGTTACGTCCAAAGTGATTAGCAACTATTTTGACTGCACAATAAAAGTTACATGTAGCGATTGTGATGAAATTGTGCATTATTCTGAACCAAGAAAGTGCCAAGATACTGACGCTTTTGAATTGAATATTGCATATGTCTATCATTCTATCTCAGAAGGCTATGGGCGGGCAGGTTTGTCACGTCTCGCGGCTGCAATAGGTGTGACAGAACTTGGAACAAATTCTTTCATGAAACATGCGAGATACTTGTATGAAAAAATGGGCAGTTACTTCAAAGAACAAGAGAGTGTGACAAAGGATTGTGTTAGGAAAGCCTATGCAAATGTAGGAAAAGATATCAATGAAGAAAAGATCCATGCTGATATTAGTTTTGATGGCACATGGCTCACCAGAGGCCATAAAAGCCACATTGGTGCTTCTTTTGTGATGGATATATATTCTGGCATGGTGTTGGACCATGAAGTACTGAGCAATTTTTGCGCAGCATGCATCAGCAAAAGAAAAAAATCACAAGAAACTTTTGAAGAATGGAGCAAAACAGTTCATTTAGGAAAGTGCCAAGCTAACTTTCAAGGTTTGTCTGGGGCCATGGAACCAGAAGGAGCTGTCAGAATGTGGCATAGAAGTGAAAAGAAAGGCTACCTCTATGTAACATTCCTCAGTGATGGAGACTCAAGTTCTTACAAGGCTGTATGCAACATGAACAATGGGAATGGTCCATATGCTAGCCAGAGTGTTCTCAAAGAAGAATGTATAAACCATGTCCAAAAACGAATGGGCACACGGCTTAGGAAACTAAAAAACGAATTAAAAGAGGACAAGACGACCAAAGCAGGAAAAGTAATGAAGAAAAGCTTAGTTGGTGGTAGGCATCAACTAACAGACAAACAGATTGATGCTTTCCAAAGATACTATGGAAAAGCTATCAGGGATAGCATTGGCACCAATATGGTAACAATGAAGCTCAAAATAATGTCAGGATTTTGGCATGCCATTTCCAGAGATGGTGATGGCAATTATCATCATATACACTGCGATTCTTCTTGGTGTGTCTTCAAAAAGGCAAAAGAAGAAGATAAGCCTCTTCCTTCACACAATACAATGAAGAACTACATAAGGGTTGAAAAAAAAATATGAAGATAGAATAAGGGAAATCTTTTTTGATTTATCTAGCCCTGCCCTCCTTGAAAAGTGCCTGAGAGGAGAGAGCCAAAATAGAAACGAAAGTTTTCATTCTAAACTTTGGCATCACCAAAACAACGCAAAGTTTGCGGGCCTTCATAGAGTGATATTTGTTACTCAACTCAACATACTTGATCACAATTTTGGATATGTGGCCAACAGATTTCTTGAATATCTTGGTTTTTATACAACGTCAGCCAGTTTGTTAGCAAAGAAGAGAATGGACAGAGAAAAATTGAAATCCCCAAAGGCCCCAACGAAACCAAAGAAGAAATCTGGGTCACTACCAGGTCCTGATTACCAGCCTGGTAACTTCTAAAGCATTTCCTGGCAACAATGAGGTGGGTGGGCTCCACTGATACCCTAAGAATATGTTATTTTCATACTAAATATATATTATCTATTTATAAAAAAGTAATTAGTATGAAAAAAACAGGGGACCAGGAGCCTTGGGCACTTTAGAGATTTCTAGCTGCAAGGGAGAACTCTCCTTCCATAGACAGAAATGATGTAAAATGGTCAGAAATTACCTAAAGAAACTCTCTATCAACCTTATAAGGAATGTTAAATGAATTATGTAAGTAAATATTTGAATTTGGGTTACTTTAAATTAATATTCGTCGAATATAGAAAAATGTTTATAGAAAAATGGCTTTTTCTCAAAACTTAATTTTTTAGTATAAAGAGTTTAATAACTTTTTTAGTAATTGACCGAATTTGAAAATTTTTTTGTCATAATAATCAGCACATATGACTTTACATTTCAAGGCATTTTAATTTATTTATTCCTTCAAATAAATCTTTGGAAAAGCCATAAACCTCAAATTTTTGCCATAAAAAAATTATAATAATTCAAAATTTAATAAAATTATTGTAAACAAAGCTATGTCTACAAAAATGCCGTGAAATTTAGTTTGTTGTGTTTATGAGGTGCCATTAATAGTAATATGCTGTACTATTAATAGATTAAAAGTTATTAGGGTTTTTCCAAATGGACCAAAATTTTCAAAAAAAAATAAATAAATAAAAAAATACATGAGTCAGAGTCAAATTTATAACTTAGTGACGTCATACAGCTACTAATACATATTGTGTATAAAATTTATTTGCCTACGATAAAAAATAAGAGAGTTATTAGTGAAAAACTGAAATCGCGGCTGACGCGGTAAACGGTGCCTTTAAACGCGTGGCAGATATACAAATGTATATATCTATCTACGTAGCTGCCTCAGTGCGCCTGGTTCAAATCGCTTCCCTGCACGGATTTTAAGAAAAAAGGTAATAAAAATATTACTGCAAGGAAAAATATTCCGTTTTCTCTTTCAATATGATTTAATGGATTCATTTTCATCATTCTCTCGTGCTACTTTGAGAAAGATATACATTTGTATATCTGCCACACGTTTAACTATTCCTCATTTATTCTTTGAATTTCCGATTAATTTTCGATTTTTTTCATAGTCTCCGTTTGAGCTTGCGGAAGTGTTCCTTAAAAGCTATTCTATTCAGAGAATTTTTTGGTTCTCTACGTAGCGTAGTGTACTAACGGCATACTTTTAACTGTGATCAAAGAAATGGTCGCTGCCTCAGTGTGCCTGGTTGATTTGTTCCTTGGGAATCAGGTATGTAGTAGGAATTATTTACTCCAGTTACCTTTAATATTTGATATTCAAGTCAGTTTATATTATAACTTCACTTCTCTCTATTATTTTTTTTTAAACTTACGCTGGATAGTATTAGTTAATTCTATATATTTTTTGTGTTTTTACTTTATTCTCAATAATATTTTAATTTTATTATTTTAATATTAACTGTTATCGTTAATATTCCTTCCCCTTCTCATTAGTCGATACAGTCGCTGAATATGGTCCTAGTGAAGGACCGAAACGTCTGGCCAATAAATGATTAGTGTATTCACCTGGGTCTTCATATTCCTACTACACACACACACACACACACACATATATATATATATATATATATATATATATATATATATATATATATATATATATATATATATATATATATATATACATATATTATATTCATTATATTCAATATATATTAATACACATTATATTCATTAACCGTATTATCAAATTCAAATTAGTTATATTCCATTATTTGTTGTTCAATAAATCTTGTTAAATTTATGCGTCAGTGATTTTGAAACCTTCCCGGTTGGAATAGCTATCTTTCATCACGTTTTTTCTTTCAAGTCATTTTTCACTTTAAATTCATCTAGCAGGGTTTAATGGCTGCTATCTAGGCAAGTTTGTCATTAAACCCAATCTCACTAGTTGTATTATAAGCAGAGCTTGATATTTTATTGATTATCTTCTGGTGTAATTTAAACGAAGTAATTCTGCAAAACAAAAATGCATTTACTATTGTCAACCTATAATTGATATTTTCCTACGATTTTGAACCATCCCCACAACTGACTATTGAGCTATTATTGAATAAAATAAATATTTTCGCTATAAAATTTTTATTTTATTTTATTGTGGAATTGCTTTCTTATCTCTTCTCGTCATTCAATATTCTTTGTGGCGTAAGTTATACTTGGTTACATAGTATAGCCTACAGCTTACATGTATATAAACTTATGATTACGATATTTTAATTTGTTACTCTAAGCTTTTGAATAAACTAAAATCAGCGCTATCAGCAACATTAATTTCTAAATAATTTGTGAGGCCTAATATATATTGCTTACTATTTAGTGAGTAAGAGTGGAAATCATCCGCAGATATAAGTAATAAATATGACACCTTTTTTTACTTTCCTTCTTGTAATTTACGTGTCTGTGTTTGTATTCATTTCGCGCCTTTGGTTTCAATTTCCTAGATAAAGATATCAGGATACGAATAGTTGACGCACAAATAAGATATCTAAAAAATATTTATGAGGGTAAGAATGATCTAATGCAAAGAATTCTTGATATAATTTCTAAGGATAATAAAAACAAGTGGATAAATAATATTAAAAATCATATAAAGGAATTAGGAATTAATTTAGAAATGATAAAATAAATAAAATATGAAGATATTACAAAAACATTCAAGGAATGGGATTCACAATTATGGAAAAGAGACTGCAAATATAAATTCATTATATATATACAAAAACTTTAAGAAAGAAATAAAAGAGGAAGACAATTTATGACATTATCTACCATTGAATGATGGAAATAAAGGTAAATATGTAGATTATCGGCGCGAACGATGGGACGTACTATTTCGTCTGTGTTCCAAAATGTTTCACGTTTTGGGAGTACATTTAAGTTGACGGCTCGTGTGGGGGTAAGCACAATGGAGGGACTACACTATGATGATCCTGAGTTTCATTAAATTGGGGGTGGTCTGGGGGGCACAGCCCCCCAGTATATAATCCTAATTGTTTATAGAATAATAATTAAAAAAGGACTCAAACGCGCATGAATATTCCGACACGAGTGAACGATAATATTTACACACAAATTTTGTTTTCGGCCGGGCCGCTAATCTACATATTTACCGAAATAAATTGGGTAAATGTTGCGTATTTCTAGTTCAGGTTCAATCATGGTAGAATATAAGTGGAGGGAAGGATAGGTTACTAGCTAGTCACATGCTCACAGCCAAAGCCAGGAGATCATTCCCAGAAGCCTTAACATGCGGATATATCAGTAGCCTCAGAGCACCGCCACCAGGACAACTACAAGGACACCTGCCCATGCATGCACATGGCAGTGTAACTATCCCACCATTTTTCACCCACTGGCAGGGCAGTACTTCTAGATTTGGGCCCCCAACTATTGGGCAGAATTGGCATCCTGAAAAACCATGTACCCTGTACCCTCTTGACACACTCAAGTCACAGACCCCAGCTCCAACTATACACATTATGACTAGAGAGCTCACTCACCATCCCCCCCTTGAGTTGCCAAATAGGTAGCAGTGGCAAATTTTCACCGGCTGCATGCCCTTGCTGACACCCACCCCAGGTATTGGTTGAGGGCCTAGCCTTTGCCTAAAAAGGCAGCAGGAGGTTTTACAATCAATTTTTTCCATTTCCTAGAAAGGAAAATCGTGCAAGGCAGCAGGCTGAAGTGTAGGAATAAATCACAAACCTGTAGTCACCAAGTTTAAAATAAATAATGAAGCAGTCAAAATGAAAGTACTACGCTTCCCAAATCATTCAGGAAACTCTTTCTGACATTCACTTCCATCTTTACATTTTTGTTTTGCAAAGCTCAGGTGTTATTTATCCCAGTCTCTCACATATAACCCAACTTTGTAATTAATTTTTCAACCATAAATGATGCAACAACAAACTTTACCCGTCTAATCATACCAAACCCAAACACTGTGAAAAACTCATGTTCTTAATATAAAATTCCCTCAGGTTTAATAAATTTTGTAATTAACCTTTCCACCTCTTGATGGTATTGCTGCAAGCATCTGCAGTGAATAGAGCAAGGGGCTTTGTATAATAATACTTTAAGAACATAAGAAAAGAAGGAGACTGCAAAAGACCATTCATGGCCTACACTTGGCAGCTCCTGTTCCAGTCAACACACAAAAGATTTCTTACCAGAGAAAAGTCATCAACATTGTCACCCTTTACAGGAGTTCGTCAGATCTAATCTACAATATACATAAAATACATCCAGAGGATTATGTCCATTCATGCAACCGCAAAATATAATCTCCCCACTCCTTAGAAAAATATATACATAAAAAAAGTCAGTCCCATCTAGCAGCTTCATCCATATATTTATCTAATCTATTCTTAAAACTACCCAGAGAGGAGGCTTCTATCACATGTCTAGTGAGCCTATTCCATTCATCTACCACACGATTTGTAAACCAATTCCTCCAAATCTCCTTCCTAAACCTATACTTATCAAGCTTAAACCCATTGCTACGTGCTATGTATGTTTTAAGGATAATTATCTTTCAGAGTACCTATGTATGTTTTAAATTTCTGGATAAGTGATCTCAATTCTAAACTATCATATAAATATTTTTGTTTATAATTAAATTATTTTTATTAAAAAAAAAGAAGCTCAAGGATAATTTCTACCTTTAGACAATATGGAAGAAAATTGTGGTATAAAATGTGAGGCCGCAGATGATGAATTAGTGAAAGGAACAAAAAGTTCTTTGAATAATACCCTTCGAAAACTGAAAAGCAGTTTGAAAATGTCAATCTTTGCCAGGTAAGAAACTAAATAAGTTGAAGATAATTTTTACATTTTCTTTGTGGCTTAATACAGTTTATGCCATATCATATAATTTTCGTTTGATAATTATAATATTTGAAATATTCATATACTCATAACCCTTAAGAATAAGAAAAAGAGACTTTTTCACAAGTGCTTTTGTCTTTTTATAAGACATAATAAGAATCAAACAGATTAATGAAAAATGGGTGGGGGTTGAACCTATGCTTTTGAAAGCTCTTCACAGTTCAGGCCACTGTTTTAGCAACTAAGCTACATTCCACATCCTCTAGCTTATTCATTAGAGAAGTTGCATAAACAGGTAAAATACTTTATATTATCACATTTACTCTCTTCTAGGTTTCTTAATCTTTGATCCACCTTTCCTTATTCTTATGGGTTATTGAGCATCTAGTTTAGTTTATCATGTGTGTATTGTGCTCTCCCATTCATTTTTAACATATATAATGTTCAAAATCATTCAAGTTAGAATAGGTGAATATCTTGGTTTACATCATTTTCCCAGGTAATCTAAAATCTGCTAATCTATAAGTCATGTAGTTTTGAAATGTTTTTATGATTTTACCCTCCTAGTTTCAGACCCAAACTTTGTCCCTAAAGATCTCTTATTCCCCTACATTGCTTAAGGCTCACACAGTATGAGCTTACGTGGCCAACTGCCTGAATTCATAAAGAATTTCTTGAAAGACTGTTCTTTGCCCTATTCCCACAAGAAGAAGGTGTTCCTCAAGGCAGCACACTCAGTGTACCATTGTTCGTTATAGGAATAAAGGTATTACAAGACACCTTCCTCCAGCTTGCCATTAACAGTGCAATGAGGTGGGCTTCTGCCAATGGTTATAGATTTTTAATTGAAAAGATGAAGGCTGTCCACTAGGATGAGGAAAAAAAAAATCAAAAATGTTCAGACTATAATGCGGAACCTGGCAGTTCATGCATATTGATGAGGAAACACTGCAAGCAAAATCTAAGTCTTGTAGCATGACATCTTCATGTCATGCAGATGCTTTGAAGTTTGTTCCTATTGCACTACCCCATGCAACAAAGGCATGGTCCACCTTGTATAGCTTTGCAATGCAAGAAGTGGTTTCAGTCTTGTTTTATGTTATGGAGAGATCTCCATCTTATTCTCCTGTTTATTGACTTTTCTTTTATACAGATGTCTTCCACAAGGTCCGCTGACAAGTTATAGCTCCGAGGAGCCCCAGCAACTCAGCTGCCATTGAGTGTTCTGCCAAACCGTAAGTCCTTTGCTTCTGTGAAAAATTTGTTCGATGTAGCACATTGTGATGCCATGTATTTGATCAAGTTCAAGGAGGACTGCAAGTTCTTTGAAGCTCAGAGGAAGCCAGTCAGGTAGGGGAAGATGGGCGGTGTGGAAAAAGAGAAATGGATACAGCAGCGGGGAGATGATGAAAGAAGTCAAGCTGCAAAGGAAAGTAAAGAGTTCGCAGAAAGGCAGGTCATTTTTTAACTCGAGTCTTCAACCCCTCTCACTTCATCTGAAGAGCAAGGTGTGATAGTAACTCCTCCACCAAAACGATCTTGCCGTGCACCATCACAAGAGAAAATCATCTCCCCGCAAATTTCTGCTGCTCTGGACCGGACCAACATAAGTGACTGTCAAGCTGTATACATGCTGCTTCCATTAGTGGAGGGGATGGGAGCAAACTCTGGAGTATTGTCATTGAGCGCAAGCATGATTAATCGGCAGCGAAGATCTCATTGCAGGAAAAGGCTGCAGAGCTGAAATAAAACTTTGTTCCTGGTGTACCGCTCACACTCCACTGGGATGGAAAACTTCTGTCCTCCCTCACAAGTGAAAACGTTGAAGACTGCTGATCCTCATTTCTGGAGAAGGTGTGGAGAAGATCCTTGCAGTTCTCATCACTGACTGCAAATACCATCCATTCTGTTATGTTAAGATTGCAGGCCTATTACACTGTCCTACACATGTGTCTGTGTGAGCGTGCATGAATGCATGTATGTCAAAGGAGGATAGATAGCTTGGGTGCTCCCCCCCCTCCTCTCCGTATGGCCCGCTTTTTAATGATTGAAGACTGACCATATGGTTTATGGTTATACCATGGGGAAAGGGCAGTTGGTCATCTTTGGCATTGAGATGAGATGCCTACCACCGCTCCCTTCCTCAGTAGTTTATTGTGGGCACAGGTTTTAGACCTTGATGCTGGCCTTCCTCGTGTCATGCCCCCTAATTATCCCCCAACTCCCTCCACCCCATTCCTTGAAAACCCTCTTCCAGGAGTGAAAAATTGCAACTATTCATGACAAGCTGGAGGAAGAAACAACTCGCTGAAACCCCTATCAACCCCAAACTACCGGACTCTGGGCAGAACCGTTCTGAAGCTTGAAGAAGAAGGAACCTTCTACTCTCAAAACTCTCATCAAACTCTGAGACTCAGCCGGGTGGAAAACTTCTGAAGTGTGCGGCACCATGAATGACGACTCCTTCCTTCCTCGGTGGTTTATTGTGGACACAAGGAGTTACGTGTTTTGGAACTCGATGCTGGCCTTCCTCATGTCATCCCCCCTAATTATCCCCCAACTCCCTCCATCGCCATTCCTTGAAAATCCTCTTCCAAGAGCGAAAAGGAGCCACTATTCATGACAAACTGGAGGAAGAAGCAACTTGCTGAAATTCCTATCAACCCCAAACTCCTGGACTCTGGGCAGAACCGTTCTGAAGCTTGAAGAAGAAGCAACCATCTACACTCAAAACTCTCATCAAACTCTGGGACTCAGCCAGCGGGAAAACTTCTGAAGTGTGCGGCACCGTAAATGATGACTCATCACAAGTAAGGTTCTCAACCGGGTTCTCCGACCAAGGTAAGCTTTTATACCCTCTTTCTTGCACTCTCAAACTCTGTCAAGAATACCTCCGAACTTACCACACAAGTTAGAGAATCCCAAAGTCATATAAGTACAAATCAAACTTGGTATCGATACCAGCACACTTAGCCCTTGCTCATACTTGTGTGGTAATGATTCAGAGAAAGTTTCATCAAAATCAGTGGATATTTTCTGGTAGCACAAAATGATTGTTTCTCTAGTTAAGGCCCTTCACCCTTTCTCACCTAAGTCCTCAAAGATCTCTTATCCCCTACATTGCTTAAGGCCCTTCACCCTTTCTCACCTAAGTCCTCAAAGATCTCTTATCCCCCCCATTACTTAAGGCCCTTCACCCTTTCTCACCTAAGTCCTCATATATCTCTTATCCCCTCCATTGCTTAAGGCCCTTCACCCTTTCCTACTTAAGTCCTCAAAGATCTCATCCCCACCCCATTGCTTAAGGCCCTTCACCCTTTCTCACCTAAGTCCTCAAGTATCTCTTATCCCCTCCATTGCTTAAGCCCTACATGATTTCATCACCTACGATCTCAAAGATCTTATCCCTCGTGCATTGCCTAAGGCCCTTCACCTTTTCTCACCTCTGTCCTCAAGTATCTCATCCCCCACATTGCTTAAGGCCCTTCATGCTTTTTCACCTAAGTCTTCAAAGATTTCTTATCCCCTGCATTGCTTAAGACTCTTCACCCTTTCTTACCCTTGTCCTCAAAGATCTCTTATCCCCTTCATTGCTTAAGACCTTTCACCCTTTCTCACCTAAGTCCTCAAAGATCTCTTATCCCCTCCATTGCTTAAGGCCCTTCACCCTGTGTCACCTAAGTTCTCAAAGATCTTCTATCCCCTCCCCCATTGTTTAAAGCCATTCACCCTTTCTCACCTAAGTCCTCAAAGATCTCTTATCCCTCCATTGCTTAAGGCCCTTCACCCTTTCTCACCTAAGTCCTCAAAGATCTCTTATCCACCCCATTGCTTAAGGCCATTAACCCTTTCTCACCTAAGTCCTCAAAGATCTCTTATCCCTCCATTGCTTAAGGCCCTTCACCCTTTCTCACCTAAGTCCTCAAAGATCTCTTATCCACCCCATTGCTTAAGGCCATTCACCCTTTCTCACCTAAGTCCTCAAAGATCTCTTATCCACCCCATTGCTTAAGGCCATTCACCCTTTCTCACCTAAGTCCGCAAAGATCTCTTACCCCCCCCCCCCTCATTGCTTAAGGCCATTCACCCTTTCTCACCTAAGTCCTCAAAGATCTTTTATTTCCCCCCCATTACTTAAGGCCCTTCATGCTTTCTCACTTAAGTCCTCAAAGATCTCATCCCCCCTCCCATTGCTTAAGGCCCTGCACCCTCTCTCACCTAAGTCCTCAAAGATCTCTTATCTCCTTCATTGCTTAAGACGCTTCACTTAAGTCCTCAAAGATTTCTTATCCCCCCCATTGCTTAAGGTCCTTCACCCTTCCTCACCTAAGACCTGAAAGATCTCATTCCTCCAATTACTTAAGGCCCTTCACCCTTTCTCACCTAAGTCCTCAATTATCACTTATACACTCCATTGCTTAAGGCCCTTCACCCTTTCTCACTTAAGTCCTCAAAGATCTCATCCCCCCCCCCATTGCTTAAGGCCCTTCACCCTTTCTCACCTAAGTCCTCAAAGATCTCATTCACCTGCATTGCATAAGCCCTTTCACCCTTCCTCACCTAAGTCCAGAAATATTTCTTATCCAATCCATTGCTTAAGACCCTTCACCCTTCTTCACTTAATTTCTCAAAGATCTCTTATACCCTGTAAGGCTTAAGGCCCTTCACCCTTTTTCACCTCAGTCCTAAAAAATCTTATCGCCCTTGATTGCTAACGACCCTTCCTCACCTAAGTCTTCAAATATCTTTTATCCCCTACATTGCTTATACTCTTCATCCTTCCTCACCTAAGTCCTCCATGATCACTTTTACCCCGCATTTCTTAAGGTCCTTCACCCTTCGTCACTTAAGTTCTCAAAGATCTCATCCACCTGCATTGTTTAAGGCCTTTCATCCTTTATTACCTAAGTCCTCAAGGATCTCTCATCCCCTTCATTGCTTAAGGCTCTACATCCTTTCTCACCTAAGTCCTCAAAGATCTCATCGCCCCCCATTGCTTAAGGCCCTTCACGCTTTTTCACCTAAGTCCTCAAAGATTTCTTATCCCCTTCATTGCTTAAGACCTTTCACCCTTTCTCACCTAAGTCCTCAAAGATCTCTTATCCACCCCATTGCTTAAGGCCCTTCACCTTTTTTCACCTAAGTCCTCAAAGATCGCTTATCCCTTACATTGCTTAAGGCCCTTCACCCTTTCTCACTTAAGTCCTCAAAGATCTCTTATTCCTTACATCGCTTAAGGCCCTTCACCCTTTCTCACCTAAGTCCACAAAGATCTCTTACCCCCCATCCATTGCTTAAGGCCATTCACCCTTTCTCACCTAAGTCCTCAAAGATCTTTTATTTCTCTCTCATTACTTAAGGCCCTTCACCCTTTGTCACCTAAGTCATCATATATCTCTTATCCCCTCCATTGCTTACATCTCTTCACCCTTTCTCACCTCAGTCCTCAAATATCTAATCTCACACATTGCTTAAGGCCCTTCACGCGTTCTCACCTAAGTCCTCAAAGATTTCTTATCCCCTGCATTACTTAAGACTCTTCACCCTTTCTTACCCTTGTCCTCAAAGATCTCTTATCCCCTCCATTGCTTAAGGCCCTTCACCCTTTCTCACATAAGTTCTCAAAGATCTTTTATCCCCCCCTCCTTGCTTAATGCCATTCAACCTTTCTCACCTAAGTCCTCAAAGATCACTTATCTCCTCCCCATTACATAAGGCCCTTCCCCCTTTCTCACCTAAGTCCTCAAAGATCTCTTAGCCCCCCTCCATTGCTTAAGGCTATTCACCCTTTCTCACCTAAGTCATCAAAGATCTTTTTTTCCCTCCATCGCTTAAGGCCCTTCACCCTTTCTCACCTAAGTCATTAAAGATCTCTTATCCCCTTCATTGCTTAAGACCCTTCACCCTTTTTCACTTAAGTTCTCAAAGATCTCTTATCCCCTCCATTGCTTAAAGCCATTCACCCTTTCTCACCTAAGACCTGAAAGATCTCATTCCTCCAATTACTTAAGGCCCTTCACCCTTCCTCACCTAAGACCTGAAAGATCTCATTCCCCTCATTACTTAAGGCCCTTCACCCTTTCTCACCTAAGTCCTCAATTATCACTTATCCCCCCATTGCTTAAGGCCTTTCTCACTTAAGTCCTCAAAGTTCTTTTATTTTCCCCCCATTACTTAAGGCCCTTCACCCTTTGTCACCTAAGTCATCATATATCTCTTATCCCCTCCATTGCTTACAGCCCTTCACCCTTTCTCACCTCAGTCCTCAAATATCTCATCCCCCACATTGCTTAAGGCCCTTCACGCTTTCTCACCTAAGTCCTCAAAGATTTCTTATCCCCTGCATTACTTAAGACTCTTCACCCTTTCTTACCCTTGTCCTCAAAGATCTCTTATCCCCTCCATTGCTTAAGGCCCTTCACCCTTTCTCACCTAAGTTCTCAAAGATCTTTTATCCCCCCCTCCTTGCTTAAAGCCATTCACCCTTTCTCACCTAAGTCCTCAAAGATCTCTTATCCCCCCGTTGCGTAAGGTCCTTTACCCTTCCTCACCTAAGACCTGAAAGACCTCATTCCCCCATTACTTAAGGCCCTTCACCCTTTCTCACCTAAGTCCTCAATTATCACTTATCCCCCCATTGCTTAAGGTCCTTCACCTTTCTTCACTTAAGTTGTCATAGATCTCTTCTACCCTGCATTGCTTAAGGCCCTTCACCCTTTCTCACCTAAGTCCTCAAAGATCTCTTATCCCCTCCATTGCTTAAGGCCCTTCACCCTTTCTCACCTAAGTCCTCAAAGATCTCATCCCCCCTCCCATTGCTTAAGGCCCTTCACACTTTCTCACCTAAGTGCTCAAAGTTTTCTTATCCCCTCTATTGCTTAAGAACGTTCACCCTCTCTCACATAAGTCCTCAAAGATCTCTTATCTCCTTCATCGCTTAAGACGCTTCACTTAAGTCCTCAAAGATTTCTTATCCCCTGCATTACTTAAGACTCTTCACCCTTTCTTACCCTTGTCCTCAAAGATCTCTTATCCCCTCCATTGCTTAAGGCCTTTCACCCTTTCTCATCTAAGTCCTCAAACATCTCTTATCCCCTGCATTGCTTAATACCCTTCACCCTTCACTTTTGTTCTCAAAGATCTCATCCCCCTGCATTGTTAAGGCCCTTCACCCTTCCTCACTTAAGTCCTCAAAGATCTCATCCACTTGCATTGCATAATCCCTTTCACTCTTCCTCACCTAAGACCTCAAAGATCTCTTATACCCTGCATTGCTTAAGACCCTTCACTTACATTCTCAAAGATCTCTTATACCCTGCATTTCTTAAGCCCTTTCACTCTTCCTCACCTAAGACTTCAAAGATCTCTTATACCCTGCATTGCTTATGGTAGTTCACCCTTTTCCACCTAACCCTCAAGGATCTCTTCCACCTGCATTGCTTAAGGCCCTTCATCCTTCCTCAGCTAAGTCCTCAAAGATCTCTTATCCCCTCCATTGCTTAAGGTCCTTCACCCTTCCTCACTTAAGTTCTCAAAGATCTTATCCACCTGCATTGCTTAAGCCCCTTCATCCTTTATTATCTAAGGCCTCAAGGATCTCTTATCCCCTCCATTGCCTTAGTCCCTTCATCCTTTCTCACCTAAGTCCTCAAAGATCTCTTATTCCCCCCCCCCTCCCTTTGCTTAATGCCCTTCACCTTTCTCACCTAAGTCCTCAAAGATCTCTTATCTCTTTCAATGCTTAAGGCCCTTCACTCTTCCTCACCTAAATCATCCACAAATGTAAATACTTCAGAAAGGACCCTATCACAACTCCTTCCTGCATTCATGAATGCCTACAACAGGGTGTTAGTTTCCCTTATCTTTCCCTTACTCTACAACCCATACATTTTTATGGAGGAAGGCCCTTCACCCTTCCTCACCTAAATCATTCCCAAAGTTAAATACTTCAGAAAGGACCCTATCACAACTCCTCCTTGCATTCCTGAATGCCTACAACAGGGTGTTAGTTGCCATTATCTTTCCCTTACTCTACAACCCATACATTTTTATTGAGGTGAAATTCTCCCTTCTACTGCACTTATTTCTTTTCTTTATGTATTGTTATGCCTCTATCCCTGCATTGTGCCATGTAACAGATTGTTTGATGACTAGTCAAAAGAGGTGGTGCCAAGCCGCTCAATCTCTAATTGTGCAACTAGGCCATGCATTTAGTATTATGTCCATAAATAAAAATGGGTTCCCATTCCCATCAATGAGAAAACTAATACAAAATCCTAATCTCGGAACTTTCTCCAAGCAGTTACTTTTCTAGTACACCTAGCACTAGGGTATGATGATAATAATAGGTGATCACTCCCACTTCCCACCCAAAGAAAATGGACTGGAAGAAGAAAAGAGGACTAAAGGCTCCTCTTTCTCCATGGGGCTCTGGCAAAGGATGTGTCTGCTGCTACTTTGGCAATTGGCCAGGCCAAGATCGGCATGTTCTGCCCTGAGGTGCCCTCTGGCAGGGAGACATTGACAAAAATCAGTAACAAGTGCACTGAGCAGACTAGATTATGTTGGGGGCCTTTCATTGAGAGACTACCTGGCATTTTTGAGTCTGCTTGCTTTAGGCACTTTCTAGTTATCCACTTCACTGATGGGCAGCATGTTGGCTAAAGGCAACATGATCCATCAAAGGAGAGCATTAGCTAGCTTGATTGGTAGAGAGCTGACGGTGACCCATTTCTTGGATTGGAGACTTGTGGTGAATGCATTGGACTCTTCTGAGGAGGCCATGATTAGTGCCCTTCAGACACTTAATAGCTTGCTGGTGAGTGTGATGTCACACTTTGCCATGAACTTTGTGAAAGGAGTGGTTTATGTTAGGAAACTCATGGACTACTTCATAAAACACATCATCTTAGAGCTGGGCAACCATAGGGGGGTCAAAGTCAAATGTGTGATGAGAAAACTGGGAGTGGCCTTGAGACCCACTTCTACACTCATCACATTCAACAATGACGCTTCCTTAGTTGGTGTCTGCCAGTTGTTATCGCTACCACATGAAAGGATTCTTGCCACTGCTGAGGTGCTAATAGTGCTCCTGCTTCGTTCATATGAATAACTCATGTTGACATAGTCAGGTTTACCTGAGGTCTATGTAAATTGCTACAAGGCTGTACACAATAAATCCCTAATGTGTACGGGCAAGTGTATCAGTTGCTTCTTCAAAGTAATGTACTATGTATCTCTTGGAGAAGAAAATCCTGCCCATTCAGGATGCAAAATGTCTCTCATTTTGCAAGGCTAAGGACTTGTCCTGGCATGCCCAGCATTGATTGGGATGTCTTATGCCTCAATTTTAAAAATGGAACCCTCTGCTCTTGACCCCTCCAGGCATACCAGCATAGTCATTCCCACACCCATTCTGGGAGTTCTACTGACTGGAAAATGCCTCTGCGAAGCCTTCCTTCGTACACAGCACTACGCCACTGTGTTTTTTGATCTGGAGTAGGCCAATGATACCGCATGGTATATGGTAGGAAGATTCTCCACATGATGGGGGGGGGGAGGGGAGGCCTCCCAATCTTTATTTATGAGTTTTTCTGAGATTGTTGATTAATGCATTCCTGTTCACTGGTCACTGGAGCAGGAAGAAGGTGTCCTGCATGGAAGTGTCCTCATTGCCACACTTTGCCCTGAGCATCAATGGTATCACCTCAGTGTGTCCAGAAGATGTTCTCACTATTTTCTACATGGACGACCTTTCAATCCATTTTGGTGTGGCTCAGAGGCCAACTCTGGAGCATCAACTCCAATAGGCATTTAAACGCAACTCTCGCTATACAAAAGAGCACAGGTTTTATTTTCCTTTGCCAAGACTAAGGTGGTGCACTTCTGCTACCATTTACTGCCCCATCTTGATGTCAACTTTTTCCTAAACTGTGTTTACCTGGAAGTGGTGGATTTGCACTGTTTCCTTGGTCTTGTTTTTGACTGACACCACCTGGGAGGAGGAGGCTCATGTTCACAGCCTTAGTGTCTCTTGTATCTGTGCCATGGACATTTTTTACTGTGATGTTCAGCACTTGGGTTGCTGATACGGCTACTGCCTTGCTTTTCTACTGATCCTTTGTTTACTCAAAGCTTGACTATGGATGCAGGTTTTATGCATCTTGCAGCTGAGCGTGTATTTCCGAAGGTGGACTTGATCCACTACACTGATCTTCTCTTGGCAGCCGGTGCCTTCTGCACTTACCCCACTGAGACCCACTTGTCGATGCTGGGGAAATGCCACTCTCTCTGCTCTCTGCATAGTGCCCTATGTGCCTATATGCGTGAGCCTGGTGCCTCCCTCAGTCATCAATGGCTCTGTAGCCTCAATTGATCTCGATGGGGCCAATGCTGCGAGAGATGCCAGTCATACCTTAAGCCCTTTGAGGCCTAGGAAACTCCTTTGACAGCTTGTTGTAATTCTCATGCTAGTGGCCCTCTGGTTCTATTCATGATGCCACCCTGGAGGGTATAAGTTTTGATTATTTTTTGCCACTATTTACTTTCATAGCACTGGGAATCGCACTAGATCTGTGCCAGTGTACAAAGATGGCTCCAAGTCCCAGGAGGCTGGTTGGTTTCCATGCTGTATCTCCTCAGTTTGAAGTTAGCTGTGCTCTCAAGTATGTGGAATCTCCACACCCCCTGTTTTTCTTTGGCCAAGACAAGTTGCTGCACTTTTGCCACCACAGGCATCACCCTGATCTGGTCATAAATGGGGCTCGCCTAGACTTGGAGTCGCATTGATTACTTGGTCTTGTATTTGAATGATGTCTCACCTCAGAGGGGCATGCCCACAGCCTTATGTTGTCTGGCATTCACCACATGGGCTGCTGATTGGGCTACACTTTGCTCTTCTACCATTCCTTTGTTGTTAAAGCTCAACTAGGGATGTGAGATCTAGTTCTGAGCATCTATAGTTGAAGGTGGATTCAATCCACCGCACTGCTTGGTGACTGGTGCCTTCTGCAAGTCCCCTATAGAGGTTCCTTGTTGATGCAGTGTAGTTGTCCCTCATTTTAGATCATGTACAGAGCACTATGACCTTGCATTCAACCTTTTGGAGCACAATTCATGTCACACTGGAATTATGCCAATGTACAAGGATAGCTGCAAGTCCAAAGTGGGTGTTAGCTTCCACCCCATATCCCCTCTGTTGGAAGTTGGTGCTCTACCAGGTGCTGCATCTTTCTTCATGGTGGAGCTGGTTGCAATACACAGCTTGGTACTATAAATAATGCATTGTGTCTGGTTTGGATACCAGATCATGATCTATAGCATCTCACAAAGTGCTTCATTATCTGTGATACTGTGTTGGGTGCATGTGTCAGAGTGGGAATTTTTCCCTTTAGTTGTTTGGGTTCTTTGCTTTGTTGTTTTTTTGCTGTTGGTTTTCTATATTTTTAGTTTAATATAGCTTAGTTAATAGGCTATTTCCTATGACCATCCAAGATAGATTCTAAAAAAAAATGACTTTACTACTTTACCAAGCTCTTTAAAAAATAATTATAATATAAAAAATTTGGTTGAAATGATATACAGTCGATCCCCCATATTTGTGGGGAATAGGGACCATGAACCCCCGCGAATATTGAAAAACTGCGGGTAGTTGACACTACCCCCAAACATCGTAATACGCTTCCCATATGATGAAGCTGCCTTATGGTCTGCAGATGCAGCTTTGCCATGCAACGATACAGACCTCAGTTGAAACCTTTTTGAGAATCTATCAAACCAGCCCTTACTGGCTTGAAATTCACATGAACGATGGCCTTCAGATGTTGATGATTGGGGATTGTCACCATGTTCAGGATTCAATTCTTGTTCATCCATTGTTTTATAGAGCTGCCTTGCCTTTTCACGAATGATATTAGTATCCAAAAGAACACCTTTTTTACAAGCATCAGAAATCCAAATAATTAAAGCAGACTCCATCCTAACAAGAACCTTATCACACACTGATTTGCTAGTCTTCATCACTTGGTTTACACTCACTGACACTCTCTTTCCAATAGCCTTTTCACAGCTTAAAATTGATTGAATTATGCTTTCATTCACGCCAAACTCTCGAGCAACTTCAGCTTTTTTTCTTGCCTTCTTTCAACCTATTGTAACACTTTCGCCTTCTCCTCCAAACTCATCACTTTTTTGGCATGCTTAGCAACACTAGACGATGCAGGGTGCTTAGGCATTGTTAATATTAAGGTGCAAAAAGCAAGAATTATTCAGGGTGTAAAATGATTGAAAAATGAGAAATAAAACACACAAAATTATGACAAATACACAAATCACTGCTCACACATGTGGGACACGACCGTACTGAATGGAATGTGGGAAGTTGGTACATATACTGTGCATACTGTAGTCGAGCGAGTGAGATCTGAACGCTGATTGGCTGGAATCGTCCCGTCTCAACCAACCAACACTTACATTTTACGACTATGTACGTAGGTTTCCGTGGATGTCTGGAAATGGCACAACTTTTGAATTTTAAGCCCCCCCCCCCATTTTTCGTGGATGACGAATCGCGAATAGCCGAGGGTCGACTGTTTGGATTGGTAACTGATTCTTTTGTCTGAAAGAATTGATGTATAAAATGTTCTTGTTTTAGATTAGAAGACTCCATCCTTTTTTAATTTATCTCAGTATTCTCTGGTATTGATGCATAGCAACACACATTCATTTATTTGATAGTGTAATTATGAGAAAGAAGTGTACAGGGCTTGTTGTATATCTATGCCTATCTTCATTTTGTTCCATTAATGATTTACCCAAGCTCACTTTTTTCCTTAGATGTTTCCCATCTCTTGACAAAAATCATCATTCATCTTTAGAGGCAATACGAATATCACTTTTGGATCCTCTTATTAAAACATTATCATCAGAACTATCTTCTATTATCAATGAAGAGCTTGCTGTTCCCTTAAAGGATCTAAGTTCATTGCTAAAAAATAGAAGAGCTACTAGACAGGATCTAGTTACCTGGCGACCAAGTGGTCTGCCAGAGAATGATTTGATTGTACACGATTCAAAGGTGAGTGATATCCTCTTGTTCAAAGGTCCACAGGAGGTTACTCTGTGTAGCCTGTTAGACTCAGTACCTGGAGGATCCTCAAAACCTCCTGGACTTGAACTCTGATAGGGCTTAGGGAAGTTCTTGTGCTTTGGTGTTATTCCCTCTCATCAGCATTCCTGTTTCTCTTCAACTACCCCTTCAACCCTCTGTCTAGGCTTAAGGGCTTGACCAACTACCTCATGTTCTGTCAGAATCGGCTTTGGAACCTCTATAAACAATGTCATCTAAAGCCTGCAGTCTGCAAGAGATCAGGACTTGAAGGGTCCTGGGCACGTTTAATGGGAGATAATTTTTGCCACAATAATCCTTTCCCTGCATGTAATCAACTAACCTGCAGCTGTTCTTGGGTGAATAATGCTTATAACGGTTGGGCTTTATACTTTGTTGGTTGCCAGGCCAACTAAAATTCTGGGTCTGCCACAACATCTTCAAATCTTGGTTATCTTATAATCCTAGCATCTGTGCATTTAAAATAAAATAATGTTTGCAATGATTATTTTTTCTTGCACAGTGATACTTAATCTTAATTTATTTTGAGGGGGGGTCAATTATCCCCTCAACCTTTTGTCTACCCACACATTGTACCAGCAGGAACTGTTCTCACTAGACACGATACTTGGGTGGATTGCGCTAGGGCATGATAATAATATGTGATCACCCACCCTACTCATTAGTGGACTCACCTATCTACCTCTCTTTATGACATATCCCCCTACCCACTTCCAAACTTGGTTTACCATCCCTAGAGATTCTGGTTGCTTGGCACACGTTCATCCTCTTATGGGTTCTTAGTTGAGTGGCAGTGATCTTGTGGACAAGCTTGTGGTCAAGCTTGTGGACAATTTCACCTTAACCTGTTACGTTCAAAGATGAATTTGGCAACTATTTCCACCTTTCAGGGGTTTTCAAATTGCCATACCATCAGTTTCAGTTGGGCTATTGAAGTGGGACTTTGTGTGCTCTTCACTAAGGGCAATTCACTTGTTTTTATTCCCCCCAAAAGGTCATCATATGTGGCTTATGTCACAACACCATAATTTATGATTATACAGTGAAGTGTGCATCATGTGGTACACAAATGCATGTGCCCTATTGGCCTCATTTCCTGTGAAATAAAAAAAAATTAATCAGGGAAATTGGCAACTATATATATATATATTCCTTTCTTTGGCCATTCAGAATAAGCTTGCAGGAGTCTTATTGAATAAGGCTGTCACAATCTATGCAGATAACCTTTAGTCATGTGTGACTCTATATCTCGCTATGTCCGTCGGTCAGTCCCCATTTTGCTTTTTTTTTATTTTGCTTTGGTAATAAGATTGTAACTATTCGGCAGATTTGGATGAAATTTGAAACCCTTATGTTTTACATTCCCTTTCAAATGATATAATTGCCAAAGACATCCCAAAGTTAGCCAGGAAATTATATTGTTTTGGCAATAACATCATAACTATTTAGCTGATTCTAATGAAATTTGAAACCCTTATGTTGTTGTACATTCTCTTTTGAATGATATAATTGCCAAAGTCCTCCCAAGGTTAGCTGGGGAATTATTTGGCAATAACATCATAACTATCTTGCAGTATTATTTTAAATGTTTTTAATTTAGGCCCATGCATTTAGGAAAAAGGAAAGAATCAATGATATATACAGAAAGCAGTTGAAAATTAGTGAAAATCACATTTCTTTTACAATTTTTAATGGAGAAATATTAAATGAAAAAAATCCTATTTTTGGCTAGTGATACTTTTGTCAAAAAAATAACTTTATTAGAATCATATTTCTTTACCGTTTTTCTAAACAAATTTATTATATCATAATATATATAGATGATATTTAATTGTGAAAAGTTGGTTTAAATAAAGTTAAAATATATATAATGTACCAAGGATGGCTCACTTTGCAGCAGGCAAATTCAAAGTGTGTATCACTCATGGAACACTTTGTACTTAACGTGTTAATGGCAGGCAGGGTTGTCAAGACCCATTCTAGCTTCAACCTGTTGGCCAAGTATGCGTAAATGATCATATTCAGGAATTTTCAGATCCTATGAGCACTTTATTTTAACTTACCAAGGCATTAATTAGGAGGTCATAGTATCTACTTACCATGTATATTTTCTCCTTTTTACTGTGACTACATGGCTACCTACAACTGAAAGAAATAGTGGGTGACCAAGTGCAGCCTCACACTCCTTAGGCCCCGTAAGGGGCGCGGCGATTTGCCATCCTGGCCACCGTGCTGACGGGATCCAGCGCTCCGTCTGGCCCCAGCTTAGCCTCTCTTCCTTCCTTCAGATAGCCTGTATTTCTTCCCTACTTCGTCGCTTTTCAAACAACCTCTCCCACAGCTTTCTCTGGCCAGCCTCTAATTTCACAGGGTAGATGCTGACCTTCTTGGTTTTTAACAACCTGCTTCATCCCCACCCATATCTTCCTCACATCCCTTTTCCTCTCGTCTTCACAATCTATCTTTTTTATGCCGTGTCCAAGGTGGAGCCGCCATACCGATGGACTGCCAGGCGGGAGGGGTGGTCCCAAATGGCGGCGCCTGGCTCTGCCGGGCCTGTAAGCCCCTCTTGCAGTGCCTTCCGCACTTTCCCCATTGAGAGCCTATTGGTCGATACTGGGGAGATGCCACTCGCTCTGCGCCGCGTGCAGTGCATCACTCGCCTGTACGCGCGAGCCCGGTGCCTCCCTCAGTCGCCAACAGCTCTCACTGCATCCGAAGCTGATCTCGATGGTGCCTATGCCGCCGAGAGACGCCAGTCATACCCTAAGCCCTTTGGGTTTAGAGCCAGGAAACTCATTCGAGAGCTAGATATTTCTCTCGGTCCCTGGAAGGGACCACATTTGGCTATTTGTCGCCACGCCTCTGCTCCCAAAGCTTGTACTGCGCCGGGAGTATTGCGTTCGACCGTTTTGGAGCACACCGTATCACGCTGGAACCGTGCCAGTGTATACGGATGGCTCCAAGTCCAAAGAGGGGGTCGGCTTCCACGCCGTATCCCCTCTGTTTGAAGTCAGCGGGGCTCTGCCAGGCGCTGCGTCTGTCTTCACGGCCGAGCTGGTGGCAATACACCACTCGGTACGGGAGATTACGCGACGTGCCCGGTTCGGAGACCGGATTGTGATCTATAGCGACTCACAAAGCGCCCTGAGTGCTCTCGGGGCATTGGAATCTCCGCATCCCCTGGTTCGCGATATCCGTGACAAGTTCTCGCAGGAACCCCATTCCCGTTCTCCGCAAGAATGGGATCGCAATCTCGAACCCCGCGTACGTGGCTGACTCCTTCGCGACCACATTCTCTAGCCGAGATGCTGCTCCGCCAGCATTCATTACGCGTGGTGATGTCGCGTAAGACCGCCGATTGGACTTTACCTCCAGAGGCGGAGAACCCTTCACCGACAGGTTTACTTTGAGTGAGTTGCATTCCGCTTTCGCTTCGTGCGTGGACACCTTCCCTGTTCCAGACGATGTCCCGTACGCCATGCTTCGACAACTGGGATCTGGGTGGAGGGTCTTCTCCCAGATTCCTGGCGAATCGCAACTGTGCTCGCCTTTCGCAAACCGGGGAGAGATCATTCTACCCTGCCCCTTTTCTGCCCAATCTCTCTAACCTTTTGTGTGCGCAGTTGATGGAGAAATTGGTAAATGTTAAATTAGCCTTTTTGGAAAGCGGAGGCCTTCTGTCTTCTGCAAGTTCCACTCCACGTCGGATGCTCTGCTCCGACTGGAAAATGACGTCTGCGAGGGCTTCCTTCATAGACAGCACTAGACAATGATATTCATCACGGTTGAGAAGGCATATGATACCACATTGCGATATGGTATCATGGAGACTCTCCACACGATGGGGGCAAGGAGACGCCTCCCAATCTTTATATCTGAATTTTTGCAAGATCCTCGATTCCGGGTACGGATGAGGGGGAGCCCTTTTGACCCAATTAAGCATGAAGTGATCTCAGTTTCACACTTTTTATCCTGAGCATCAACGGTATCATCACAGTGCTGCCGGAAGATGTTCTCACTACTTGGACTACCTTTCGATCTCTTTTGCGCGGCCCAGATGCCAACTCTGGAGCGTCGACTCGAACAGACATTGAACCGTGTCTCTCGCTATGCCGAAGCGCACATGCGTCTGTTTTCCTTGGCCAAGACTAAAGTGGTGTACTTGTGCCACCATCCACGGCTCCACCCTAACCCAGACTTGTTTCTCAATGGGGTGCGCCTGGAAGTGGTGGAGTCACACCGTTTCCTTGGTCTTGTATTTGACCGACGCCTCATATTCGCAGCCTTAGGGTCTCTTGTACCCGCGCTATGGATATTCTTCGTTCCGTGACGTTCGTCTACTGCCTTACTTTTTTATCGATCCTTTGTTCGTTCGAAGCTCGACTACGGATGCGAGTTTTATGCATCCGCATCCGAGCGTGTATTTCGGAAGGTGGACTCGATCCATCACACCGGCCTTCAGCTGGCGACTGGTGCCTTTCGCTTCGAACGAACAAAGGACGTTCAGCTTCCCAGGCGCTGAACCTCACTGAACGAAGAATATCCATGGCGAGGGTACGAGAGAACCTAAGGCTACGAATATGAGCCTCGT
This sequence comes from Ceratothoa steindachneri, assembly GCA_963969495.1. Lineage (NCBI taxonomy): Eukaryota > Metazoa > Arthropoda > Malacostraca > Isopoda > Cymothoidae > Ceratothoa > Ceratothoa steindachneri. The sequence goes on along the minus strand of OZ018335.1, from coordinate 67,740,448 downwards.
AGTGAGGCGTCAGTTAACTACAAGATCAACGAAACGGTGCAAGACCACCACTTCCAGGTAACCCCATTTAGAAACAAGTCGGTCAGTGTGGAGCCGTGGATGACGGCAGAAGTGCACCACCTTAGTCTTGGTCAAGGAAAACCGAAGCCTGTGCGCTTCGGCGTAGCGAGAGACTCAGTTCTCTGCTTGTTGGAATCGACGTTCCAGTTGGCATCTGGGCCGCGCAAAAGAGATCGAAAGGTCGTCCACGTAGAACGTAGCGAGAACATCTTCCGGTACCACTGTGATGATACCGTTGATGCTCAGGAGAGGGCTCCCGCCATCCGTACGCAGAATCGACGATCTCGCAAAAATTTAGATATAAAGATTGGGAGGCGTCCCCTCGCACCTCATCGTGTGGAGAGTCTCCATGATACTGTTTCCTAGGTCTTCTCTAGATCGAAAAACACCGTGGCGTAGTGCTGTCTACGAGGAAGGCATCGCATACGCTTTTAACAGTTAGCAGATTTTTGTTTACACCGTGGCGTAGTGCTGTCTACGAGGAAGGCATCGCATACGCTTTTAACAGTTAGCAGATTTTTGTTTTCACTGTGGTAACACATTTGGCGACTGCCTACTTGGGCATAAGTCGCCGTCCACAACAGACTATTATTAGGCTATATTAAAAAACAAATAACAATATCTATCTAAATAACATAACGATAGAAAAGGACAAAGGCTAAAAAAAATAATGAGTAAAGCAAAAAGGCAAGAAGAAGCGTGCTCCGGTGCAGGAACATGCAACCTACAAAAAGAATCACAAAAAAGGTCAAATAAAGTGGAGGAGGCCAGCCGCCTCCAAAAATACTTTTGTTAAATGTCTAAGACCAGGCTACGTATTGCTTTCGGCGACCTAGGCCCTCGGAGGCAGCCGCCAGAAGGCACTTAAATAATAAAGCATTGGAGCTCAACTCGACCCATTGAAGGTGGCTTAGAAAGTCATGATTGATATTTTAGACCATCTTTTTGTTGGTTATACATTTTTAAAATGTGAAACCGAAAGGGCCCCCCCCCCTTTATTTTACTAACATTTCTCCGCTCCTGGTTAGTGGCAGAACACTTGTACCTAACCTTCTAACGAGGAAGGTCTTGTCGATAATTGCCATTCTGATCTTTAGGAGAATTTCATCTGTTCACGGGGGGGAGGGGAGGATTTAACACAGGCTAATGTTCTTTGCTGGTTCCCTTGCCTCCATTATTGCTACATATGGCACATAAGGAACAGCACGCCCTCCTATCCCCAGGGGTTCCTTGTAAGGGGGTATTAAGTATATCGGGTCAATATGTTGCAGGTGACCCGGATGGTAGCGGGTTCTCCTAGTTCTTGCAGATAATCTGCGGCTTTATATATCGACACATTTTGACCTTCGCTCTATGCCCCTCCTCAAGTGACCCGACCCCACTTGTGACAGAGGGTCGCCACAGACAAAATCTTTTCTCCTCTCATCTCCGCCATTCAAAACAAATTCCTAATAGAATTAATAGCGGCAATTGATTCTCCCTTAATTACTTGAACTGGGAGACACAAAGAGCCCACAATAAAACGCTTGCAAATAAGTACATACAAGCGAATTAATAAATAAAAATTCTATCAAATTTAAGTTATAGTGTAGCCAAGTAGAAACGCCATGGTGGTTAGAAAAAATTAAAATAATACAAGAACCACTTAATGATGAACATGTCGATCAAAAGTTTGGCATTTCAAAAATTAGATATTCTTGGCATCTGCAGATTTCTAGGAAGTCGTCAGAGGTATAGATGTATTATGCCTATTCCCTACCCTTTGCCATTCATTACTACTTCTCTTATTTACCTTTTTGAATAAAGAGTACGGAACAAACGTTATCTTTAGTTGCATTTTCTTTTCTAGGTTTTGCTATATGAAAAGCAGAAGCTTCTTGCAACTCTGGCAATTCATCGAAATAATCGTCTTCAGCTTTATCATCGAGTTAAAACTGGTAGAAAAGTTTGCCATAACAATCATTTGTAAGCTGACATAGATTGTACCTTTGGTGCATTATTTTACCATTTTCCTCCAAAATACTGGAGTTGCCAGTTTGATTTCAGCCAAATTAGCTTCCATTGGCCTATTTCCAGTCTAATTACGAGTTTTCTTTTTAGAAAACTCGAAGAGCACTTGAGTAAATTAGACGAACTTGAGAATGCGATTGAAGCCATCCCTGTTTGTGAAATGACTTCGAAGCTCACGAAGATGTTAGAAGCAGCAGATTAAGCTCACTCGGGTGGTTTGTAATTGTGTAGCATCTTATTGGTGTCTGAAACAACTGCCTTTCTCGTCACCGAAATTCATTTTTCACCATGTTCTCTCCATGGTAGTATTGTGTGTAAAAGGTATTCCCCAAATATTATCCAGTTTTAACTCGTGCTAAAATGTGTCCCCAGGAGCTTTGAGTGTTTCTTTGATAAGTGGCTAAATTTACATTTTAGTTGATAAGACAAGTGCAATGAAAAATTAGGCTGTACGTGACGTAGGGCGACTAAGCCCTTATAGTGGCCGCCTCCCTGGCAATTAATTCGCCATATCAAAGTTTTGTTCTCACAAAGCCCCAACTTTGTGAGAAGCGATTGATGATGCTACTTGGACAATAAAAGATGAAACAAAAGAAAATTAATCATAAGCATTACATAGAGTATATAAAAAAATGTCAAATTGAACAACCCTTAACATTAATATCTTACATTAAAATGTTTAATAAATGAACAAAAATATATAACATTTTCACATAGATAAGAAAACCCTTTGTACTGAGAGCAACGTGAGCAGCAGGGAAGATAATTAATTCAAATCTGGTCTTTTAAAGTTTCATCTTTCAAAGGGCATTGACAAATATTGCAAATACACGAAGCGACTTAACGAAGGGAGAAGCTCCAAGAAGTAATGAGTTTCCCCTGCCAAATCACTTCTTTGCTTCGGAAAACCTCAAGGACGCCGGTCAAAGCTTTCCCTATTTGCCCAAAACTTGGGCCTACTCTATATGTGCATTAGGCAAGAAAGATACAAACAGTGAAGGCCAATTCTATCCCACCACAAGTAAAAGGAATTCCAAACTCTCCGCATACGGTCTCCCAAACATGACTACACCGCACTTTTACCAAACTGCGCACCCACTCCTAAGACATCATCAGCTTCTGCTTTTCAAAACAATCCAGAAAGACCCCACTCCACAATTGCTCATTGTCTCGCAAACTTCGCCTATCAAACTTACTCATGCCATAAATAAGGGTGCTGTCTCACCTTAGCTAACTCACGAATAGCTTTTGTCCCGCGATTTTCTACCCCAGGTACAAGACTGTGTGCCAGGTGCTCATTGGGTGTCCCCGTTGTTCTCCATCTCTAACTCGACACTTCCCCTTGTTCTTCGTAAAAAGTCTCCTTCACTCTGCCACTAGACTTAGACAAACAAATAACCCTATTTCCCTACTCTTTTAACCCCTCCCAAATCATAGAATGTCTAGTATTAAACAATCATCTAACTAAATGCCCTGATAAAAAAACTTGCACAAAAGTACTACTCTATATACTAATATCACCCCAAAATCATAGAACGTCTAGTACTAAACAATCATCTAACTCGATGCCACTGGTAAAAAAAAAAAAACTTGCACCAAAGTACTGCTGTATATACTAATATCACCCAGCTTGTACAAGTGCTTCGACCAACTCCCTCTAATCCACAGGTATGTAATGGCAAAAGGCAAAGCTCTTGACACTACCCAGACTCACTCACAAGAAAATACTCGACAACTTCACCACAGATAAATCATATACACAATGGAGTCCCCCATGATAACTCTAAAACAAAACCACATCAATGCTGACGATGACAGCGTCTTCACTGAAAAATCAATAAACTATGATTTACAACTCTCTAGGTTGGCTGGAAAGTACAGAGTTTACTGAAGTAAGCTAATTGAATGTCCTAGCACTTGTCCACCCCCATCAAAATCCTTGATTACCCTTTTCAAAATCATTCCAGTATACAAAGTTCCATTGAATCTCTAAGAACAAACAAGCTATTCCCCTTAAATAGAACCCCAACAATGCTCGGTAACACGCTGGATTCACACACCGACCTCGTCGGGAGTACATCCCTGGCCAAAAGTAAAAAGCACTTATATTTATATTATGTAACACTTATTCAAACTATTTTGAATTTATACTATTCATAATGTATGATAATGTATATTTTATTGTTTAAATATGGAGGGGGGGGACTAAGAAAAATATAATATACTAAATTCATTTACCACAAATATCTAACTATATGATTCTCTAGGGTGCTTATACTTTTGGTGAAGGATCTACATTCGGGAGTTCAAGGAATTGGCCACAATTACAAACAGAATATCCACACACAGCCTGGTATCCCAATCTCTCATCCATTATCAGCCACACTACAGAAAACAAAACCCAAGCACTCCGCCTCGCCACAGGATTTACCTTTAGCACACCGCTTACACTGAAGCAAAGGCTGTGCCATCCTGTAGTGCGTGAAATCGAGGGCACGCATTACATACCAGACCTTTAAAAAAGTTTCCACAAAACTTGACAACCTACAACACAGGATTTCCACCCTGAAAGACTAAATAATCGCCTTTTACCACATATCAATAAAAAAAAAACATTATGCCCATGTTACACGGCTTGCACTGGCCTGACCGTCACCGACATTGCCCCATCGCCACTAGGCACTAGACACAGATTACACATTGACAACCTGCCGAACACAAACCTACAAATAGTATGAGTTCATCGAGGCATAGTGAGGACAACAAAGTAGTTAAGACAGATCAATAGCCCCTTACACAAAGGCAGCCCGTTCTTATATTTAAATGCCATGTAGACTTTTTATCATGCTCTTGGGGTAATTTAACATTTGTAAAGTATGAAATGCACACTTCACTCATTTTTTATGTTGGCTCTGTTCATCATAGTCCCAGGGCCAACTTTAACAGGAAGGAAAGGATTCTTCTTCCACAGAAGATGGCCAAAGTGAATGAACCTGAAATGGAAAGGTTGATTTTTAGATTTTTATAAATTTCCTTTCTTAATATTTCTTCCCCCTAGTTTTTTTCAAACCTCACATCTAGCTAGATGCTATACCAACTCTCGGTTGAATAATAAATATCACAGGTTTAGTAGACAAGATATTAGATATGATTGTGTGACTCACTAAAAACAGCATTTCCCACCCCTCCAATTTAAAGGTCTCATCTTAGAAATGGATTTAAGATTCTTCAACATTTATCAGTATCCCACAAAATGGGGGTAACGCGCTTCTCGCCTCCTCTATGCCACCCATCATTTTGTGTAAGGTGAAGGCTAGTGATAGTGCTGGGGTCCTATGTACTGTGTCATGGCCAGGTCAGGGTTCTTCCCTGGATAAAAGAAGCCTAGTACGCCCCCCTCCTAGAGCACACTCATGCATCCATTCTCCTTAGATCCTCTTTACCACATCTCACTGCAATTCACACACACACAAAACTCCTCACCCAGTCGTTCCTCAATATATCTACCTTTTGAACATAAGGTCATAAGTTGTCCATCTGGAGCGCTCTCGCTCGAGATCTTTCCATCCCCTTCCATACCAGTCACACCCATGCACCTCCCTAGCACATTTCACACTCAAACCCTTAAGCATTCACTAACGCTCTAATTTCCATGTGGTCTTTCCTAACACTTGAATCTTTGTGATTCCAATCTGATTCATCTGTCCCACTATTACTTAAAATGAATCCTTCAGTCTAAAAACTTTATACACTTTTTTCAAGGATGACATTCCACCACATTATCACCCCAAACAATTAAGATTCCCAAATCATCCTCCTAATTATAGGCCCCCAACACTAACTAGGTCATCAGCATATACCAACATAGACGGAACCCATCCTTTTCTCTCATTCCCACACATAATTCTTTCAGTACTCCAACTATAGGGATATTAAATAGCCATGGTACATCACACAGTTTTGTCTTACATCTTCGCCATTGTCAAATCACTCACGGGGGCTATTTCCCCCCCTTACTATGTTGTAAGGGGGAAAATAGCCCCAGAGCATCATTATTTTTATCCCTAGCACTATATTTGAGATAGGCATTTTCTTTTATCAGTTTGAAATCCCCCCCCCCTCTAATTAAATTGTGCCTTTGTATGTTGTAATTTATTTTAAAAAATTAACATGTTTTAGTTTTGTTTTTTAAAGAAAAGGATGGGAAGTGAGATTCAGAAATTTTCCAAAATTATTAAAATTAAGGTTTTATCAAAGTTCTTTCTAGGGATCAGAAAAAATGAATATTATTGGATGTTTTGGAATAAAAAAAAAAAAAATCGTGAAGTTGAAATGAATTAAAATTAAGGCATGCGCCCCCCACCCTTTTTGGGTAATTTTGGCATATATAAAAAGCAAGTTTAGATAGGAAAAAATTAGCATGGATCAGGAAAAGCTTAGCCCAAAATACGGTTGCTAGAGTTGGATAGGCTGTAATCTACAGACCGAAGAAATGCCTATGAAGCACAAGCTCTTCTTGTTTGTTTTTTAAGGAACTCATCTGGCGACACCAGCAAGCATAGTCACTGAAATTACATATATTATTTTTGCTACGAATAAAGCACAGAAAAGAAAATGTATGAACATGTCGCAGAGCTGCGAGGCTAACTCCCTCATGGGCTCAAATATGCATCCAACATCAGCCCTGCTCCTCCAAACTCAACGATGCCACAATCCTAAATGAACAAACTCGTCCTGAGTAGCGTGTCACTGGTACGGCTCCAGCGTGACACGAAGTGTGCTCCCAAAAGGCAGAACGCAATACTCCCGGCGTTGTAGAAGCTTTGGGAGCAAAGGCGTAGCAACAATTGATCAAAGGTGGTACCCTCCAGGGTGGCGTCCTGGGCAGAACCAGGGGCGCCACCGGCCCTTGGCCAACATGCTGCCATCAGTGGACCGAATAACCAGAAAGCGTTTGAAGCCAGCGGGCTCGAAAACGCCAGGTAATCTCTCAATGAGCCCGGGGTCCACCCCATGGAAGATCCTGCTGTCCGGGAGCATCTCCATTTCAGGGGTGTCTTCCATGTGGCCATCCCTCCACCCCTCAAACATCACAGATTCCATTCGAGGTACCTTTTGTCTTGTCTATAGCCGGTGAACCGGCATCCATGGGATTAAGGAATGGGGGCAGGTACGCTGACCCCCTGTATACTTAAGATGCATGAATGCAACACGTTAGGGGGTTGGCTCTATTGAGGGAGCGGTCAATCTTGGGCTGCTGCTTGCTCTCTTGGCAGTCCCCTGTGAAAGTAAAAGAGGGGTGACTGCCGCTGGAAAGGAGATGGAGTCGCCCAAGGGCGCATCCACCGCACCCGTAGGCATAGGAGAGGAGGGTTGGTGGGGTCCCTGAGAAAGTACAGGGGAAAGGGACCTCCTTTTCTGATTTGGAGCTGGCCGAAAGCGGCTCCGATGTTGGTACAGGTGGTAATTTTTTTTTTTTTTACTTGACCATGGCCGTAAGCAAGATTTCACCACCCTGTGACTGTTAACAGTGAACCCAACGAGGGAACGGCACTACTGGTAGGTAGCCTTTGATTACGGCCGACCGCTATCACTCGGCGGGGTGGTATACACATTCTCCACCACCCTTTGTGGAAATCCGGGACAAATCCTCCACGTGGCGTTGTAGGCAGGTCGGGATGACGGATCCAGCTTGGTGACCGGCTTCTGAGCGGTTAGGGTCACTAGGCCTAACATCTCATTCGGTTCCGGGTCGTGATCGGGGAGGTCCATGGGCAGGAGAAGAAAGGGGTAGAGAAGTTGATTGTAAAGGGACGAGGGAAGGGCACGGTCAAGATGAGGGAGAGTTGGTGCACGAGTCGGAGATAAGGGAGTTAGCGAAGGAAGGAAAAGAGGCTGAAGCACGGCAGCCCGAAAAACACACCGCCGTGCCCCTTACGGAGATTGGTGTAGTCAGTCAATCAGTTATGCAAACTTTTTTTAAAGAAAAAAAATCAATTATGTGAAGAAGAACGGATCGAAGAAAGGGGTGAGGGGGATTCAAACTTATTACGGCAAATTCTCTACCTTTTTCTACGGAGGTAGAAAAAAAAGTAGAGAATTTCCAAGGCTTCTATAGTATGGGATGAATTCTTAAGTTTCCCCTGTGACACCAGTGAAACCCTGAAATAAGGATGAATTTAATTACCTCAACAATATCTCCTGCCGTAAAGTTGCTGTAAATTTCTTCACAAGACAGGAGGCCGTGGCCGAAGCGAAGAGAATGTTATATCCGAGGATGATCCAGAAGTGACCCAGCCAACTGATTTCTCCATAATCTCCCAAGAGATCAAAATTAGTAATGCCTGAAAAAAATGTTGGCTTCAATTTGGTCTCCTTTAAAATACGAAACTCAGGTTTTATCCCCCAGGAAGATTTTAAAGAGATTCGTACAGAAAGGTAATTAACAAACAAGTAACCAGAAGAGAAGGCAACTCTCCCATTTTACTATCACGGGGATCAACAGAGGTTAAGCCATCATAATCACTCTCAACAGCTTTCTCACAATAGAGGCCGGCGCGCATCAACGCCACTAAAAACTCCAATCCCATCCAACCCTTTTATGATTTGTCTATCAGCACAAGACCGCCCATCATTTTTACCATGCTAAATTTCCCCTCATAGATGGGTTGCTGTCTGTTGTAGCATCTCGTCCAGTCATGTTTCACTTAGGGCAGAAAGCCCTAAGCATGCCCCATTACAAACCCCCTTCATGCGCAATATTATCAAATTGTTCCTTAGTCGAATCTTTCTCTTCTAAGCTCCCCTTCGCATAATCATCACCACCCTCAACGCAGTCTCGCAACCCTTTGCAGACCATGACAATCAGCGTTATATTCTTCAAAAGTCTCTTTCCATCCATCCTCATATGCACATACCACCTCAGAACACACTTCTTCACACCATAAACATATCTTACCAGGTCGTTCCTCACTCTATCCACCTTTCGCACATCAAGCACCAACCTCTCAAGTTGTAGATTTGCACTATTCTCACTCGAGATCTTTCCATCTCCTTCCATACCATAGTCTCACTCCCATACAGCAACGTTGGCAACAACATACTCCCATGCAGTTTCCTGGCACATTCCGCACTCTAACCCCGAGCATCCAGTAATGCTCTGATGGCACTCGAGATTTACCATTCCAAACCTTGAGGCTGCAATCTGATTCATCCATCACAGTCTCAGCTTATAGCTACATAGATCGAACCCATCCCTCACTGTTTCTTATTAATCTTACACTGATTCGCCTAATTCTTTCCGATTCGTGTTTCTCTCACTACTACACTCAGCTGCAGAAAATGCTAACCTCCTCAACGACTACTTGGCTTCAGTGTTTACTGAAGAGTGTGGTCGCATCGCCCAGCCAAAGGATTCCTACTCGGGGGAAAAGCTGGAGGATATGACTTCACGGAAGGAGAAATAGAAAAGAAGATCACTCACCTAATTACGAATAAGTCACCTGGCCCGGATGGGTTTCTACCTAAAGTGTTGAAAGAAGTGCGCGATCAAGTGTCACGACACCTGAGCGCAATCTTCAACATGTCAATCCGGACCGAATGCGTTCCTAGAGACTGGCGTAAAGCGGATGAGTCGGTAAACTCATGGAAAGCATCATGGTGGACAAAATGACGTCGCATTTAGTCAAACCTGCTACTGAGGAGTTCCCAGCACGGCTTCCGTAGGCAACGGTCATGCCTGACGAACCTTGTGGAATTCTTCCACTTCGTGTTCAGTAAGCACGATTGGGACAAGGCGGTGGATGTGGTTTACTTAGACTTTCAGAAAGCCTTTGATAAGGTACCACAACGCCGCCTTCTCCGGAAAGTGCGAGCGCTGGGCATAGACGGAAAAGTAGCCGGCTGGATCGAGAACTGGCTAAGTGGCAGACGGCAACGGGTGGTGGTGAATGGACAGGCTTCTGAGTGGGTGCCCGTTACTAGCGGAGTGCCTCAAGGTTCTGTCCTGGGAGCACTACTATTCATCATCTACGTCAACGACATGGACGGTGACATGGTTGCCAAGATTTCCAAATTTGCCGACGATACCAAGCTTGGTATGAACGTTGCAAAGGATGGAAATACTGCCTGCCTGCAGGAAGACCTTGGGAAGATTGGGGAGTGGTCGGACACGTGGCAAATGCCGTTCAACGTGAACAAGTGCAAAGTAATGCATATCGGCCACAGAAATCCCCAATCTCATTATATCCTTAAGGGCACTGCTCTCGAATCGAGTGACACTGAGAAGGACTTGGGTGTTACTGTCACTAGCGACCTCAAGTTCTCGAAACAGTGCATCGAGGCAGAGAAGAAAGCCCAAAGGATGTTAGGCTACATAAAGCGCCAGTTTGGATACCGTAACAGGGAGATAGTACTTTGTCTGTACAACTCCCTAGTTCGGCCGCACCTGGAGTATGCCGTACAATTTTGGAGTCCTTCGTTTCGAAAGGACATCGCAAGGTTGGAACGCGTACAAGCTAGGGCAACCAAACTGATTCCCTCTATCCGACATAAAAGTTATGAGGATAGACTAAGGGAATTAGATCTGTTCTCGTTGGAAACCCGTAGACTGCGTGGTCAGCTCATCGAAGTTTTCAAAATACTTCGAGGGTTCGACAATGTTGACTACCGGGATATTTTCACACTGAGTGAGAACAGAACGCGCAATCACGGCTTTAAACTTGAACTAAAGCGTTACAACCGCGATCGGTGTGGAAAATTTTTCACCTACAGTATCTGCGGTAGTTGGAATGCACTTTCAGTGGAAGTTGTCAACAGTGAATCTGTTGACCAGTTCAAGTCAAGATTAGACAGGGTCTTGAAAAGTGGCCGTTTAAGGACGTAAAGCATTTGAGCAGATGTGCCCGCTCGACTGCTAGTCCAAAGGTACCCTCTTTGAATGGACCGTAAGGTCTTCTAGGGTACTTTCTTTCCTTTTTACATCCATAAACATTAAAGAGCCATGAGATCATACACACCTTTGCCTTACTTCCTAATTTATATCGAGCGGCACTCCACTTGTAATTCTTGCTTTTACCTTTCTCCCTTTAAGCCTGATACAACTATTCAATCACAGCATTCTTCCCGTCATTAGGCACTCTTTCACTTTCGAATGCCTTACAACACAACTACCTGACCCATTCCATAACATATGGCCACTTTTAAGCATCTCAACGAATAATCTAACTTCCCATTTTACAGACCTCTGAGAGCGCTAACAACCTCTTTCATGCTGATAGCTTCTATACTCGTTACTTTACGTTTCTTAGCTCTTATTAGCTGTTTAACATACAACACAGTTTCAGGCCTTTTTAATGGCAATACTTCAAATTCCAGGCTGTAAAAAAAAATAATTTGGGGCAACTTTAATGAAAATAAATAGTTCGTTAAAGGGTTAAAACCGTTGTCGTCTTGTACTTTTGGGGATATTTTATCTATTATTATTATTTCCAAAGTAAAATCTCCGGACAGGAAGTTTTTGAAAAGAAATCCATGGTAGGAAGTGAAGTTACAGGAAGTGAAAGTTCGGCTCACCTTCGGGGCAGACACATTTTGCAAACGTTTCGATCCCTCGTCGCAGCAAGCTCGACCGTTTAATTGAAGGGAGCAGCACCTTTAAAAACCTCGCTACCTTCAAACTCGGGGGATAGGGTGGAGAGTCCCAGACCCTCCCCTGGGATTTACAGATGCCAGTCTATAATGACAGGACCGCAGTTTGACACGAAGTGCGCCCCGAGAAGGGATTTCCCCACATCAAATTAATATTTATTTGTATGGCGCAATACAAGGCCACAGAAGGCTCGTGCACTATCTAGGGAAAAGCTTGAGAGAAGAGGTGGACCTTCAAGGCATGCTTGAAGGCGCCAAGTGAGGGGAACGAGCGTATTCGCGGCAGACAAATCATTCCACACAAGCTATACGAAGTGAAAGTGTTTGGCAGACATTTAGCCGCAGGTCTTCCTGCAGGTATTGGAGCTGGAGGGTTCACAATCCTCCAGTTGTCAGCCTCAGCAAGATGGTACACTTGAAATCCGTTTGGCGGTGCGTAAAGGAATAGCAAGAGGCGACAGTAAGAGAGAGAGTGTTATTCTACTACCGCCCCAACCAAGAGGGAGGAGTGAATCCCCGTCCCCAACCCCGACCCGGGATGAGTGGCTGAAAGCTGGTCGACGACTAGCCTGCAAAATAAACCGCGAACCAAGAAAATAGGTGCGAAGAGGTTTGTCAAGAAAGCGTCGAAAAAACGGGGGGTATAATGGGAATATCTGCTAGGAATAAGGCCCAGCTAGTCTCAATCTAGTTCGAGTGCCGGGGGAACGGGCCGCTCCTTCAGGTACCAGGTGTAACAACCTACATAGCCCTCCCCCCCCATGCGGGTTCCAAGAAGAACAAACTCCCGGTGCTGCGAAAGCTTTCGAAGCAGAGATATGGCAACAAATATCCAATTGTGTTATCCTACATGGCGGAGTCTTAGAGCAGAATCAACGGCACTACGCGCCCGAGTTACGTCGAACTCTCGAAGGAGGAGCCTATCCCTAAAGCTGAAGGGTTTAGGATATCAATGGCAACTGTCTTTGACAGAGACAAAGACAAGGTCGCCCGAGAATGAAACGAGAGCTGTCGAGAACTCGGGCACACACCGGAGTCGCACCTACAAGTGTATACCACTGTCCACGAAGTACAGCGAGCGGCATCAACCAGCAGATTCTCAATCGAGGACATGCTGAAACCACAAGTCGCCGAGTTGAGGCCAGTGTGGTGGCCCAAATATGGGATCCGCAGGAGACCTAAGGATGGATACGAGTACACCTCGCAATCGTATCCTAAATGGCCGAAAATAATGTCAGCAACCCAAGTAAGAAAAATTTCATGGCGACTCAAAAGGTGAAGCGCAAAATGAAAACAAATCCAAGAAAATGGTTTGATTCTACCACATTAGGGACACAGCATTTAAATAAAGGTAGGGGTAATGTCCACAATGGCGCAAGAAATGCAACCGAACCGAATGGGTCTTAGGAGAGGAAACCCGAAATTTGTGGGTTCCGCTTTGGTAGCCTAGCGGTTTTCAAAAGTCGAGCTATCGGGTTCGACCCCAAGCAAGAACAGACACAAACAAACATATGTAGAGGTCTGAACATTATTTGGGTGGATGCCTTGTGCTTATCCCAGTAGGGGTAGGTAGATCTTACTAGAGTCATCTCACACACAAACCCATAAAATCGCCGTTCTTCTCCTCTCCCGTCATCACAACACAACATATCCACTCTCTTCTCTGTTCCAGAATCATATGCCGATGGTGTACTAGTATCCCTTATAGGAGCCCTATCTACATAACCAGCCGTGGAACAGTGTCCACTATGGGTGTACTCATATCCACATAATACAGACGCAGAACCATGAAGGACTATATCCACATAATATAGACGCAGAACCATGAAGGACTATATCCACATAATGCAGACGCAGAACCATGAAGGACTCTATGATCGCTAGTGTTCAGGTCCAACAAACAAATACTACCGAGACACCACACCTACTATGGTTGTCCAGTGGTACCTTCCCTTAGCGCTTGTCCGCGATAGTCATACTGATCTTTATATGAATTTCATTATCCGGTCTGAAAATCTTGTCCAGAGTGAGGAACATCTTCTAGTATCGAATTGATACTACTGATGTTCACGCAAAGAATCTTTGCCACCTCTTGTTGCCTTATGGGCATGAAGAGTGCCCCCAGCCCCGTAAGCGGAATCGACGAACTCGTAGGAATTCAGAAAGACTTGTGAGGCTTGCCCTTACCACCATAGAAAGGAGACTCCATGAAGCTAAGACGCCCCTCGCCCTTACGTCTCCACTATACCGTATCGCCGCGCGGTATCATAGGCCTTCTCAAAGTAAAAAAAAGAAAAAAGGTACCTGCGAACGAAAGCTCCTACATTGCATACTCCAGCCGGAGCAGTAAGTCTTCGCCTTCAAGGACTTACTGGGGAAGGTTGGGCTCGCCATGCGAGTCTTTTTCCGTCCTCCGCCTCGAAATCTTTAGTGGACCGAGATCCTCTTTTGGATTTTAAAAATATTTTTCAAGAGGGTCACCCTTGGCATAAGCCGCCGTAAAAAGAGTAGCCTATAAATTAGTCTGAAGAAAATAAAAAACAAAACAAAAGCAAGCCAATAAGCTAACGGAGGCGGCACGAGCCCTAAAAACCTCCGAGAATGGTCCCCTGACCACCCTCGGAAAGTTTGCCTCTTGGAGGTGCGCGCCTGTTTCGCCTTATGGGAAACAGCAATATGCGACGGGCGCGCCAGGACCGAGTCCTTACCCTCGCAAAATTAGAGACTATTCAGCCTAGCCGGGGCGTGAGCCAATGGAACTTGCCAACTCTATTAGAGGGGGGTGGGGGGAGTAGAACCAACAGAAGGGTTCCGAATGGCTACCGAAGCGACCGTGCTCGTAGGCCTAGAAAGGGCAAGATAAGAAGTTGTATGCTTAACTATTAAGTAATAGGACGTCCCCATGTCACATTGTTTCGAGGAAGCAGGGTGTGGCTCTCCTCAATTAACTCTTCACCGGAGACAAGAAAGAGTTATGGTGTACAGTCTCAGAGCAATTTAGGCATATTTCGGCTACACCCGCTTGCACGCCTATATGAGCGAATAGTGTGGCCGGAGTTGAGGCAAAGTCACTCTGTTTCTGCCAGCGGCAACGACCCTACTCTGACACCAAAAAAAGATCGGACGAGTGAGCCTCTTTCGTGCCCCAGCCGATACCGCTGGGACGGGCAGTTTACGCCATCTCCGCCATCCTTGGGAACCACAGACCAAATCCTCCCAATGGCGTGGTAGGTCGGAGTGGCGGATCCACTTTGGTGACATTAGAGAGGATCCAAGAGCGAAATCGAATAGAGGGCAGTAGGAGAGGGGGCCAATGAAAGGGAGAGTCGGAGTGCAAAGGATGCATAAAGGTACTGGGGAGTGGACCAGCTTCCCCAGACCTGGACCCAGAGTGGAGGTTTCCTCTGTGATCGGGTCCATGCTTGTGGGCACTGTCAAGGTACCAAGTGCCACAGTCTGCACAGGGTACCTCAATGCTGCGCACTGGGAACCAGAGGGCATGGTTCTCCCTCAGGTTTCCGTCGTAGAAGAGGGTTTCGCTCTGAGCGACACAATCGACCTTTTGCGGGTAGAGAGAGAAAAAGGGTGCTGAGTGGGAATGAGGGAACACACCATCTCCCTCAGGCACTGTCAAGGAGTTAAAGTCACACAGTGATTGGGGCCTTTCCTATTTTCACTGGGACCGGGAAGTCTGTTGGACCTCCAGGTTTCAATTGTAGCAGAGCTGGTAGCACCGGCTAAACTATAAATACACATATAAATACACTAAGTAATCAACTGTTTTGATAAAACTTTTTTAAAGTTACAAACAGCTGACAAAATCAGGAATTGGGCAGAATTCTTTACCAAAAATTCAGCAATATGAGTTAAACTGAGAAAAGAGCATAAAAAGACCCATAGACTTACCCAAAGTTCGAACGAGGAGCGGCAAAGCGCTCGAGAGGAGGAGGACGACGAGGCAATTGGCAATTACGTGGGTCATGGGAGTATCTCGGCGTTGGGGTTTGATGCTGCGCAGGAACGGGAGGGAGTAGAAACCGAGAAGTGATGCCACAACCAAATAGAGGATGAGCAACACCTCCAACACTGCACCAACGGGACCCAACATTGATAGCAACACCATTCGCTGAAGTTATATAGGAATATTTATTAAAGAAGACATCTTTTTCAGATGGAAATTACTAAAAACTGAAATGAGCAAAGCCACCGAAATTCCTTACAGAAAGTATGGAAAAAATTCAAGATACCATAAACTATTCAACTACAAACTATAACAAACAAGCAAAAAACACCGACATTGGTAAGAGACATTCAGAGGTGCCCCAAGGAGATCTGCCCCAAGCAAATTATCAATGTAATTTGGAGGAGCACCCACCCTTCTCGAGAAAACCACGATCAGTGTGTACAGGAACAAGCACCTACAACACGAGGCAAGAGGTAGCAACCCCCACGGAGCTCCGCCAGACTTGGACATTCAACCAAAATGTGGGGTACAGTCTTCTGAGGGATCAAGTAGTATTTGCAGAAAGGGTGAGGGGAACGCTCCAATATATGGCACTTTGTCCAAGTGTGTGTCCGAAACAGAGACTACATAAATGACTTTATACAATCGAGGCATTGTGTGGATATGTCCACGGGAAAACTAGGGGTGCAATGGCATGTAACTTTAAATTTCCCTACGCCTTCTCCCAACTTCTTTGCCATGCGCTCGAAAGATGGACTCGTCCTACAAGGCAGTCAGTTAGG
This sequence comes from Ceratothoa steindachneri, assembly GCA_963969495.1. Taxonomy (NCBI): domain Eukaryota; kingdom Metazoa; phylum Arthropoda; class Malacostraca; order Isopoda; family Cymothoidae; genus Ceratothoa; species Ceratothoa steindachneri. The sequence goes on along the minus strand of OZ018335.1, from coordinate 67,723,984 downwards.
AAAGAGTGAAATGCAGCTCCGGTAGCTGTCTGTGCAGATATTTTAGCCCCCTTATCAGCACGCTCATTCCCAGCTACCTCTACATGTGCGGGAACCCAGCAAAAGACATTTTGACATAATTCCAGCTCGCTGCAGTCACAATGTCAATGAGTTTTACTGTTCGTTTTAAAAAAAATTATGATCTTTTCTATTTAGTTTATCAAATTGTTTCTTCTACCTTTAGGAAAAGTAAAAATAAAAAAAAATACACAAGGAGAATACGCTCTGGTACCGGAAGGCCCACCTTCTCCAAAATCTTAATCACACCAGATTCCAGAGTGTAGGAGTCCTTCCCAAGGACTAGGGACAGGAGGTAGCAATTCTGCCCTTCAGGGGAAAGGAAAAGGTATCACTCCCGAAGCTACTAAGGACTAGGACATTAAACTAAAACATGTCTTACCAATATGGGGACTAAGCAATCTTGACATTTTTTTTTAAAGCTTTCATCTGGCGATTGCCTACAAGGGCATAAGTCGCCGTAATTATCTTATAGCCTGATGCTAGGCTAATAAAAAAAGCAGCAAAAACAAAAAGGAAGCCCGCTCTGGTGTCGGTGGGAGGTTCATCTACACCCGATACGGGAGCATGCAACCAAGTCAAATAAATTTGAGGCTGCCAGCCTCATCCCAAAAAGTAAAATAGTCTTCAAGTCTGTGCGCATGAAGCCGTCCCGAGTACAAACAACAAGCGGTAGGGACCCCACTTCTTTCGGTAACGGGCACAAAGATCACCAAGAGTGGGATATTCAACCACAAACTGGCGAACAGTTCAGGAGACAAAGCAGTCGTCTCAGTAAGGTGCAGAAGAGCGCTCCATCAAATGGCGGTTCCACTTCGAAGATGACAGAAAGTGACTTGAAGCCGTCGCAGAAAGGAGGGTAGATTTAAGGGAAGAGTCGCGGCGAAATGACACGCAACTTTAAGTTCCCCTCGGCAGTCTCCCATCTTCTCTACCAGGTAAACAGACGGCTGATCTGATGGTAGTCGGTGTACGGGAGAGCGAAACGCTGGTCTGGTCGTCCAGACCTCGGGGACTCTTGGGCACGCTCATTATCCGCATTCCCCACATTTCCAGCAACCCAGCAAAAGATAATCTCGACATCTGCACGGTTCACCGTAAACGTTACTTCACAGATAGCACGAATCAAGGGATGCTGACATTACAATGCACCGAGAGAACTCTGGGTGCTTTGGAGTCGCTAAAGATCACAATCCGTTCTCAGAACTGGGCAAGACGCGTTATCTTCCATACCAAGCGGTACATTTAACCAGCTCGGCTGTGAAGACACGCGAGGGCCTGGTAGAGCTCCGCTGACTTCAAAAAGAGGGGAAACGGTGAGGAAGCTCACCCACTCCTTTCCCTCTTGGAGACATCTGTGTGCTCAAAAAAGGTCGAACACAATATTCCCGGCGGTGTAAAATTTGGGAGCAGAGGCGTGATAAAAGCCAGAAGCTCTACCGGCCAGAGAGGTACATCGAACGCTCGAAAGGTTTTCCTAGCCCTAAATACAAATGGCTTAGGTATGACTGGAGTGTCTCAGCTGCGGATGCAATGAGAGCCATAACAACTGAGGGAGATGCTGGGTACATCTATACAAGCGTAGAACAAGTGGCATCTCACCGGCATCAACAAGAAGGCTCTCAGTCGGGGACGTTCGGTCGGCACCAGTCATCAGGTGACGTGTTGTGGATGTAATGAATCTACCGCAATTCACACTTGACTGCGGATGCATGAAATTTGCATCCATGGTCAAGCTTTGAGCGAACAAAGCAATGATAAACCAACAAGCTGGTAGCCCTATTAGCATCCCAAAGTGCTGAACATGACAGAATGAAGAATGTCTATTGCTGAACATGACAGAATGAAGAATGTCTATGACACCGGTAGAATATGGTTGCGGATATGGTCATCCTAAGACTGGCGCCGATTAAAACCAAGACCCGGGAAATGGTGCGAATCTAACACTTCCTGGAGAACCCTGTTTAGGAACAAGTCTTGATCAAGGAAACCCGAAAACTGCGCAGTTAGGCATAAGCAAGAGGTGCAATTCAATGCCTGTGGGAGTTGATACTCCAGCGTTGGCATCTCAGCTGCACTAACAGATCGAAATGTCTACTAGAGCAGCACCGAGGTGGCACCGTTGATGCCCAAGGCAAAGAGTGTGATACTGAGAACACTTTCTTTTTTTCAATTTCATCATCTTTTTGTCCTTTTTACAGTTTCACAGGACCAATGTTTTTAATATGTAAATACTGAGCGAGTGAATTAATGACTGGTGTACCACTTGTCTGTGTACAAAATGTGCCCCTTTTCCTTCATAGTTTTGGAGTAAACTTTTCACTAGTCACCTTGATATTCCTAAGGGATCATTATGGGGGAAATCAATTTCACTAACAGTACACACAATTGTATATAAGAGAACTAGTTTCACAGTCTCATAAAACAAATAATTTGATTCCAAATCTCTCTTGGTTGGTATATATTTTCTAAAAAAAAAAAGTCTTCCTTTAAAGAGCAATAAATGAAACTTAGCTTTTCTTTGTTCAAACACATCACAAACTTTTTACATAGTTTGTCATTTATTGAGGGCTTATCATTATCAACAAGGTACTGGTACTGCAATAAAACCCAACACTTTTCATGTAGTCACTCAAAGGTTAGTAGATATCAATTGGTCCTGTCACCAATATTCACTAATCGAGCATTTTTTTCACATTCAACACAAGACATAGTAAATGCAATGAAAAGATTGATTTCAGAAACATTCCGCAATAAACGCTCGGCTGCGGATGCATAAAACTCGCATCCGTAGTCGAGCTTCGAACGAACAAAGGATCGATAAAAAAGTAGGGCAGTAGTCCTATCAGCACCCCAAGCGCTGAACGTCACGGAACGAAGAATATCCATGGCGCGGGACCAAGAGACCCTAAGGCTGCGAATATGAGCCTCCCAGGTGAGGCGTCGGTCGAATACAAGACCAAGGAAACGGTACGATTCGACCACATTCAGGCGCACCCCATTAAGAAACAAATCTGGGTAGGGGTGAAGACGTGGATGGCGGCAGAAGTGCACCACCTTAGTCTTGGCCAAAGAAAACCGAAACCTGTGCGCTTCGGCATAGCGAAAGAGGCGGTTCAATGCCTGTTGGAGTCGACATCTGTGCCGCGCCAAAAGAGATCGAAAGGTAGTCCACGAAGAGCGTAGCGAGAACATCTTCCGGCAGCACCGAGGTGATGCCGTTGATGCTCAGGGCAAAGAGTGTGACACTGAGGACACTTCCCTGCGGGACACCCTCTTCCTGCTCCTTTGGGCCGGAGAGGGCTGCCCCCACCCGTACGCGGAATCGACGATCTCGCAAAAATTCAGATATAAACATTGGGAGGCGTCCCCTCGCCCCGATCGTGTGGAGTGTCTCCAATGATACCGTATCGCCATGCGGTATCATAGGCTTTCTCCAGATCGAAAAAGACCGTGGCGTAGTACTGTCTACGAAGAAAAGCCTCGCAAACGGCATTTTCCAATCTGAGCAGAGCATCCGACGTGGAGTGGAACTTGCGGAAGCCGCACTGTGCAGAAGACAGATGGCCTCCGCTGTCCAGGAAAAACATTTACCAATTTATCCACCAACTTGCACACGCAAGATATTAGAGAGATTGAGCGGAAACCGGTCGGAGTAGAGTGATCTCTCCCCGGTTTGCAAAAGGCGAGCACAGTAGCGATTCGCCAGGAATCTGGGAGAAGACCCTCCACCCAGATCCTGTTGAACAAATCTAACAGAAAGGCCATGCCTCGCTCACCCAGGTGTCGAAGCATGGCGTGTGGGACATCGTCCGGACCATGGGCGGTGTCCGCGCACGAAGCGAGAGCGGAACGCAACTCACTCAGAGTAAACATGCCGTTGAAGGGTTCTCCGCCTCTGGAGGTAAAGTCCAGAAAGCGAACTTCCGCGACATGACGACGTGCATTGAATGCTGGCGGAGCAGCATCCCGGCTAGAGAATGCGGAAAAAGCGGTCGAGAAGGATTCCGCCAAGGACGCGGGGTCCGAGATTGTTGTCCCATTCTCCTGGAGAACGGGACGGGGGTCCTGCGAGAACTTGCCCCGAATCCTTTTGACTCGCTTCCACACCTCTGCTAAAGGGGTCTTCCCGTTAAGTGAAGACACGTATGCCCGCCAAGAAGAGCGGCGGGCGTGCTTCGAAATATACCGGAACCTAGCCCTAGCCCGACGAAATTCAGCGACAGTGAAATCGTTCGGGCGGCGCTTATAGCGCATGTAGGCATAACGCTTCTGTTTGAGGGCCGTCTCACACTCAGCCGACCACCATGGGAGTGGTCGGCGTGCAAAACGGCCAGACGTCCTAGGAATAGTAGTCAGGCCCACGGCGATGAGGTTGCCGGAGAACAACTCAACGGCCTCATCTACCGACCTAAACTCCTCGACTGAGATAGAGAATTCAGTCATTTCCTGAAATGCAGGCCACCGCGCCTGCGCAAAGCACGACCGAGGTGGGCTCTAAGGCGGCAGTTGCCCTGGAAATGATATTTGAATGGGAAAGTGATCACTACCATAGAGGTGATCGACCACCCCCCAATCAAAATCAGGCTGTGCATCCGAAGAGCACAAAAATAGATCAAGGCAAGAAAATGAAGCGGTTCTCGGACAGTGATGCGTAAACTCATCCACGTTTAGGACACCTATCTCAAGCTCTTCGATCAGATCGGCAAGGACTTGTCCCCTGGGATTTATTGAGTAATCTCCCCAGAGAGGATGCCTCCCGTTCAGATCTCCAAGCAAGAGAAAGGGCCTCGGCAACCGTGGCACGACGCGGCGGAAGTCCCCCGCGTCGAAGTCAGCTGACGGTGGAATGTACGCAGAAATGATAGTATACCTCCTATCCAGGTGCAGCTGCACAGCCACTGTCTGAAAGGAGGTATCTAAAGAGAAATGAAGAACGGAGACATCATGCCGGGTGTAGACCGCGCATCCCCCAGCCCGGCCATCCCGCGGTGGTGGGGTCACAAGACCCTTATACCCCGGGAGGGCGGGCAGGGAAAACGCGCCTAGCATGGTCTCCTGCAAAACGATAGCAAACGGAGAACGGGACAAGACGAGCCTCCGCAGCTCCTCCCAGTTGGCCCGGAGTCCACGGCAATTCCATTGCCCTCCAGGCCTAGCTCGGAGGAGACGCGTTGGCCCTCCTCGAACAGAAGACCCTCACGGGAATGGCCGTACGCTTCCCGGAGGCAGAACCCCGGGCGCTGTTGGCCGAACAAAGCGCTGAAGGCGGTGTCGCCTTCGAGAACTTATTGGGGAAGGTTGGGCTCGCCATGCGAGTCTTTTCCACCCTCCGCCTCAAAACCTCAAGCGGGCGTTGCGGCTTCGGAGGCAGGGAGCCCTCTTTTCGAGGAACCACCGTCTCCGAGCAACTCGCTCCACCACTAGGCGTGGGCGAAGGAGCCGAAGCTCCTTTGTTGCTGTCCTCCTTGAGGGGGAAGCTTTAGGAACCCCGGAAGATGGCCTAGCGACCAACTTCAGGGGTGTTGCCTCCTGTGAGTCTAACGACTCGGTGGAGGCGCGTGGCCGTTTCGCCTTACGGGAAACGGTCACGCTGGGGGAAGAGGGGGGAGCCCTGGTTTTAGCCGGGGCTGGGTAGGAACCCTTTTTGCCGCCAGTTTTACCAGGGGAGCGCACGGGTTGAGTAGAGCCCGCAGAAGGGCTCCGAATGGGCGCGGAAACAACCGTGCTCGTTGGCCTGGATGGGCCACGAGCAGACGGTGTCTTTCTAACTATTGAGGCATATGACGTCCCAGGCAGAGCCGGGCGCGCCAGGACCAAGTCCTTAGCCTCGCGGAATGAGCGTCAATCCTGGGCCTGAACGGCCAGGATTTCTTTCTCGAGGAGATATGCACCACATTGCTTCGAAGAAACGGGGTGCGGCTCTCCGCAATTGACACACTTGGCCACACACGATTTGGACTTATCGTGTGCGGCCTTGGAGCAATTACACAAACTTCGGGTGACCCCGACTTTGCTCGTCTACAAGAACTATTTGTATGCCCGAAGCGGTGACAGTAATAGCACCTCTGCGGCAGTGGCACGAATGCCTTCACGTGGTAGCGGTACCAACCGGCAGGCACCGACTCAGGGAGCTTGTCACAGTCGAACGTGACGAAGAGTGTAGGGGTGGGTCTCGAGGCCCCTCCCTGTTTTCTCATCACACGTTCGACCTTGACCGCCCCATGGTCGGCCAGCTCTAAGGTGATGTCCTCTATGGAGTAGTAAACGAATTCCCTCGTATAAACTACTTCTTTAACAAAGTTCATGGTAGAGTGCGGCGTCACACTCACCGGGGTGCCATGAAGTGTCCGAAGAGCACTTATCTTGGCCGCCTCGGCGGGATTCGCCAGAAGGCTCCTGTCCGAGAAACGGGTCACCTTCGGCTCTCTACCAATTACACTAGCTAATCCTCTCCTCTGATGGATCATGTTGCCCTTGGCCAACATGGTGCCATCAGTGGAGCGAATGACGAGGAAGCGTTTGAAGCCAGCGGGCTCGAAAACGCCAGGTAACCTCTGAATGAGGGGCCCCGATGTCATCGAGGCTCCGCCCTGTGCACTCTTGGTCTTAGTCTTAGTCAGGGGCTCTGCACATGGGGGGGTAGAGGGGCCGGATGTGCCGATCTTGGCTTGGTCGCTTGCCACAGTGGCAGCAGACCCATCCGTCCCGGCAGCCCCCGCGGATGGAGAGGAGCCCCGAGTCTTCTTTGTCTTTTTCTTTTTTGGAGAGGAGGGCAGGGAATGAACCCGCTTCTCACCTCCGCTGGCAGAAGCCCCTAGGCCAGATCCTTCTCCGAAATGGAGAAGGTCCTGGTGGTCGCAGGGGCACCGGTCGGAGGAGATCCCTTCCCTCATTGTACTGCCTCAGAAACCCTAACCATTTGAGGAGGACCTTGCATAGGGGCGGATTTGGGTTCGGTGTTTGGCGCCGAGTCCGGATTCCCCCCCATGGAAGGCCCTACCCTCTGAGGCTGGGTTTCCTCAAGGACCATATCTATCACAGGAGGGGCCTCCAGTTGGCCATCCCCTCCCAGGAAATCGCAGGTTCCCTTGGCAGTGTCGCCAGTCTTGTATGGTGAGGCACAGGCCTTGACCCCGGCAAGGTTTAAAATTTTTGCCAGCAGGTCTTTTGAGGGAAGCGACCGAAGGGGCCTGGCTTCCCTCTACCCCTTAAGGGGGTTTGCCCTACCGAGCCGCGGTCGGCAATGGGCTGCCTGCTGGCTTTCTTGGCAGTCCCCTTAGAAAGAAAAGCAGGGACTGCCGCTGGAAATAGGGAGGTGCCCGAAAGCACCTCCATAGAAGGGGGTGAGGGGGAGTTTCCTACACCCGTAGGCGTAGGAGAGGAGTAAGCCTTCTCTCTGGTTAAAGAAGTATGGAGGGTCCCCTGCGCAAGCACAAGGACGGGGGACCTCCATTTTTTCGGTGGAGCTGCCCGAGGGCGGCTCCATTGATGAGGAAGGGGAATTGGAGAGAGATTTGGGTTTTTGATGATCATACATGGGCATGGTGACCCTCTTTTTTACACGGGATGCAATCGCGCATCACCTCTCGCAGTAGCCCGCACTGCAAGAGGTGCTTACAGGCCCGGCAGTGCCAGGCGCCGCCATTTGGGACCACCCCTCCCGCCTGGTGGCCTGGCAGTCCATCGGCATGGCGGCTCCACCTTAGACACGGCGTAAAATCAAGGATAGACAGTGAATTGAGAAGGAAAAGGGATGAGGAAGGTATGGGTGGGGATGAAGCAGGTTGTTAAAAAACCCTCATCCCGAACCGGAGCTCAGGGGTTAGGGAACATTGTCCCCTCCCCCTTAGCCCCGATCCGGGGCGGTTCGCTTGAGAAGAAGGTCAGCATCTACCCTGTGAAATTAGAGGCTGACCAGAGAAAGTTGTGGGAGGTTGTATGAAAAGCGACGAGGTAGGGGAGAAATACAGGCTATCTGAAGGAAGGAAGAGAGGCTAAGCTGGGGCCGGACGTAGCGCTGGATCCCGTCAGCACGGCGGCCAGGATGGCAAATCGCCGCGCCCCTTACGGGGAAGAATGTCAGCATCTACCCTCTGAATTTAGAGGCTGAGCAGAGAAAGTTGTGGGAGAGGTTGTAGGAAAAGCAAGGAAACAAGTGTTTTGAAGGAAGGAGAAGAGGCTAAGCTGGGGTCGGACGGGGTGCTGAGTCCCGTCAGCACGTTGGCCAGGATGGCAAATCGCCGCGCCCCTTACGGGGAGTAGCCAGAGGATACAAACTCAGCACTTACCTCAAGCCAATCACCATGCCTTCATTATCCTCTGTGCTAGAGTTAGACAAACTGACAATTATTATTAGACATTTCAAAAGCATCATTATCATTTTCACTACTATATATTTCTTCAACGTTCTACAATGAATGGTCTATGAAATCACTCGTTTCAATGCACTGAGAGAGCATTTTTATTTTTACAAGAAAATCTGTCTCACACCATACTTTCACAATAAGGCTCGGGGCATACTAAGTTACTAACACAATTTTCCCCCTCTGGACCAATTAAAATATATAATATAATAGTGAACACACTTATATTAACCTATTCATCAGCCAATTAAAAATGGGATAAAGTAATAATGCCCAACTGAGATCATCATGGGGATAAGTTTGGACCATTCAAAATACCTCAAATTATCTGTACCGATGGTTGTTGCCAATTAACATATTCAATGAGTTATACCCTATTTAACTACAAATTCTGGAACTCAACAAAATTTCAGTCGTAAATATGTCAATTCCGGGTGTGCTGCACAAGTATGCTGTTGGTCTATAAACCAATACCGAGTCCAAAAGATTAAACCTAGATAGAGGAAATAAGGAGAAAAAAGTGTGTGCATAAAGGGAAAGAGGGACCACAACAGCTTCGCTGGGCCCTGTCAAAGAGTTAAATTCAACCCAGTGAGCCAGTCCATCCCATTGGCCCGTGAACAAGGAGGATGCGTTACTATTCCAAGTGTAGCTGTATACACAGGGTGCACACTTGCGGGGAATAGGCGGTAGAGCCTGGGCCACAGGGGAGTAGTCAGCCAATTACAGGGTCAAATTAATCAACCCATTAAATCACCTCCCAACACACAAGACGCCTCAAGCTTTGCCTCTTACATAGAGGCTCCAAAGCTTCATTTCTTACACTGCATGAGGTAGCTGGTCAGGTCCATAATACTAGGGAGAGGAAGAGACTTCAAAGAGGTCACACAAAGAACCTCAGAGATAGCACCACTTTCTCAAGGCAGTGCTGTAATGGTGACCAGGTACCACCACCAATCTTCACCTTCCTAATGGGTGATGGGGCAGGGAAGGAACAAGGTCCTCCAAATGTCAAATGTGCTATGGTTGTCTATGCTGCAGGTGAAACCCCCAGGTGCATTTGGGCTGGGAGGGTGTGCTGCTCCTTCATATGCCAGGTATAACAATCAATCTACATACTCTCACCCTTGCAGGGTGAGAGTATGGGGATTCTCCCTGCCTCATGCAGGACTTGCGTTCTATTCAATCTTTACATCTCCCTTTATTAGCATCAATACTTATATACTATGGTCAAATGTGATGCATTTTCTATCTTAAATATAGATCATAAAGTCCAAGTGTGCCCATGGCTGCTAGATTTCAGTTCATTAATGAGGGGATGTACTCATATTAGAAAACCTCACAAGACAAATACAGATAAAAGAGCACTAGGGCTTTGAAGTACAAATTTTGAACCTTTACACGAGAACATAAAAGTATGAGGAATATTTCTATTTAATGGGCTCATTTTGGCAGATGCAGCCATTTGTCTATTTATGACACTGACCTTGCCTTGCTGTGTTTCTCCAAGAATGGCTGGTGCTGATGAGAGGGGCAGTGCCTTAATTCCTACCAGCAGCTGAAGGGTGTTAAGACCCACAATAAAAACTGCAGTGCTTGTCAAGACCAGTAGCACAAGAAGAGCCACTGGATATGCCAAAGTACGTTTCAAAAGACCAACCTTTCGTTTCTCATCTGCAAAACAAAGCAAATACTCGGGTGATATTGCACATGGTAATGAAGAATATGATTTAACGATAATCTTTTGTATTACTTTTACTAATGTTTTTTCAGCTGTATGTAATAAATTGAAAAAAAAGCTGTGATTACAATTCTATTTAGTTTATCAAATTGTTTCTTCCATAAGTTCTACGCACATGAGGTAGGCAGAAAAAGCTCAAATCCATCTCTTTTAATAAATCAATCTAATCAATTATTAGGTTACATGAATAAATGTACAAATTACCAAGAACGAAATAGATGGACCAAACAGGTCCAGCCTACCACTGCTAGGTGGTGGGCTAGATAAAATGAAAGTATAATGAAGTACAGATAGTTCCAATATATCTAAAAAAATTTTAGGAGCCCAACTGTCTACTAGGGCAAATGTCGCCGCAATCACGTTACAGCTTAATGCTAGGCTAGATTAAAATACAGGTAAAAACATTAAAAAACAAAACAAATAATGATGAAAAAAAAACAAACCCTAAGAAACAAGAAAAAAAAAAACAAGATAAGCAAAAAACTAATAAGAAGGAAGCGCGGTCTGGCGCTGCGGACAGATCTGCCCCCCACCCCATGAGGGGACCTTCGACCTACAACAAAGTGTCAAATCAAATGGAGGCTACAAAAAAGTCATACAGTCCACAATTTTTTGTGGACTGTAGGCTACTTTAAAATAAAAATTTGAAAACAAAACAACGATAAAAAGGGAAGATGACAATTAGGAAGCAAGCTCCGGCGTCGGGGAGAGGTCCCCCTACCCCTGGTGCAGGAGCGTGCGACCTAAAAAGAAAACAACAATAACAAAAAACAAAACAAAACCTAGTTAAATAGAAGGAAGAAGGCCGGCCCCTCCCCCAAAGTCCATCAGTCCACCAGTCAAGGTGCACGCACTCGTCCATACAGTTCACAAGTAAGTGTACACGAACCCGTCCCAAGGGGTGTCTACCGCGCAAATCCCCGAGCAAGAGTAAAGGCTTGGGCAAACATGCCACGACGTGAAGGAAGTCCCCCGTGTCAAACCAGCTGACGGTGGAATGTACGCAGAAATAACGGTATACCTCTTATCCAGGTGCAGCTGCCTAGCTACTGCCTGAAAGGATGTATTTAGAGCAAAGAGAAGAACGGAGACATCTTGCAGGGTGTAAATGGCGCATCCTCCTGCTCGGCCCCCATCCCGTGGTGGTAGGGTCGAAAAACCCTTATACCCCGGGAGGGTGGGCAAGGGGGACGCGGTCAGCATGGTCTCCTGCAAAAAGATAGCTAAGGGAAAATGGAATAAGACGAGCCTCTGCAGCTCCTCCCAGTTGGCCCGGGGTCCGCGGCAATTCCATTGAAGAAATATGCCCTCCAGGCCTAACTCAAAGGAGATGCGGGGACCTTCTTCAAAGAGAAGACCCTCACGGTAATGGACTTACGCTTCCTGGAGGCAGAACTCGGGGCGCTGTTAGCTGGACAATGCGCTGAGGGCACTGTCGCCTTCTAGGACTTATCGGGGGAGGCTGGGCTCGCCATGCGAGTCTTTTCCTCCTTCGAGCCTAGCACTGGGTGTGGGCGTAGGAGATGAAGCTCCTTTGGCGTACTGTCATCCTTTCGAGGGGCAGCTTTAGGAACACCGGAAGATGGCCTCACGACCATCTTGAGGGGTGTTGCCTCCTGTAAGTCTACGACTCGGTGGAAGCGCACGGCCGTTTCGCCTAACGGAAACTGGTCACGCTGGGGGAAGGGGGAGCAGCCCTGGTAGTAGCAGTGGCGCCCAGGGTGGGTAGAACCCGCAGAAGGGTTCAGAATGGGTGCGGAAACGACCGTGCTCGTAGGCCTGGAGTAATAGTGGCGGTGGTAATAGTAGCACCTCCGCGGAAGTGGCATGAATGCCTTCACCCGGTGACGATACCAACCGGCACGCACCGACTCAGGGAGCCTCTCACAGTTAAACGTGACGAAAGAGTGTAAGAGTGCTTCTCGAGGCCCCTACCTGTTTTCTTATCATACGTTCGGCCATGACCGCTTCTTGGTAGGTCAGCTCTAAAATGATTTCATCTATAGAATAGTCCACGAGTCCCCTCACGTAAACTACTACTTCCACGAAGTTTATAGGAGAGTGCGGGGATTCCGACTCTAACGCCAGAAGTCTCGCGTCCGAGAAACGCATCAACTTTGGCTCTCTATCAATCAGGCTAGCTAGTGCTCTCCTCTGATGGAACATGTTGGCCTTAGCCAAAATGCTGCCATAAGTCGATCGAATAAAGAGAAAGCGTTTGAAGTCAGCGGGCTCGAAAACTCCAGGTAGTCACTGAATGAGGGGCCCCGACGTAATCGAAGCTCCGCTCTGCGCACTTGCGACTTTGGTCTTGGTCTGGGCCCCCACAACCAGGGGAGCATCGGGACCGGAGGTGCCGATCTTGGCTTAGTCTCTTACCGAAACGGCAACGAATCCCTCCGTTCAGGGTGCTCCCGCGGAAGGAGTGGAACCCTGAGTCATCTTAAGTCTTTTTCGAGGAGAGGAGGGTGGGGAGCGAACCCATCTCTCTCCTCCGCTGGAAGGAGCCCTTAGGCCGGATGGGCCGGCCTCAGCAAGATCCTTCTTTGAAAAGGTCTTAGCTGTCAAAGGCGCACCAGCCGGGGAGGAGGTCCTTCTCCTTGTGAGTCCTCAAGGGCATGAGACGTCTGAGGAGAAGCTTGCAAGGGATAAGACTCAAGTTCGGATGCTGCTTGGCACCGAGCCCGGTTTCGACCCTATGGAAGATCCTGCCATCTGGGCTGGGTCATCTCTGGGACAATTTCCATCTCAAGGGGCGGCGCTCCATGTGCCCATCCTCCCCCAAGACATCACGGATCTCATTCGATGTTGCTTTTGTCTTGTCTAATCCAGGAGAACCGGCATCCATTGGGTAAGAGAGGGGTCAGGTACGCTGGCCCCCTGTAGACTGATGATACACGAATGCAGGACATTAGGGGGTATGGACTAATTCTTGCAAAATTCAATTTTAAGAAATAATAACAAAGTCACATGCGCTGAACTAAAACACAATAATACCCTTACTCACTCAAAACCAAAACTACACCCTGTTTTGCGCTCTTTGCCTTGCATGCCACATCCAAGAAAATCACAAAAAAATTATTTCAGGGTCTGAAACACTCGATCCTATTTTTGTATTAACTTTGAGTGAATATCCAACATTTACTACATTAATGAAATTATTCAAATAATAATTGATTGCATAATTAAAAAGGCTAAATGAAGGTGACTTGTTTGCCCTCACCTATTCTAATCCGGTGGCGCCTGGCTTCATTGTACTTGGTAAGAATGAGTTGCACATCCGTGGATACATATGGATGCTGCATTCCAGGTCGCAAAATAGGATGAACCTGTTGGTAAGAGTGCAAGGACACCCGCTGGAGATGATGTGCTAATGCCTCTTCATGAAGTATTGCAGCCTGGTATTCTTCTGAGAGGTCGCGCAGGAAAGCTGTAGGTTTCAGTACCAGCTGACCCAAGACAGTGAACATATGTGCAAAGCCCACCGGTGTACATACTTCAAAGTCAGAAAAATAATTGTGAATGAAGCTTTCGTTAGTGCTACCCAGCGATATTATTCTTTAAATAAAATATGTGCTAATTATAACTTGCTAAGTAGTTAGGAAACATATATTACTTGATTTAACACAAAATTCAAAATATTTTATAGTGGGTATTTCTAGCCTCAAGCACTTACTAAGTGATAAAAAATGAGTAAAGTTCATTAACAAGAGAACCCAATTTGGTAGACCTATCCTAACACTGAGGAAAGATAAACTAAATGGTTTAGCTAAATACCAAGTCCTTACCATTCTGCAGAATAAATATGATAAAAGGAAAAATAGGATATTGATAGAATATGCTGCCATATATACGTAGAAACTGGAGAGCCTCATTGACCTAATCAAAGATCATTGAATTATTATATAGAAATGGTTCCCAACTCAGTGTCTCCACACCCATTTTATTTATGGGTTGGATAGCATTTATCAACTTAATATTAAGTACATCTGATACTGGTGAAGGCATTCTTTACTCCCTCCCTAATGGGTATAGAAATTCTAGGAATTCATAAGATGTCTAACCAAACACCAAATCTTACTCACGCAGAAGAACGAGAACACCCAAGCAGGATATGAGGGAATACAGAAAAGGCAGATAATAACTGCCCCACACTTCTGAAAGAATAAAAATGGGCTGCTTTAAATTTGGACAACAACAACCTAAGATGAATTTATTCTAGAGCAAGTTTCTTAACATTTTTACCCTGGAAGAACATTTGAAATAATACTTAGGTATGTCTCACAGAACCCCTGCCAAAAAATTATTCTCTCTCTAAAATTAATCACTTTCATAAACTAAATTGATCCGGAAAACATTTTTTAAATGAATAGTTTAAGCAAAAAAAAACAAGAAGTTTCAAGTTAGTGATTATACAAAAAACTTTAGTAAGAATGCTGAACAGTCGTCACAAAATAAATCAAGGTAATAGAAATGTCAGTTTAGAAACAAATTTAAATAATGAGATTGACTTTTTGATGTGAATGAAACCTGCATTTGTCTTTCAGTACACAGGGAGAGCACAGAAAAGCAAAGAAGATGAAGTAATGTTCAGAGAGAGGAGCATGAACTTTTCCAATTTAAGAACACTCATTTCCAGCTCTTCAACCAGGTTTGCTAGGACCCAGCCACTAGGACTGACCATAGAGTCCACCTAGAAAGGGTGTCTCCACTCAAGTTGCCAGAAGGAGAAAGGGCTGGCAAATGTATTACGACGCAGCATTGAAATCAACTGAGAGTGGAAGGTAGATAGAAACCAGAGAATACCTCCTGTCCAAGTGCAGGTGGACTACTATAGCCTTAAGGAAAGTATTAACAGCCAAAGAAAGAACAACAAAATGACACATGCATACACACCCAGCCCGACCACCATCTAGTGATGAGGGTGGGTGGGAGGTCCCAAAACCTTTATACCACAGGAGGACCACACCCAACATTCTCTCTTGTTGGAGAAGACAAGCCTCCACAGCTCCTCCCAATTGGCCTGGAATCCACAGCTTTTCCACTGAAGGCTTTTGCTTTCTGGATCTATGTTGAAGAAGCTGCTGTGGCTCAACTTGAGGAAAAAATCTTCACAGGAATGGCTATAGTGTTTGGAGACAGAGCTCCAAGGACTAAAGGCAACTGATTGGGCTGCTGGTACTGCCACCTTTGAGGACTTAGTAGAGGATATAGGATCTACTGTGCAAGCCTTTTTATTTTCTTGCCTCAGATCCTTCAGTTGGTAGCGACAGCTTTGGGGTCGACACTTCTTTGACCAAGAATTGCCCGGGGGGGGGGGGGGCGCTCCCTCTTCCTCTAATTCTAGCAACTCAGTGGACTATGGCAGCTTTGTAATCATCAAAGCAGGCACACTTGGAAAGGGGAGGGGGGGTCAGAACAGGGCTGGGGTTCTGTGATACTAGCTGTGCCAGGGTGACCCCAGAGGTGGTAGAACTCACTAAAGGGTTCTGAATGGGCTTGTGGTCCTGAAGGGGCCAAGAGCATAGGTTGCCAAATACAAATGATGTGTAGGATGCTCTTGGCCATGCAGTGTGATAGGACTAACTCCTTAACCATTGTATTAAGAAATTCTGTCCAGGGTTTGGAAAGCCAGGACTTCTTTTTTTCAACAAATATGAATTGAATTGATTAGAGGAAGCAAGGTGCAATCCACCACAATTCATGCACTTGTCTGTACTCAAGTTTGCAGTTAGAGAATTTTGGGGTGACGATCATTGTCATGAAGGCAAAGCATTGGCAGAAATAACACCTCCATGGTAGAAGTACTAACGCCTTCAAATGGTAGCAATACCATCCAGTACACACCAACTTAGAGAGCCTGTGAAATGTATGAGGAGTCTTCAAAAAGTTTGCAGAAAACTAATATTACAAGAAAATGAGATACCCATTGAGAATTCTAATGACACTGATTTAAACTACCTATGTGCTATTAGTCACACAAGCAAAAATTACTTGGCTCTATTTTGAATAACATGGGAACACTTTAAATTTGGACACCGCAGTTATACCATGGACTCTATCAAAGTTGACGCAAGGACAAACATCAAATTTCTGGTCAAGCTTGGTTGGCGGAAGAGTGAAATTAATCATCAATGCATTAAAAAGTTTATGGAGACAGTGGCCCCCATAAACGATGTTTATAAATGGATAAATCGGTTTGTGGATGAAAGACAAGGTTGAAGTCAACATTCACAGTGGCAAAAAAATAATAATTTAAGAGCCCATCTGGCGACTGCTTACAAGGGCAAAAGTTGCCGTACTCACGCTACTGCCTAATACTAGGCTCGATTAAAAAACAAATAACAAGTAATTAACAAAGATAAAAAAAGAAACAAAGGCTAAGACACAACGACAAATAAAAACAAGATAGGCAAAAAAGCAACAAGAAAGAAGCATGCTCCGGCGTCGGGGGTAGGCCCACCTTCCCCAGCACAGGAATATGAGACCTAGAACAAAGAGTTAAATAAAGTAAGATTATATAGTCCGCAAGTCTATGTACATAAACTCATCCCGAGTACAAGGGACAAGCGGTAGTGATAGCGGTCGTCCCGGTACGAGGACAGGTAACGTGCGCAAAGATCACCCAGACTGGGACATTCAGCAAGAATGTGCCGAACAGTCGGGGGGGGGGAAAGGGCAACACATTGGTCGCAATAAAGTGCAGGCGAGTGCTCTATCGAATGGCGGTGTGTCCCGCGAGTGTGACCAATTCGAGGACAACAGAAAACAACCTAAAGCCGTCAGGGCATTGATGGGGAGGAGGGTATGTCCATGGAAACAGTTGCGGCGAGTCCTCGCAAACTCTTTGGCACGATCATTCCTTCCACAATACAGGTTCGGCTGTGAATGCATAAAACTCGTATGCGTGGGCGAATTGCCCAGGGGGGAGGGGGGCGCTCCCTCTGCCTCTAATTTTAGCAACTCAGTGGACTGTGGCAGTTTTGTAATCATCAAAGCAGGCACACTTGGAAGGGGAGGGGGGTCAGAACAGGGCGAACTCCATTTAGAAACGAGTACGAGTCAGAATGGAGCCGTGGATGGCGGCATAATTGCACCAGCTTAGTCTTGGCCAAGGAAAACTGAAGTCTGTGCGCTTCGGCATAGCAAGTTGGAGTGGCGCTCCAGAGTTGGCATCTGGGCCGCGCCAAGAGATCGAAAAGTCGTCCACGTAAAGCGAATCGAGATCTTCCGGCAGCACTAAGGTGATGCCATTGATGCTCTGGCCACAGTGTGACACTGAGGACACTTCCCTGCTCCATTGGGACGTTTTTTTTTTGTTTTTTTTTTAAATTAAGCGGGTATCTGGCGACTGCCGACTTAGGCATTAGTCGCCGTAAACAAACAGCCTAGTTCTAGGCTACTTTAAAAATTAAACAGGAAACAATAAAACGAAATAACAATAAAAAAGCAATAACAAAAACAACAACAACAATTAAACTGTGTTAAATGAAAGGGAGAAGGCCAGCCTCCCCCCAAAAGTCAATAAGTCCACTAGTCATGGTGCACGCACTCGTCCCGAGTACAAGGGACAGGCGGTAGCGACCCCGCCCATCCCGGTACCGGGACAGGTATCGTGCGCGAAGATCACCCAGACTTGGACATTCGACAAGAATGTGCCGAACAGTCTGGGGGACGACGCAGTCGTTGCAATAGGGCGCAGGCGAGCGCTCCATCAAGTAGCGATGCGTCACACGAGTGTGTCCGATTCGAAGACGACAGAAAGCAACCTGAAGCCGCCGCGGCATTGGGGGATAGGTCCATGGGAACAGTCGCGGCGCAATGGCAGGCAACTTTAAGTTCCCCTCGACCGTCTCCCATCTTCTTTGCCAAGCAGTCCGAAGAGCTGCCCGTATTCCTGCCATGTAGTCAGTGTGAGGAAGAGCGAAACGCTGGTCCGGTCGCAGAGTCCTCGCGGACTCTTTGGCGCGCTCATTCCCCGCAATTCCTACATGTCCAGGAACCCAGCAGAAGATAATCTCGACATCTGCCCGGCTCGCCAAAACCGTGGCGTCACGGATTTCGCGAACCAGGGGATGCGGAGATTCCAATGCCCCGAGAGCACTCAGGGCGCTTTGTGAGTCGCTATAGATCACAATCCGGTCTCCGAACCGGGCACGTCGCGTAATCTCCCGTACCGAGTGGTGTATTGCCTCCAGCTCGGCCGTGAAGACAGACGCAGCGCCTGGTAGAGCCCCGCTGACTTCAAACAGAGGGGATACGGCGTGGAAACCGACCCCCTCTTGGGACTTGGAGCCATCCGTATACACTGGCACGGTCTCCATTGGGACGGAGAAGGCTCCCCCCACCCGTACGCGGAATCGACGATCTCGCAAAAATTCAGATATAAACATTGGGAGGCGTCCCTTCCTCCCATCTTGTGGAGAGAATCCATGATACCGTATCGCAATGTGGTATCATAGGGATTCTCCAGATCGAAAACCACCGTGGCGAAGAGCATCCGACGTGGAGTGGAATTTGCGGAAGACGCACTGTGATGAGGACAGGTGGCCTGCGCGTCCAGAAAAGAAGCTGATCTAATACTTAACATTCTCCATCAACTTGCACATGCAGGAGGTTAGAGAGATTGGGTGGAAACCGGCCGGGGTAGAGTGATCTCTCAGCGATTTGCGAAAAGGAAGCACAGTAGCGATTCGACAGGAGTCTTGGAGGATACCCTCTACCCAGATCCTGTTGAACAAATCTAACAGAAAGGCCTTGCTCGCTCAACCAGGTGTCGAAGCATGGCGTACAGAACATCGTCTGGCCCAGGGGCGGTGTCGACGCACGAAGCGAGAGCCGAACGCAACAAGTAAAGTCTAGTCGGCGGCCTTTCGCGACATCACGACGCCCATTGAATGCTGGCGGAGCAGCATCCCGGTTACAGAATGCGGAGAAAGCGGTCGCGAAGGATGCCGCTACGGAAGCGCGGTCTGAGATTGCGGTCATATTCTCCTTGAGAACGGGAGGGGGTCCTGCAAGAACTTGCTCCGAATCCTTTTGAATCGATATCACACCTCTGCTAGAGGGGTCTTCCTGTTAAGTGAAGTCACATATGGGCGCCAGGAAAAGCGGCGGGCGTGCTTTGAAACATACCAGAACCTAGCCCTAACCCGACGAAATTCATTGACACTGAAATCGTTAGGGCGGCGCTTATAGCGCATGTAGGCATAATTCTTCTGCTTGAAGGCCGTCTCACACTCGGCGACCACCACGGGGGTGGTCGGCGTGCAAAACGGCCAGACCTTCTAGGAATAGTAGTTAGGCCCGCGACGATGAGGTTGCCGGACAAGAACTCAACGGCCTCATCTACCCGACCTAAACTCCTCAACTGAGATAAAGAATTCATTCATTTCCTGAAATGAAGAGCACCGCGCCTGCGGCAAGCACCACCGTGGCTAGCTCTCGGGCGACAGCGGCCCAGAAAATGATTTGAATGGGAAAAGTGCACTAGCATGGAGGTCATCGACCGCCCCCGAATAAAAATCAGGCTGTGCATCCGGAGAGCACAAAGATAGATCGAGGCAGGAAAATAAGGCGGTTCTCGGGCAGTGATGCGCAAACTCATCCACATTTAGGACACCCATCTCAAGCTCGTCGATCAGGGCGGTAAGGACCTGACCCCGGGGATTAATAGAGTAGTCTCCCCAGCGGGGGTGTCTACCATCGAATTCGGCTGACGGTGGAATGTACGCGGAAATAACAGTATACCTCCTATCAAGGGGTCGCAAAACTCTTATACCCGGGGAGGGTGGATAGGGAAAATGCGCCCAGCATGGTCTCCTGCAAAAAGATAGATAACGGGGAACGGGAGGAGACGAGCCTCCGCAGCTCCTCCTAGTTGGCCCAGAGTCCACGGCAATTCCATTGAAGGAATATGCCCTCCAGGCATAGGTCGGAGATGCGGGGGCCCTCTTCGAAGGAAAGACCCAAACGGGAATGGCGGTACGCTTACCGAAGGCAGAACTCGGGGCGCTATTGGCCGGAGAATGCGCTGTCGCCTTCGAGGGCTTATTGGGGAAGGTTGGGCTCGCCATGCGAGTCGTTTCCTCTCTCCGCCTCGAAACTTTAGGCAGGGGGCACTCTTTTCGAGGATCGACCGTCTCCGAGCCATCAGCCCCACCACTGGGCGTGGGCAAAGGAGCCGAAGCTCCTTTGGTGCTGTCCTCCTTTCGGGGGGGCCGTTTCGCCTTACGGGAAACGTTCACGCTGGGGGAAGGGTGGGGAGCCCTGGTTTTAGCCGGGGCTGGCTGTGGACCCTTTGTGCCGCCAGCTTTACCAGGGAAGCACCCTGGGCGGGTAGAACCCGCATAAGGGTTCCGAATGGGCGCGGAAACGACCGTACTCGTACGCCTGGAGGGACCAGGAGCAGAGGGTGTCCTTTTCCTGGCGCGCCGAGCGCGCCAGGACCAAATCCTAAGCCTCGCGAAATGAGAGACGATCCTGAGCCTGAACAGCCAGGATTTCCTTCTCAAGGAAATACGCACCACATTGCTTCGAAGAAGCAGGGTGCGGTTCTCCGTAATTGACACACTTGGCCACACACGATTTAGACTTATGTGTGGCCTTGGAGCAACTCACACAGATTTCGGGTAACTCCCGATTTTGCACGTCGACAGGAGCGATTAGTATGGCCGAAGCGGTGGCAGTAGTAGCACCTCCGCACAAGTGGCACAAATGCCTTCACGCGGTAGTGATACCAACCGCCACGCACCGACCCAGGGAGCTTGTTATAGTCGAAGGTGACGAAGAGTGTAGGGGTGGGTCTCGAGGTCCGTTCCTGTTTTCTCATCACACGCTCGATCTTGATCGCCCCATGGTAGGCCAGCTCTAAGGTGATGTCTTCTATGGAGTAGTCCACAAGTTCCCTCGCATAAACTACTCTTTTCACTAAGTTTATGGTTAGAGTGCGGCGTCACACTCACAGGCGTGCCATCAAGTGTCCGAAGGGCACTAATTATGGCCTCCTCGGAGGGATTCGATGCATTCGCCAATTTTCCCGTCTTTGTCAGGGACTACGCACCCGGGTGGGCAGCGGGACCGGACGTGCCGATCTTGGCTTGGTTGCTTACCGAAGTAGCAGACCCATCCGTCCCCGCAGCCCCCGCGGATGGAGAGGAGCCCCGAGTCTTTTTCCTTTTTTGGAGAGGAGGCGGGGAATGAACCCCCTTCTCCCCTCCGCCGGCAGGAGCCCCCAGGCCAGATGGACCGGCCTCAGCAAGGTCCTTCTCCGAGATGGAGAAGCTCCTGGCGGTCGCAGGGGCACTGTCCGGAGAAGGAGATCCATCCCCTCCTTGTACTGCCTTCGAGACCCCGAGCCGTTTGAGGAGGATCTTGCATAGGGGCGAACTCGGGTTTGGTGCTTGGCGCCGAGCCCGGATTCGCCCCCATGGAAGGCCCTACCGTCTGAGGCTGGGTTGCCTCAAGGACCATGTCTATCTCGGAGGGGGGGGGGGCTCCATGTGGCCTTCCCCCCCAGGACATCTCAGGTCCCATTTGGAGCGGTCTCTCTAGTCGAGTTAGGGCGGGATGGACGTGCCTTGACCCCCGTTAGGTTTAATATTCGAGCCAGCAGGTCTTTTGGGGTAAGCGACCGATGGGTCCTGTCTTCCCTCTCCCCCCTAAGGGGGTTTGCCCTACCGAGCCGCTTCATTGGGGAGCGGTCGGTTATGGGCTTTCTTGGCAGTCCCCTTGGAAAGTAAAGGGGGAAGGGGACTGCCAGGAGAAAGAGGGAGGGACCCAAGGGGACCTCCAGACAAGGGGGTGAGGGGGTCCCCTACACCCGTAGGCAAAGGAGAAGAGGCTTGAAAGCACAGGGATGAGGTGACCTACATTTTTTCAGAGGAGTTGCCCGAAGGCGGCTTTGTCGATGTTGAGGGGTTAAAGGGGAAGGGGTATTGTTTTTTTTTTTTAATTTTCATCATCGGGCATGGGGACCCTATTCTTTTCACGGGATGAAGACGCTAATCACCCACCGCAGTAGCCCACTCTACAACGGGTGCGTACGGGGCTGGCAGAGCCAGGTACCGCCATTTAAGCCCCCCCCCCCTCCCGCCTGGTGACCTGGCAGCCCTTCGGCATGGCGGCTCCACCTTGAGTACAGTGTAAAAAGGTTAGAGTGTGGTGAGAAGGAAATGGGATGTGAGGAAGGTATGGGTGGAGATGAAGCAGGTTGTTAAAACCCAGCATCCCAAACCGGAGCTCAGGGGTTAGGGAACATTGTCCCCTCCCCCCTCAGTCCCGATCCGGGATAGTTGGCTGAGAAGGTAAGCATCTAACCTGTGAAAATAGAGGCCGATCAGAGAAAGTTGCGGGAGAGGTTGTAGGGGAAGTGAGGACGTATGGGAGAAACACAGGCTATCTAAAAGAAGGAGAAGAGGCTAAGCTGGGGTCAGGAGGGGCACTGAGTCCGGTCAGCAGGGCGGCCAGGAAGGCAATTTGCAGCGCCCCCTCACGGGGAAAACGCCAGGTAACCACTGAATGAGGGGCCCCCGACGTATTCGAGGCTCTTCTCTGCAAACTTTGGGGCTTTGTCAGGGACTTCCCACCCGGTGGAGCACTGGGGCCGGACGTGCCATTCTTGGTTTGGTCGCATGCCAAAACGGCAGTGGCTCCGTCCGTTCCCGCAGAGGGAGATGAGCCATTAGTCTTTTTCCTGTTCTTTTTTTTTCTTAGGAGAGTTGGGCGGGAAATGAACCCGCTTCTCTCCTCCGCCGGTAGGAGCCCCTAGGCCAGATAGGCCGGCCTTGACAAGATCCTTCTCTCAAATGGAGAAGGTCTTGCCCGTCACAAAAGCACCAGCCTGGGGAGAAGATCCCTCCTCTCCTTGTGAGGCCTCGGGGACCTGAGCCATCTGAGGAGATGCTTGCATTGGGGTGGACATGGGTTATGTGCTTGGTACTGAACCCAGGTTCGACCCCATGGAAGATCCAACCACCTGGGACTGGGTCACCTCAGGGACTATGTCCATGTCCATCTCAGTGGGGGCTTCCATGTGCCCCCCCCCCCCAAGACATCACAGCTAGCAGGATATTTGGGGGCATGGTCTGCTACCCTAAGGGTCTTGGCCCTATCGAACCGCTCTCACAGGCAGCGGTCAATTATAGGCCGCCTGCCTGCACCAAAATTCTCAATTACTCCCTTTATTCTCTTATCACTGAGCCATCAATTCATATCTACCATTAGAGCTTCAAACTGAGTAGCAACACCACTTCAAACGTTGCACAAACTTAAGCAATATCAAAAATATTTAGTCACCAGATGGAGTCATGATTAGGGTCAACTTTGTGGCTAGTGTATGCTGTAACAACTTTTGGTTTGAATACCATGTTAAACTGTAGATACCAAATGAGAAAGGGTTCAAACTGTGCTAATTTGGGCTAAAACCACACCAAAACCAAAACAACAAATCTCTATTATTACTCAATACTTTCTAACTGGATTTTTAATATCCTTCTAAATTTTTCTTTTCAGTCCAAAAAGGTTGACTCTACCCCTGTGCAAGGGTTAGTAACTTCCTCCTTGGTTCTTTTGCCAATTACATATATGCACACACCTTCACAATCCCCATTAAAGGGGATATAATGGTTTCTGATTCATTTCATCCATGGAAGTGGTCACAATTAAAGACATCTCAAAAAAACAGTGACAAATTGTGTTTGTGGTCTTCCACAGCACAAATACTCATAAGCATGAATCATAATCCTTTGCTCAGGGATGTGAGAAGAGACAGAGACTGCTACAATTAAAAAAAAATGTGGAGAGCTAGACATAATATACATGATATGGATAACAGTGAAATAAGGAAATTATTTCATTTGAACACATTGAAGAAGACTGAATAATAAGAATGGTGGGTACAATATTTGATGCATCTTACCAATTGTTTGTCCAAGGGACTTTTCCTCGTAGTATCCAAGAAAAAATGAGAGAAAGAAGGACACACCGAGAACAAGAGCTACTAATAAGCACAGCACTACAACTGTCTCCACAATCCGAGCCTTCAATCCCTAAAAAATAAAATAACATTTACCTTAATTTAGATACTAGAAATTCAGTTCAAATTTCTTTTATATTATATAGGCACTGAAATGGGTAATATATCATATGTTTGTATCATATAGGTAAAATATCATCTGTTTCTTTTAGAAAGAAATAATTACACTAACTAGATAAAGATACTGAAATACAGAACACAAATATCATGATGATTAAGCATTAATGAGCAACAGATAATTTCAATGTCTTTGAAACAAAATTATATGGTACTTAATGGCTATTAATGGCAAAAGACTTGTGAGCACTGGTTTAAAATGGTATGCATGTTTAAAACAACTTCAATATAAAGTATACGAAGGATCTTCAAAATCTTGGTGCAAAATCAAAGAAATATTTATTCAAAATTAAAATAAAACAAATGTCATTAATATTTCTCAACATAGTTTCCATTTAGGTCAATGAACTTCTGAAAGCAATGTTTCCACCTGACTTCACATTTTGCCTCTTCAATTGATTGAAATCTTGTTCCTTTTAAATGTTCCTTAAGCTTAGGAAATAAGAAATAGTCTGAGAGGGCAAGATCAGGATTATAGGGTGGATGGGGTATGATTTTCCATCAAAATTCCCTCAAAGTTTCTCTTGTTAGCCGTGAAGAATGGGCTGGAACATTGTCATGATGGAACACGACTCCTTTGTGGTGCAAGCTGATTATCCTGCAAGGCTTTCAGCACCCAGCGGACAGAAAGCTTGCTGAGACCAAGATGCTCTGTTAAAATTGCATATGCTAATTAATCCTTAGGAAATATTAACATCTTTCGCAATAAATTCAATGATAATCCTGCAATCTTCATCCAGAATTTTTTAAACGGCAGCCACCTTTTCTGCATCAGAGGAATAAATGACAGTTTTGCAGGTATCAGCACAAACCAAAGATTTGATCAAGGGTTTTTTGACTTGAAAATTTCCGATAATCTTTCAAATTAAAGCTTGCAACCAAACTTTTTGACAATCCCATGTATATGACAGACATAACATATAAATAAGATTTGTAAAAGTAAAATTGATTTACTTTTGGTACCCAAATATTAAGTAAAATTAAGAGATTGGTGAAAGGAATGTATGATCATATGATTGTCTTGGGTCAGAGAGTAAAAAATAAGCAAATTTTTTTCTTTCAAATTTTAATGTACCAACCAACGTGATCATATCCCACATAAGTTATATAAGGAGAGACCTGTAAAGGTGAAGAAAAATAGCTGCAGATCCTCTTACAGGCATTGGGGCCAGGAGTGCACACTATCCTTTAGATGTCAGCTGCTGCATCATTTCCCCGACAGTGGCTTGTTGAAGATAGTAGAGAGAAAAATGGAGGTAGGAGGGAAATGGGGTGGGAAGTAGGCAAGTTAAATACCCCCCCTGCTCCCATGATCAAGATAAAGGATAGTGGATGAAAGCTGGCCAATGACTGGTGTGTAAAATCAACCGCCAACCAAGAAAGATATGTAGGAAAGGCTTGTAAAGAAAATTGAAAGTCTGGAAAAAAACCAAAAAACAGGTATTTTTAATATAGTTTCAGACTAGCAAGGAAACTAGGGCAAGAAGGGCATGCTGCTCCTCGAGGTGGCAGGTGTAACAGTTTACACAAAACGTCCCATGGTAGAATATGGGAAGCATATGAGAAATCTAAGGAATAGAGGGAGTTTATATGTTTATGCTGCAACTGGTGGGACATGAGTTGGTACCAAATGCTGGATGAAGGGAGTGAAAACATTGGTAAAGAAACATTGGGCATGATTATTTTGCAGATGTAAAATGATACTACAAAGGATCATTGTATGGGTGAATATCAAAGTAAAAAAGAAAATTTAGAAGCTCTATTTTTCACTGTCTAAGGCAATGGGTGCAGCAGGTGCAACCACAAAATAAATTTTAAAATTCCTAAATTGCCCAAAAATCTGCATTTCAAACATTTCTAAAAAAATATAACATTTTTAAGTATATTGAAACTAGCTTCTCTCCTTTGTGTAACAAAAACAACGAAAAGAGAAAGATTGCGGACAGTGCATGAAGAAATGAGGGTTGCCTTGTCAACTATATGTCCCAATATTAAAGAATTACATTATACTCATCAAACTCAAATTTTCCCTTGAACTTTTAAAGGTAAGATTGAATTATTTTCAATTTTTTGTCTTATTTTGATTAAATCAGGTTAAATGTCAATCATGGTTAATTTTGAAGTGCTTTCCACATAATTTAAGTATTTATATGTAAATTATTTTAAATTAGGGTGCCACAGCTGCTTCTAGATAGCAATAGGGTGCCACTATCATAAAAAGGTTGAAAACAACTTGACTATGGAATGCAAAAAAATGTTTGAACAGAACTTGAATCAGGATATGAATATTTTAAACTATTCTCAAAACAAATACTATAATAAAAAATGTAATCGCACACTACATTTATAGTAAATTTGTTCTCAAAATATTTTTAAATATGATAGGAGAGATGTGTGGTAGAGTGCTGCTGAATACGAATAAAATTAAGCCAGAAAGGGTATTTCTGCCAAAAGTATGAGAGGAGATGTTTGCAATGAGGGTGGAAGGGTGAAAATGAGTGGA
The DNA here is from genome assembly GCA_963969495.1 of Ceratothoa steindachneri. NCBI lineage: Eukaryota > Metazoa > Arthropoda > Malacostraca > Isopoda > Cymothoidae > Ceratothoa > Ceratothoa steindachneri. The sequence goes on along the minus strand of OZ018335.1, from coordinate 67,697,165 downwards.
AGAGCCAAAGAGCCTAGAAACAAGACTGTTTGGAGCACTTGGGAATAGGAAGGTGCACAACTGTCCAGAACCTGCCCAGCCTCCTCAGTTAAGGCAACTTCTGTGTAGGGAATCTGTAGAGGGTTAATTTTTTCCAGGTTCAGTGTTTGGCACTGAGCCCAGGTTTGCCCATGAAAGATCCTGCCATCTAGGTCAGGGTCACCTACGAGACCATGGTGCCCCTCGCACCAAGCTATCATAGATACCAATCAAGGATTCTTCAGTCCTTTTAGCCAGCAAGCTGACCTCTATCGGGGAAAAGATTTGGGGTGCAAGTTTAATATACATGCCTGCAGGCCAGTGGGGGTGAGGACCAATGGGTCCCACCAATCCCTGCCCCTCTAAGGGGGTTGGCCGTATCGAGTCGGTCCCACCAGTAGCACTCAATTTGGGCCACCTGCCTTCTTTCTTGCAAGTCCCCTGTAATATCAAAGGGAGGACCGCAGCTAGTGTGGAGATGGAGTCATTCAAGGGCGACTCCAAAGAAGGAGGTGAGGAGGGAGGCACCTCACCAGTAGACATAGATGAGTAAACCTACTCTCTGCTAAGAGTAGGTTGGAGGCACCCCTGAGAATGCACAGGGGTAGCCACCTCCTTTTCTGAAGTGAAGCTACCGATGAGCAACTCCAAAGATGGCAAACGGGCTTCCCCTTTGCCACATGGGGAAGGTGAACACATCCACCGGTCAAAGGGTTATCTCATCTTCCCCAACACCTAGAGAGGGAAGGCCACTTTTGAAGGCGGATCTCTATGTGCCTGTGGTTGTCCACTTTTCCTTCTGTTGTATCCATAGTAGAAAAAAACAACAAAAACGCATGGAGATTAGATACTATAACCTCCCAATGCCTTGTGAGGTTGAGAAAGCCTCTATAGGATCAGAAAATTCAAGAATATGATAATTTACACATACTCATCTCAAGGTTCGAGCTAAGATGAGCCTTGACAACCCAATCCACCATTTAGGCGAATATTTTCAAGCAAAGTCAACAGCCCAGCACACCCTCTGCTTGATCCTTCCCTCAGCCAGCGGGCTTTTGGCCTTTGCAGCAGGTAGGGAGTTCATATTATACACTGCCACTCAGCTAAGATCTGGTAAGAGGATGAAAGCACACCGAGCAGCCAGAACCTATGTAGATAGAAGAGCAATTTCAGAAAATAGGTAGGTGGTTCTGTAATAAAGGGAAGTAGAGATAGGTGGGTCCACTAACAATTAAGGTGGGTGATCACTATTATCATAGTCTGACACCGTCTTATCCCAGGATGGTGTGCAATCCACCCAGGCACCATGTTTAGCAAACCGAACACTGCACTCCAACAGACTGCACACCATAATGAGTTAAGGGGATAGTCATAGAGAAAAAGGAATGCTGAGAGGGAGAGAGGAGGAAGTGCACCAACAACTTACCTTAGACCCATCAAAGAGTTCTATTCAACCTACTGGTGGGTCATCCCTAATTTGCACTCTGTCCAGATGAGAACAGTTCCTCCTGGTACTAAGTGTAGGTAGACCACAAAGGTTGAGGGTATAACCGTAGAAGAAAAAAAAAATGCTAAAAGCAAGCAAGAGGGAAATGCACCAAAAGTTTTCCCAGGACACATCAACCCAGTGACAGGGCTTCCCTAATTTGCACCTAGGCTGGGAAAATGTGAGTTTGTACAGGCACCAAGTGTAACAGGCTACAATTCCCCTGCAGGTTGTATTGCCCTGAGATACACCATCAATCTTCTTGCGGGACGACAGTGAGGGAAGGTGAGTTTGGTGCAGAAAGAGGAGATGCTGAGCTGCCCACCCCCACACCCGAGTCCTGCCAGCATGGTGGCCAGGAAAACACATCGCCTTACTGGAGGAGGAAGCTATAAACTGCATCCAGAATGCCACTATAATCAAGGTTGGTCAAAAGATTTAAACATACTAATGCAATATCTATAATTTGTGCCCCTCAAAGAAAAACACAAAAGCCACAACAATCTTCCCTTTCCATATACATGTCTAACTCACCTTAAAAATATTCAAATTATGATTATTAAATATGACCTTTTGCAGTAATACATTTCTGAGATCTAAAACTTCATTGGTTAAACAAATTTGTCTTAAATTTGATTTACACCTTTATGTTTTGAGCTGAAAGTAGTGATCTCAAGTCTTATTATTACTTAAAGTACTTCTCATTTTCTAACTTAGAAATTTTTTCCAACAGTTGGATTATTAGGAACACTTGTACACTTTTTCTTAAATGAAAATATATTTAATGTCATTAGTCTATCTAGATATTCAAGGTTATTTAATTGTACCACCCCTTCATTTTCAATGAAATTAGCATAAGTACTGGCAAGCCCAGGAGACTAGAGGCCAGTCCTCCTTGGGGGTGAGTTACAGGAAGAGCAGTATACTGTCTTGCCACCAAGTAGGGGGCAAGCATACCTCTATCCGAGGAGGGCTACTCATTTCATATCACGGGAGTATGGATATAAAAACCCCTTCAGTAGGTTCCAGAATGGAAGTGATGTGCTTTGTGTGCAAAGAGAAGAGAGGATGAGAGAGCGGTGTTGCGATTGACTGTTTGTGAGGATGAAGCTGCCCACACCACCTCATTAGACTTAGTGGGCTCCCATTAGATGACAATCTCCCTATAAATGCCGAAATCTTTTGTGTATGCTTTTACTGTGAATGAATCTGGTACTTTTGTGTGGAAATCTAATGTCTTATCTATACGATACTAAATGAAATATAATTAAATAATTCTATGCTTTTCTGTAACCTGAAAACATTTATGAGACATTCCAGGAGATAATTTGCAAGTAGGAATAGTTTAGTCTTATGGCTGAAGGGATGAACTTCTGATATATATATATATTTTTTTAAGAGCTCATCTGTCGACTGCCTACTTGGGCATTAGTCGCCGTATTAAAACTGGCCTAGTTCTAGGCTACTTAAAATAAAATTAAAGGGACAAAAAAAAAAAACCCAAAAGGGGGAAAGGAAGCAAGCTGGTGCATCGGGGGGAGGTCCGTACCGAGTGGTGTATTGCCACCAGCTCGGCCGTGAAGACAGACGCAGCGCCTGGCAGAGCCATCCGTATACACTGGCACGGTTCCAGCGTGACACGAGGTGTGCTCCAAAAAGGTCGAACGCAATACTCCCGGCGCCGTTCAAGCTTTGGGAGCAGAGGCATGGCGACAAATAGCCAAATTTGGTACCCTCCAGGGTAGCGTCCTGGGCAGAACCAGGGGCGCCACCGGCCCGAGAGCTATATCTACCTCTCGAAGGAGTTTCCTGGCCCTAAACCCAAAGGGCTTAGGGTATGACTGGCGTCTCTCGGCGGCATAGGCACTGTCGAGATCAGCTGCGGATGCAGTGAAAGCTGTTGGCGACTGAGGGAGGAGCCGTGCTCACGCGTACAGGCGAGTGATGCACCGCACGCGGCGCAGAGCGAGTGGCATCTCTCCAGCATCGACCAACAGGCTCTCAATGGGGAAAGTGCGGAAGGCACCGGTCGCAAGACGGAGGCCGGTGTGGTGGATCGAATCCACCTTCAGCAATAAACGCTCGGCTGCGGATGCATAAAACTCGCATCCGTAGTCGAGCTTCGAACGAACAAAGGATCGATAAAAAAGTAGGGCAGTAGCCCTATCAGCGCCCCAAGCACTGAACGTCACGGAACGGAGAATATCCATGGCGCGGGTACAAGAGACCCTAAGGCTGCGAATATGAGCCTCCCAGGTGAGGCGTCGGTCGAATACAAGACCATTTAACGGTGCGACTCAACCACATCCAGGCGCACCCCATTAAGAAACAAATCTGGGTCGGGGTGGAGCCGTGGATGGCGGCAGAAATGCACCACCTTAGTCTTGGCCAAAGAAAACCGAAACCTGTGCGCTTCGGCATAGCGAGAGACGCGGTTCAATGCCTGTTGGAGTGGACATCTGGGCCGCGCCAAAAGAGATCGAAAGGTCGTCCACGTAGAGCGTAGCGAGAACATCTTCCGGCCTTTGAGGCCGTTGATGCTCAGGGCAAAGAGTGTGACACTGAGGACACTTCCCTGCGGGACACCCGCTTCCTGCTCCTTTGGGCCGGAGAGAGCTCCCCCCACCCGTACGCGGAATCGACGATCTCGCAAAAATTCAGATATAAAGACTGGGAGGCGTCCCCTCGCCCCCATCGTGTGGAGAGTCTCCATGATACCATATCGCCATGCGGTATCATAGGCCTTCTCCAGATCAAAAAACACCGTGGCGTAGTGCTGTCTACGAAGGAAAGCATCGCAGACGGCATTTTCCAGTCGGAGCAGAGCATCCGACGTGGAGTGGAACTTGCGGAAGCCGCACTGTGCAGAAGACAGATGGCCTCCGATTTCCAGGAAGAAGGCTAGTCTAACATTTACCAATTTCTCCATCAACTTGCATACGCAAGAGGTTAGAGAGATTGGGCGGAAACCGGTCGGAGTAGAGTGATCTCTCCCCAGCTTGCGAAAGGCGAGCACAGAAGCGATTCGCCAGGAATCTGGGAGAAGACCCTCCACGCAGATCCTGTTGAACAAATCTAACAGAAAGGCCATGCCTCGCTCACCCAGGTGTCGAAGCATGGCGTACGGGACATCGTCCGGACCATGGGCGGTGTCCGCGCTCCCAGTAAACCTGTCGTTGAAGGGTTCTCCGCCTTTGGAGGTAAAGTCCAGACGGCGGCCTTCCGCGACATGACGACGTGCATTGAATGCTGGCGGAGCAGCATCACGGCTAGAGAATGCTGAAAAAGCGGTCGCGAAGGATTCCACCACGGAAGCGGGGTCCGAGATTGCGGTCCCATTCTCCTGGAGAACGGGACGGGGGTCCTGCGAGAACTTGCCCCGAATCCTTTTGACTCACCTCCACAACTCTGCTAAAGGGGTCTTCCCGTTAAGTGAAGACACGTATGCCCGTCAAGAAGAGCGGCGGGCGTGCTTCGAAATATACCGGAACCTAGCCCTAGCCCGACGAAATTCAGCGACAGTGAAATCGTTCGGGCGGCGCTTATAGCGCATGTAGGCATAACGCTTCTGTTTGAGGGCCGTCTCACACTCGGCCGACCACCATGGGAGTGGTTAGCGTGCAAAACGGCCAGACGTTCTAGGAATAGTAGTCAGGCCCGCGGCGATGAGGTTGCCGGAGAAGAACTTAACGGCCTCATATACCTACCTAAACTCTTCAACTGAGATAAAGAATTCAGTTATTTCCTGAAATGCAGGCCACCGCGCCCGCGTCAAGCGCCACCGAGCCCGCGTCAAGCACCACCGAGGTGGTCTCTCAGGCGGCAGTTGCCCTGAAAATGATATTTGAATGGGAAAGTGATCACTACCATGGAGGTCATCGACCACCCCCCAATCAAAATCAGGCTGTGCATCCAAAAAGCACAAAGATAGGTCAAGGCAAGAAAATGAAGCGGTTCTCGGACAGTGATGTGTAAACTCATCCACGTTTAGGACACCCATCTCAAGCTCTTCGATCAGATCGGCAAGGACTTGTCCCCTGGGATTTATGGAGTAATCTCCCCAGAGAGGATGCCTCCCGTTCAGATCTCCAAGCAAGAGAAAGGGCCTCGGCAACCGTGCCACGACGCGGCGGAAGTCCCCCGCGTCGAAGTCAGCTGACGGGGAAATGTACGCAGAAATGATAGTATACCTCCTATCCAGGTGCAGCTGCACAGCCACTGCCTGAAAGGAGGTATATAAAGAGAAAGGAAGAACTGAGACATCATGCCGGGTGTAGACTGCGCATCCCCCAGCCCGGCCATCCCGCGGTGGTGGGGACGCGAGACCCTTATACCCCGGGAGGGCGGGCAGGGATAACGCGTCTAGCATGGTCTCCTGCAAAAAGATAGCTAACGGGGAACGGGACGAGACGAGCCTCAGCAAGCTCCTCCCATTTGGCTCGGAGACCACGGCAATTCCATTGAAGAAATATGCCCTCCAGGCCTAGCTCGGACGAGACGCGTTGGCCCTCCTCGAACACAAGACCCTCACGGGAATGGTCGTACGCTTCCCGGGGGCAGAACCCCGGGCGCTGTTGGCCGGACAAAGCGCTGTCGCCTTCGAAGACTTATTGGGGGAGGTTGGGCTCGCCATGCGAGTCTTTTCCTCCCTCCGCCTCGAAACCTTAGGCGGGCGTTGCGGCTTCGGAGGCAGGGAGCCCTCTTTTCGAGGAACCACCGTCTCCGAGCCACTCCCTCCACCACTAGGCGTGGGCGAAGGAGCCGAAGCTCCTTTGTTGCTGTCCTCCTTTCGGGGGACAGCTTTAGGAACCTCGGAAGATGGCCTAGCGACCAACTTCAGGGGTGTGGCCTCCTGTGAGTCTAACGACTCGGTGGAGGCGCGTGGCCGTTTCGCCTTACGGGAAACGGTCACGCTGGGGGAAGAGGGATGAGCCCTGGTTTTAGCCGGGGCTGGGTATGAACCCTTTTTGTCGCCCGCTTTACCAGGGAAGCGCACGGGTTGTGTAGAGCCCGCAGAAGGGCTCCGAATGGGCACGGAAACAACCGTGCTCGTTGGCCTGGATGGGCCACGAGCAGAGGGTGCCTTTCTAACTATTGAGGCATATGACGTCCCAGGCAGAGCCGGGCACGCCAGGACCAAGTCCTTAGCCTCGCGGACTGAGAGTCGATCCTGGGCCTGAACGGCCAGGATTTCTTTCTCAAGGAGATATGCACCACATTGCTTCGAAGAAGCAGGGTGCGGCTCTCCGCAATTAACACACTTGGCCACACACGATTTGGACTTATCGTGTGCGACCTTGGAGCAATTGTCACAGACTTCGGGTGAACCCGACTTTGCAAGTCTACATGAGCGATTCGTATGGCCGAAGCGGTGACAGTAATAGCACCGCCGCGGCAGTGGCACGAATGCCTTCACGCGGTAGCGGTACTAACCGGCACGCACCGACTCAGGGAGCTTGTCACAGTCGAACGTGACGAAGAGTGTAGGGGTGGCCTCGAGGCCCCTCCCTGTTTTCTCATCACACGTTCGACCTTGACTGCCCCATGGTCGACCAGCTCTAAGGTGAAGTCCTCAATGGAGTATTCAACGAGTTCCCTTTCATAAACTACTCCTTTCACAAAGTTCATGGTAGTGTGCAGCGTCACACTCACCGGGGTGCCATGAAGTGTCCGAAGAGCACTTATCTTGGCCGCCTCAGCGGGGTACGACGCATTCGCCAGAAGCCTCCCATCCGAGAAACGGGTCACCTTCTCCTCTCTAACAATTGCACTAGCTAATCCTCTCCTCTGATGGATCATGTTGCCCTTGGACAACATGGTGCCATCAGTGGAGCGAATAACGACAAAGCGCTTGAAGCCAGCGGGCTCGAAAATGCCAGGTAACCTCTGAATGAGGGGCCCCGATGTCATCGAGGCTCCGCCCTGTGCACTCTTGGTCTTAGTCTTAGTCAGGGGCTCTGCACATGGGGGGGTAGAGGGGCCGGATGTGCCGATCTTGGCTTGGTTGCTTGCCAAAGTGGCAGCAGACCCATCCCTCCCCATAGCCCCCGCGGGTGGAGAGGAGCCCCGAGTCTTCTTAGTCTTTGTCTTTTTCTTTTTTGGAAAGGAAGGCGGGGAATGAACCCGCTTCTCACCTCCGCCGGCAGAAGCCCCTAGGCCAGATGGACCGGCCTCAGCCAGGTCCTTCTCCGAAATGGAGAAGGTCCTGGTGGTCGCAGAGGCACCGGGTGGAGGAGATCCCTCCCCTCCTTGTACTGCCTCGGAGCCCTCAGCCGTTTGAGGAGGACTTTGCATAGGGGCGGATTCGGGTTCAGTGCTTGGCGCCAAGCCTGGATTTCTCCCCATGGAAGGTCCTACCGTCTGAGGCTGGGTTTCTACAAGGACCATGTCTATCACAGGAGGGGCCTCCAGTTGGCCATCCCCTCCCAGGACATCGCAGGTCCCCTTGGCAGCGTCACCAGTCTTTTGTGGGGAGGCACAGGCCTTGACCCCGGCAAGGTTTAATATTCTTGCCAGCAGGTCTTTTGAGGGAAGCGACCGAAGAGGGCCTGGCTTCCCTCTCCCCCCTAAGGGGGTTTGCCCTACCGAGCGGCGGTCGGCAATGGGCTGCCTGCTGGCTTTCTTGGCAGTCCCCTTGGAAAGAACAGAAGTGCTTTTTTTTTTATAGAGCCCATCTGGCAACTGCCCACTTGGGCATAAGTCGCCGAAAAACACGACAGCCTAGAACTAGGCTACTTTAAAATAAAAATATGAAAAAATAACAATGATATAAATTGGAAAAACTTAACAACCAGGAAGCAATCTCCGGCAGCGGGGGGAGGTCCCCCTCACCCCGGTGCAGGAGAGAGCAACCTACAAAACAACAACAAACAAAAAGAACCTTAAATAAAGGGGAGAAGCCCGGCCTCCCCCCAAAAGTCAACAAGTGCACAAGTCAATGTGCACGAACTCGTCGCAAGCACAAGGGACAGGCGGTAGCGACCCTGCCCATCCCGGTACCGGGACAGGTATCGTGTGCGAAGATCACCCAGACTGGGACATTCGACAAGAATGTGGCGAACAGTCTGGGGGACGACGCAGTCGTCGCAATAAGGCGCTGGCGAGCGCTCCATCAGATAGCGATGTGTCACACGAGTATGTCCGATTCGGAGACGACAGAAAGCGACCTGAAGCCGTTGCGGCATTGGGGAAAGAACAGATGGGACTGCCGCTGGAAGAAGGGAGGTGCCCGAAAGCACCTCCAGAGAAGGGGGTGAGGGGGAGACCCCTTCACCCATAGGTGTAGGAGAGGAGTAAGCCTCCTCTCCGGTTGAAGAAATATTGAGGGTCCCCTGTGCAAGCACAGGATGGGGGGAACCTTCATTTTTTCCGTGGAGCTGCCTGAGAGCGGCTCCGTCGTTTGTACAGGGGGAGTTAAATGTTTTTTTTGGTTAGACTCATCATTGGGCATGGTGACCCTCTTTTTATTACGGGATGCAACCGCTCATCACCTCTTGCAGTTGCTCGCACTGCAAGAGGTGCTTACAGGCCTGGCAGAGCCAGGCGCCGCCATTTCGGACCACCCCTCCCGCCTGGTGGCCTGGCAGTCCATCGGCATGACGGCTCCACCTTAGACGCGGCGTAAGAATAGATAGAATGTGAAGAGGAGAGGAAAAGGGATGTGAGGAAGGTATGGGTGGGGATGAAGCAGGTTGTTAGAAAAACATCCCGAACCGGAGCTCAGGGGTTAGGGAACATTGTCCCCTCTCCCCTCAGCCCCGATCCGGGATGGTTGGCTTGGTAAGAAGGTCAGCATCTACCCTGTGAAATTAGAGGCTGACCAGAGAAAGTTGTGGGAGAGGTTGTATGAAAAGCGACGAGGTAGGGAAGAAATACATGCTATCTGAAGGAAGGAAGAGAGGCTAAGCTGGGGCCGGATGGAGCGCTGGATCCCGTCAGCACGTCGGCCAGGATGGCAAATCGCCGTGCCCCTTACGGGGTGAACTTCTGATAAAAGATGTATGGGCAATAATTTTGAAAAGTTGAGTGGCTGCCCAATTCTATCTATCCATTATGCTTCTTTTTTTTTTGCATCCTAGGACATTTACACATGCAGATAAACAACCCTGTGTGAGATCTTGAAATGATGATAATAATTTTCTGATACTTTAAACAAGTGACAGTTTTCTTTTAAGGCTATAAGAGCATCAATTCAAAGATGAGACATGCGATGAGTGTTTTCAAATGTACACACCCAATCACACTGATCACTCAAAATTTGGAATGATTTATCATTGAAGTAATTTTCTCAATTAATTCTTGTTAAGCCAGATCTTCATATTCTGCATATTATGTGCATTGAAGTTGCAGTGTGTTTGAGTTCTTTTACTAACATCAACCTGAAATTAGCCCTGTCTTATTTAATTGAAAATAGTACTTCTAATGTATTACCTTTTTAGATCCGGGAAGTCCCTCAGACTCGGTGAACAGGTATGCAAATGGAAGTCCAATGAAGAGGGATAGATTGGAACAAAGAAAAATCATGTTCCAGAGGCCTATAAAGAGTCTAAATTAAGCAAAATATCCAAAATATATTATAATGAATTCAAATATCAAAAGTAACATTAAAAGATACCTTGTATGAGAGATATATTTATCCACTTGACATATAGAGAATCCCTGTAGATGGTGAGAACTTCATTAGTTAAAATGCTGATAGGAAGGAGAAGGACAGCTCCAAGTGATATTGAGAGGCTGAATGTACATAACCACAACCTAATGGAAGAGAGAAAGCATATTACCACATTGCTTGTGTTAAATCATATTATTACTTCCATGCAGTCTTGTGTATATTCCTGTTTTCACCTGTGCTGTGAGAATAATAATACCTTCAGGGTAGTGTCTGTTGTGGTATTCGTGAGCAGATACCTTCGCTGCAGAGAATGCAGTCTACTTAGGTTGCAGGCAGCCAATAAGAGGTGAGTGCGTGAGGAGATTAATGGTTGGCCAAAGGGAAGATTTAAATACCTGGTTTCATTCAAGGTTAGTGAAAGATTAAAAACAAAAATAAACCTTAATTCCACTAAAAATGCTAATTATGGAAATGTCTACAAAGGTAAAGGAATAGGGGAATAATGTCGCTCCCAATTAAATAATAAATCAAATACTAATCAGTTTAACAGGGATCAAAATATGGGACTTAGTCAGACAGGAAAAATGTTGGTAAACACTGGGAAGTCTAATTAAAGGGTTGGGAGGAGGATATCAGGTGTGGAGGACAAAAGGGGAGATTATCCTCGAAAAGGGGTAAAAGGGTTTTACCTTGACAGCTTGACTCTTGGTGAGAGGAGCGATTATTATAAGGCGAGCTAGTCTTGTGGCTCGAGGGGCGTTGTACTTTTGATGGAGGGGTCAGAATTACCTGGGGGCACGAGTAAGGTAGTTTCCAGGCTGGGTGAGACACTCTGGAATTGGGATGAGTAATCTCAAACGAGGGAGCGAGGTTTCCTTGATGGGATGAGAAGAGTGGTTCGGGCAATTCTCCAAAGAAAAAGTCGTTTTACAAATTTGCCGATTGACTGTGGCCAAACTCACGACAATCTGTCTAGCCGATGAGACCTAACTCAGAGGTTCAACTCGAGAGGGGCTGTATCTTCGCGAAAGGGCGGGCCTCCAGGCATGTCAGTCTCTTGGGAATAACCATTGGCGCCAGTCTCTTTAGGACTAGACAAGATAAGATGACCGAGGAAGCTTCTTCTCGGGTCGACCCTGGCCTCCAGGCAGGATGAGGGTCGGAAAAATGCATATCAGCGAGCCGACAGATCAAACACAAGTGTTACCAGCCGCTTTGAAGTATTCCCACTCAGGAATAGTTCTCTCTCCTTGCACTTAAGAGATCTAGCTTAGGCCCACATGGTCTCTACTTGAAGGGATGGGGGGCTAAAGGTGGAACTTAGGGTTCGTTCCCTCACAGTGTCAGTTATACAAAGAAGAGACTAAATGTGTTTCACCCATACATGTAAAAGGTGGAGATACTTGGTTGGGAGCGCACACACGTGTATAATAATTCATGAATGGTTTAAATGGCCTTTTATTGTATTGGCTCTTGAGGAATAGCTAGCTACAATCTGTTTCTCACTTTCTCCCATCCTTTGTCAATGATACATGCCAAAAAACCCACCCAACCTCACATCTTTATAAAACTTGAAGGAGACATTAATGATGCAAGGCGCAATGAGTCATCAAGTTACTGATTTTGATCTTTTAAATGATTCATCATCAAGTATAAATCTCATCAAGACTGTGCTTTGATGGGCTGTATTTTATACAATGAGCAAAGCTTAGTCACAGTAGGTCTGATGAGTTAGGCGATGTGCACACTGACACAGGTTGACTTTATGGTAGCTGATTATGATATAGCAACCAATGGTGTTATGTGCTTTAGCATCTCATCCATCATAGGTGTGCATGCTCTCCTCCCCTCTCTCTCTCTTAAAGAAAGTAGAGGGAGAGGTGACGCCCCCTTGTCGCGGGAAGAGAGTTTGTGTGTACCTTTGACTTTTCGAGCTATGTCGGCGGGGGTACCTCTTCTGGGTACCCCTGGTAGGGCTTCCCTTGTCGATTTGGTCGGAAACGGGGTTCCAGACTAAGTGCGTCATTCCTTCCTTTTTCTACTCTATCCTTCTCCTTTTTTACTTTTATCCTATCTCTCCCACTTATACAAAAAGAAAAAAAATCATACTCCTATCATGTCACTCTTTCCCTTTTTTCCCTCTATCTACATATAATAAGGACCTGGCAGCTACCTCATGCGTCAGAAGAGGCGTTGGAACCTCTATAAACAATGCCAATCGACGCTCACTGGTTGCGAGAGACTAGGAATAGAGGTGTCCTAGGCGTTGGGGCACGATGAATTGGATGAGGGTAGTGCCCCGTTAACCCCTTCCCTGGCGCGTAATTATTGACCATTCCCAGTGACCGTTGACGGGTGCCTCTGGTAGCATCGGTCCGAGGTGACGGCCCTTTGTTCCCAGGTTGGTTGCCAGGCCAATAAAAAGCCTTGGGTCGAGTCTCTTGGAGTGGCGGGATATCCATTGAACGCTGCTCCGAGATCTTGGCCGTCGTGAAGGGAACTAGTAGGAGTTTAGTACGGGGTGTGCTCCGTTGTTCACCTGGTGAGAAATCGATGGCCCCTTCAGGGACCGTCAGTGCTGCTTGGTTGGGAGCCACGGCACGCCGAGGTTTGACGACTCGGTCGGACATATAAACATATCTACATATAATAAGGACCTGGCAGCTACCTCATGCGTCAGAAGAGAGGCGTTGGAACCTCTATAAACAATGCCAATCGACGCTCACTGGTTGCGAGAGACTAGGAATAGAGGTGTCCTAGGCGTTGGGGCACGATGAATGGGATGAGGGTAGTGCCCCGTTAACCCCTTCCTCGCGCGTAATTATTGACCATTCCCAGTGACCGTTGACGGGTGCCTCTGGTAGCATCGGTCCGAGGTGACGGCCCTTTGTTCCCAGGTTGGTTGCCAGGCCAATAAAAAGCCTTGGGTCGAGTCTCTTGGAGTGGCGGGATATCCATTGAACGCTGCTCCGAGATCTTGGCCGTCGTGAAGGGAACTAGTAGGAGTTTAGTACGGGGTGTGCTCCGTTGTTCACCTGGTGAGAAATCGATGGCCCCTTCAGGGACCGTCAGTGCTGCTTGGTTGGGAGCCACGGCACGCCGAGGTTTGACGACTCGGTCGGACGAACAGCAGCACAAGGAGCGTGCCTTCTGAAAGATCCGAAACCTCTCCGATCGATAGGCGGGAGCGACTCACGCGGGGCGAACTCACCACCCCCTTTCTTTTTTATTGAGTGGTCACAAAGTATTCAGCATGACTGGAAAGAAAGGACCTGGTGCGTTAAAGTATACCTTCTCGACATGCCAAAAGGACAAGTGGTGCGTAGATTTTCCGGAGGGGTGTTTCTCAAAATGCCACCCTGGAAGTATCTGCACGGACTGCGTCCTAAGGGCAGAACTTCAGGAGCTTAAGGAACTTTTTAAATCTTCTCAGGAAAAAACATGACGGCTGGAAGAAAAGGTGAAAATCCTCGAGTCTAAGCATGTGACTCAAATCCGTCATCTCGAAGCCATCATTGCAGAGATTAAAGCCACCAAGGTAGAGCAACAGCAACAAGAAACTCCCAACGATGCAGATGGCTCCTCTGTTGGGCCCTCATGCAGCGCGTCGATAGAGATAGGCCACCCATCCGACGTCCCAGAGCCAGCAGCTGCTGGGGTTACTCAGGGCGTCCAAAAGAAGAAAAGGAAGAGTAAGAAAGGAAAAACAGTATATAAAACAGAAGATAAAGTAGAAACGGAAGAAAAAAACGAAGAAGAAAAAAAAACCCAAAGTGGGGAAGAAAGAGGAATCGAAAGAGCCTATACTGAAAGGAAAGCCTCTGTCCTCTGAACCCAAATGCGCGAGGGTCATTGTGATCGGTGACTCCCAAGCGCGGGATCTACAACCCTTGCTAGTGGCCCGCCTTCGCACCAGTGTGAAGGCAAGCTTCCTTCCAGGAAAGGGAAACGGAGAAATAAGGGTGGAGCCTGAGAAATCTCAGATCTCTGAGAACTCAGTAGGTGCCCTCATGGCAAGTGGCAACGATCTCTACCTACGAGGAGGCAAAGTAGGCGCCAGCGGGAAGAATCCTGACCACGGTTATGGGAGGAGTTGACGACTGTGGGCTAAAAACCCGCAGACGTGTCGTGGTCGGGATACTCCCAAGACGAGGTCCATCCCGCAATGCTCACACGAGGAACGTCTCCATAAACCAACGCCTGGGAGATCTTTGTACAGCGGAAGGAGTCTTTTTTGTAGACCCCTACCGCACCTTTTACGGGAGAAATGACCTGTACAAAAGGGACGGAGTGCATCTTTCCTTTAAAGGGAAAGCTGCACTCGCGAACATGATCCAGGATGTTGTGGAGCGGACCCAAAGAAGTGTCAGACCCCGAGTAAAGGAGGACGTACGCCAGTACACCCATGTTACTCCAGGAACGACCTTTTCTCAAGTCACAAAGAGGGGAGTGACCCCGCCACAGAGAAAGCAAGCGGGAAACGGAAGAGCGTAAGGAGTCCTACAATCGGGGACTCCCTCAAAGTTCTTCTGTTTAATGCGAGGTCTATCAGAAACAAGTTTCTAGAACTTCGTGTCCTCGTAGCAACAGAAGAACCGGATATGGTGGCCATAACGGAGTCGTGGATAAAAACCTCAAGCCGAGATTTTGAAGGTGAATTCACGATTCCCGGTTACCAGCTCTTCCTGAAAGATAGACCAGACAGAGAGGGTGGCGGTGTGATGTTGTATGTCAAGGATACTCTCAACTCGACGGATTGCAACATCGTATCCGACCATGAACTACAAGGTGTTGACCTAGAGATAGGTCCTGCCAAATACAGGATCCTGGTGCTTTATAGACCTCCTGCCCAACACGTTGAAAAGGACAGAGATCTGTACCAGCTACTAGGAGAACTTGTCGAAGACAGAGTGTGTATCGTCATGGGTGATTTCAACACACAAGTTGACTGGGAAACCAGAGAACCCTGTGGCGAGAACGCACTACTCCTGGAGTTCGCGAACGAGTTCCTGACTCAATGGGTAAGAGAGCCAACGAGAGGAGAAAATATCCTCGACTTGGTTTTCACCTTTGAGGATGACATTGTTGAGGACCTCTCTGTTGGCGAAGAAGTCGGTGGCAGTGACCACCGACTAATTAGATTTGTAGTCAAAGTCCCGAAGGCAGGGCCTGCAATTAGTAAATCGAGGAAACTTAATTTGAAAAGAGCAGACTTTGCAGGTCTTCGTGCTCGACTGACTGACGCGAAGCTAGAAGTGTGCGCTGTTGTTGAAAACTCGTGGAACAGTTTCAAAACCACATTCATGAGTCTTCAATCACGTTTCATCCCTCTGAAATGTCCCCGTCGGTCTTCTGTTCAACCAAAGTGGTTTAATCGAGAAATCGGCCAACTGCTTAGGGAGAAGAGAACTGTGTACCGGCAATCGAAGATCTCGGGCGACTTTGACGAATACCGGAGGCTAGCAGGAGAGTGAAGTCCAGCATAAGGGCGGGTAAGCGGTCTGAGGAACTCCGAGTGGCGAGACTCTGTAAAGAGAATCCCAAGGAGTTTTTTGGATATGTGAACAGCCGTAAACCAATCCGTCGAACGATTGGCCCTTTGAGAAATGAGGAGGGGGCATTAAAGCATTCAGATGCATAAAATGCTAACCTCCTCAACGACTACTTCTCTTCATTGTTTACTGAAGAGTGTGGTCCCATCCCCCAGCCAATGGATTCCTACTCGGGGGAAAAGCTGGAGGATATGGACTTCACCGAAGGGGAAATAAAAAAGAAGATCAGTGACCTAAAGACGAATAAGTCACCTGGCCTGGATGGCTTTCTACCTAAAGTGTTGAAAGAAGTGCGCGATGAAGTGTCACGACACCTGAGCGCAATCTTCAACATGTCAATCCAGACCGAATGCGTTCCTAGAGACTGGCGTGAGGCGGAGGTGACTCCTATCTTCAAGAAAGGAGACCGTAGCCAACCGTCAAACTACCGACCTATAAGTCTGACTTCGATAGTCGGTAAACTCATGGAAAGCATCATGGTGGACAAAATGACGTCGTATTTAGAGTCAAACCTGCTACTGAGGAGTTCCCAGCACGGCTTCCAAAGGAAACGGTCACGCCTGACGAACCTTGTGGAATTCTTCCACTTCGTGCTCAGTGAGCACGATCGGGACAAGGCGGTGGATGTGGTTTACTTAGACTTTCAGAAAGCCTTTGACAAGGTACCACACCGCCGCCTTCTCCGGAAAGTGCGAGCGCTGGGCCTAGACGGAAAAGTAGCCGGCTGGATCGAGAACTGGCTAAGTGGCAGATGGCAACGGGTGGTGGTGAATGGACAGGCTTCTGAGTGGGTGCCCGTTACTAGCGGGGTGCCTCAAGGTTCTGTCCTGGGACCACTACTATTCATCATCTATGTCAAAGACATGGACGGTGACATGGTTGCCAAGATTTCCAAATTTGCCAACGATACCAAGCTTGGTATGAACGTTGCAAAGGATGGAAATACTACCCGCCTGCAGGAAAATCTTGGGAAGATTGGGGAGTGGTTGGACACGTGGCAAATGCCTTTTAACGTGGGGAAATGCAAAGTAATGCATATCGGACACAGAAACCCCCAATCTCATTATATCCTTATGGGCACTGCTCTTGAATCGAGTGACACTGAGAAGGACTTGGGTGTTACTATCACTAGCGACCTCAAGTTCTCGAAACAGTGCATTGAGGCAGAGAAGAAAGCCCAAATTATGTTAGGCTACATAAAGCGCCAGTTTGGATACCGTAACAAGGAGATAGTACTTTGTCTGTACAACTCTCTCGTTCGGCCGCACCTGGAATATGCCGTACAATTTTGGAGTCCTTCGTTTCGAAAGGACATCGCAAGGTTGGAACGTGTACAAGCTAGGGCAACCAAACTGATTCCCTCTATCCGACATAAAAATTATGAGGATAGACTAAGGGAATTAGATCTGTTCTTGCTGGAAACCCGTAGACTGCGTGATCAGCTCATTGAAGTTTTCAAAATACTTTGAGGGTTCGACAATGTTGATTACCGGGATATTTTCACGCTGAGTGAGAACAGAACGCGCAATCACGGCTTCAAACTTGAACTGAAGCATAACAACCGCAATCTGTGTGGACATTTTTTCACCTACAGTATCTGCGGTAAGTGGAACGCACTTCCAGTGGAAGTTGTCAACAGTGAATCTGTTGACCAGTTCAAGTCAAGACTAGACAAAGTCTTGAAAAGTGGCCGTTTAGGGACGCAAAACAATTGAGCAGCCATGTGCCTGCTCAATTGCTAGTCCAAAGGTACCCTCTTTGAATGGACCGTAAGGTCTCTTAGGGTACTTCCTTTCCTTGTTAGTCCTTGTTACCTATCATACATGATATCATCCACTTATTTTTGAGTTAGCTCTTTCTCTTTTAACTTTTAAACACACACACACACAATAACCCACCATTTATGTGGTCTTCCAATCTTTCATACACCCTGAGACTCTCTCTCATATATTCTCCAGTTTATTTCCACCATTCTTCTTACATAATTATACCACCTCAGAACACAGTCACAAGTTTGTACCCATCATAGATCTCTTAGCCAGTCATTTGTACACTAAGCATACCTCACAAGTTGACTGTTTGTACTGCTTTCCATTAAGGTCTTTCCTCATTTCATAAGTCTCTCTCCCATATACTTTTTTTCTTTCTTTTTATCTAGAAAAAGCTTATCTGGTGACTGCCCACAGAGGGCATAACTGCCAAAATTAATCAAGCTTGTCTTTTCTTATGCTAAAATATCATTAAAAAAACTAAAAACTAAAAAAACAAAAGGTAAAAAAAGAAGGCAGGCCCGCCTCCCCCAGTACCTGAACATGCAACCAACACTGAGCAACTATACACAATGGATGAGGCCTACTTCCTCCAGCAACTCAATAATCTGCAATCAGGTATGCACAAATCTGTCCTGAGCTCCTGGCACTGGAACTCATCCCCATATACCAACATTGGCAACATCAAATTCTCATGTAGCTTCTTGGTACATTCAAGACCTTATGGACACCATCTGCTTCATCTGTACCACTATCATTCACAATATATCAAAACACTTGTTCAGGGGAACCATCAGACTTCCTAATACATTCCCTGTCCTACACTTCAATTAACTTTTTGAAATCCCTTTTTCAGTTACTAACAGCAGGGCATCAGCATATACCAACACAGAACCCAGCCCTCACCAATTAGACAACCTTTTCTCATTCTCATCCATGCTTCTCCCTGTACCCCCTCCATAAACACATTAAACAGCTTGGGAAACCGCATACCTCCATCAATTATATCAAACCATTCACTCTGGCTATCTTTCACTGTGCATAAATAATTTTCACCACTTCCAACAGCCTACCAATCCATACATTCACTTGCCAGGGATGTTAACTGCAGACATTTGGAGGATTGTATGCCCTCTTGGCCCCAAATGATCCTGCATATATCTTCCTGTGTTGTTGTTGCTTATCCTCAAGGTGTCTGGCTGAGCAGCCCCAAGACCATGAGGAAGGATATGGCCTGTTCAGAGTTTTCCCACATAGCTCTGGGGAGTGAAACATTCTGGAAAGGTATCCACATTCCCATTTTAGCCTTCTGGTGCATCTCTATTGCTCTCCACAGCACATTTCATATTGACATTCGATCAATCAGTATTTTGCTTTCTCTTTCCAGTTTTATGAATTTTAAAAATGTTGACTGATGAAATATTTGTTGGAGGAGTGCCAAGGTAGGTAGTGTTCCATTGACTTGCTTTATTAGGTGCCTATAATATTTTCAGGATGGGTTTAGAAAAAATCTGAGCCTGGAGATGATGACTGGTGCATCTGGGGAGCTGTTCCTCTTTGGCAATTTCAGATGGGTGTGTCCAAAGATTGAGTTGTTTGAACGGTTTCAGAGGTGGCATGAAATGATTTGAGTAAGTGTGGTCTCGCTGCTGTGGTGGGCATGGAGGTAGGGAGTGAGTGAGGAGGGTGTGGACTTCTTGTTCTTGGGTGGTGGTGGGTTTGTTCCGAGACTGTGGCATGGGTAGGAGGAATTGTCTATTCTGGTGTAGAACTGGGCACTGAGTGTGTTTAGGTGGTGCATGTCAATGGGAAGTATTTTTGTTTCTGTATGCAGGTGATTTATTGGGGTGTATTGGGTGGATCTAGTGATTATTTGGAGGGTTGTTTTTTGAGTTGGAGTCTCTGCAACCTGTTGAATGTCAGGTTGGGGAAGCATAGTTAGATGTGTAATGGATGAATTGCTTGAAAAGCATAATGAGTGCTTCTTGTTGTTGTCCAAAGTTGGAGCCACTGAGTGCATGCGGTGGATTCAGTTCTTTTGAGGTTGTGTTATAGGTTTCAAGTCACACATCAAAGGAAGGTAATGGTATAAAAATTTAGGTCGAGTATTGTGGGAGTTTAGTTGAGGGGATACAATGTCGCTAGGTGTGATGGTCAGGTGCCTGTGGGATATATTTTTTTTTGTGGGAGGTGAATTTAGGTCGAGTATTGTGGGAGTTTAGTTTGGTGTGAAACTGTCATTTTGTTTTTGTCTAACCACTATTGAGTCTGAGGAGGTATGTCTGAATGTTTTTAGTGGCTGTTTTTATTGGTGTTGTGGGGTGATGGTTAGGTTGTTAGCATAGGATTTAATGGCAATGGTTGGGTTTGGAGGGTGAGGGAGGTCATGCATGGAAAGGTTGAAGAGGGTGGGAGAGAAGTGCCCCTTAGGGGACACCATCGCAGATGCATTTAAAGATTTAAAAAAAAAAAATGAAGAGCCCATCTGGCAACTGCCTAATGGGGCAAAAGTCGCAGTACTCACAGTTAAATGGAAAAGATCTGGTTTTGAGTGATTCTGGCTTGTTTGTCAAAGAGGAAGTTGATGAGATAACTTTTTTGTTACTTTGGTGTAAGTGTTGAGGATTTTGTGGGTAAGGATATAATGGAAGGGGGAAGGGGCTGTATTGAAGTTTTGTTGCCAATTGTTTGAGGGGAGAGAGAATTTGGTTGAAAGCTTTTAAGATGTGTTATGTTGAGTTTGTGAGGAGGGGCAGGGGGATATCTGAAGCTGTATTTGGTGGGGGTGATTTTTTTTTTTTTAAGTGTTTTGGATATTGTGGATAGATGGGAGGTGGGACAGTAGGACAATCCTTACTTGGGAGTTTTTTGGGTTTAATGTATGGGAACAATATTTGCTTTTTTCCAGATTGTGGGGATTTGTTTAAGGAGCCAGGAGTAGTTGATAATTTTGGGGGGGGGCTTTGCTTGCATTGGGACTAGTTTGTGTATGTTTAACATCAGGTTAGGGCCTGTGGCTATGGAGTGCTGAACAGTTTTGACAATATGGTAGTGTCTGCTGGTTGGAAAAAGGTAGGGTTTGTTATGTCAATGTGTATTCTTCAGATAGATGTTTTTAGCAATTATTCAATTTGATGAGGAAGTGAGTTATGACTGACTTTTGAATAGAGCATTATTAAGATTTTGGAGTGTTCTTTAAGGAAAGTGATCTTGTTTTTGTTAGGAAGGCTTTGTGAGTTGGGAAAGAGGGTTCTTGTGGAGTTTCCCACTGAAGCTTTGGATCCTTAACCACCACAGGAGTTGCCTCATCTCAACAACTGATGAGTCATGCCTCCTATGAATTGTTTTCAATTAGGTGGGGATTTATTTTAGTTGCTTACATAGGTGTGTGATGAGTGTATTTAGGTCTTTGAATTACTGGGTGGTTTTCATGAGTAGGCGAACTGCTTTGCTTGAGTAAGTTTCTGTTTTATGAGGTCAGATATTTCTGGGCTGATGCATGGGCTGTAACAGGTTCTGCTGCCAGGTGGAATAATAATAATTAAATAAAGATAAAGTAGAGCTGAGAGAGAGAGAGAGAGAGAGAGAGAGCGTGAAGAGGAAGCATTCTAACAACTTTTCCAGGCACCATTAGTGTGTTCATGTCGGCCCAGTGACATGGCTTCCCTAATTTGCACTCGGGCTGGGAGGATACCCAGCTCCTCCAGGTACCAAGTGTAACAGGGTACACAGGGTAACCACCTGTGGGGCAGAGATCTCTGATCAACGACATTAGACAAGAGAGTAAACAAATTTATTGGGTAATGTTTTTCAATAACAAGCCAATGACAACTTAATTCTAATGGGAAAAATTGAAGGACAAATCTCACGAGAATCAAATAAATACTGAAGAACATTCAATCACTTCAAAAAAGCAGCACATGATGATTGAGGTAGAAAGGCATGATTGGCAATGTCACTGATAAAGCACTTCAGTAAGGTAAGAGGAACTGGTCATGGGGTAGAGAATTCTGCGAGGACATACCACTATGCATGGCTGGAAGCATCAAAGGCACAAGTGCATCCATGTTGAAGTGGAAAGCCTGGGGAGCTGGTACACCAGCCCCTGCTGAGTCTGACACTGATTACCCTTTGCAAGGGATCTAAATCTGCTCTGAGCTTGCATCGCAAGTAGAGGACCCTCCTCCTCCTACTATTTCCAATCTTTTTTGGAGGGATTGCAGAGAAAACTCAAGAGGAGGTCACTTCCACACTAGAGAGGGAGCTCCTTGGGAGTCGCCCACAAATACATAGTAAAGGGCAAGCCTCTTCACCAGGAGAAGTACAGGTTGTCAGGAAATGAGGCCTATCCCATGTAAAGCAAAAACTAGAAGAGATAAAAACTGACAAGACCACTCAAAAGTGTTAAAATCTGAATAAAAACTGCTATATTCTACTCCAGTGATTTTAATTCTGTGCATTTCTACCCCCAAAACATATTGACCTCTTTGGGAAATTTTAGGGATCATGAAATTAATGGTAAAAAATGAGTTGTTTTTTTTTTAATTTAAACTTGTGTGTTTTTTGTTTAGTTTCTCTTGCTTTCATTTCCTTACACCTTTTATGAGAGTGTGAAACCTGTTCACCATGAGCAAGTTTATTATTTTTAAATTTATCATTGAGTACAGGTACCACATGTATTATAAAGCAGAATACAAATGCTAAAAGTCCACACTGGGAGCCTGAGCCAAGGTGGGTGCATAGGGGGATGGATGAACCAGCTTGTGGCCATTAAGAACCACCTTTCCTCCCTGGTGAACAAATGCTCCATGCTAAAACACCACTGGGTCTGGGGCATAAAAGTATACACAAGAAAAGAAAGATGGCACTGGTAGAAAAGGTAAATGGAGACAATCTACACAGGGCTAAAAGGCAAAGGGTGAATCCTCCCTCCTGCCACAACCAGGGTATGGATAATAGTTGGCTAACAACCAGCATGCAAAATTAGCCACCAATCAAGAGGTGAGAAGACTTGTGAAGAAAGCAGTAAGAAAGGGTAAAATGAAAATGTCTAGAAGGGATAAATCCCAGGTAGTCTCAATCTAGTTTGAGACTGCTGGGGACAGAGGTCAAAATGGCATGCCACTCCTTCAAGTACCAGGGGCAGCCTCTTTCAGACAGAATTCAGGGAATATGTGTGGTTTTGAAGAATATTCTAGTCTCCACGAAATAATGAAGCCTCAAAGGGAAAAGATCATCAGCTGCTTTTCCACAAAATGGGATAAGTATACATCAAAGCCCCTAATGACATAACTAGACGGGGTCTGTGAACATCCAAACCCATTACTACATATGTGCAGCTTACCAGGACAGATGCCCTATCTGTATGTTGTATCCTTTTACAATACTGGAAGAATGGTATGGATATTCCTCCTACCCCATACACAGATGAAAAAAATATATAAACAGAAACTTCACACTTTAAATAAAAAAATAATCATTTAAGCACAACTATAACTATTCATTGATTGAGATGATCAAATAAAAATAAACAACAGATTTAAGGTTATCAAAGCATTAAAATATATCATTTTTTCACTAATATATTAATACAGCACAAAATCATCTCCTATATAAAAGTAATGATATGAAATAAACTTCCTGGTAGAGTTGATATGTGACATAGAGCATGCATAATTTTGATAACTCCAGTACTTCTCTCATATTCAAACCTCATCTCTCATCCTGTTCTGCCTACCAAGCATTCATGCCACTAGGTACAAACACCATTCTATTCACATGAAATTTTCCACCATTAACTTACGCAACGCGGTCAACAATGGCCTCTTCATCATACTGCTCAGATGAGCGATGAAACACTGAGTTTAGTTCCTTTCGACGAAACCGCAAAATAATCACATGTGAGATTAATAGCAATACAAGAAGAACAACACCAAAAAGCTAAAAAGAAAGAAGAAAAGTATAAAACTTTTGTTCATATCAATAAATCTTTTAAATCGTATAAATACAAGTATAGTAATTCATCAATATTTAAATACATCTTTATTCAAACAACTCTTTCAAGACAAAATTAGCCTTGTATTTGAACTGTTACACCCAGTGTTTGGTGCACATCTCTTGTTTCAATATCCACAAAAGATCGTGAAATTCATAGTTATTTTGGGGGGTTATTTTTATATTATTATTATTATTAAAAATAAGTAGGCATGGCTCACAAAGAAGTGTATGAAGAAAATAAATCATAACTGAAGTAACAAAAGAACTTATTTTGAACTGGAAAAATAGAATGTGCATTTCAAACCTTGCTACTCAAAGTAGTATGATAAAATCTACCATAACCAGGTTAAAAATATAGAGAATCAAAAGGGCTGATCTAGTAAAAGGAATTAAAATTCTTGCTACAAAAAGGTCAGACAATTGAAGACATCAAAAATTTTTGTTAGTTTGGATTAATGGAAAAAATTGGCTTGTAAGGGTTGCAGAAACAATCTTATTATACAAGTTTAATTAACCAATATTTTGACTTAAAAATGTTTCGTAAGGATGTGACTTTTGGGGATCTGGAATGGATTAATCTAACTTTCATTATTTCTTATGGGAAAAAAATAATTCAATATTCAAACTATTCAATATCAAAACAACACTCAGGAATAAATAAATTTTGAACATTGAGGTGTAGCACTGTATGTCGATTTTTCTGTGATAAATGGTGATTACATGCATTATATATGGGAGCTATTTTTCCTCACATTACTTTTGTCCTGTCTATACATCCTTAGTTTCACATCTGAGCAATGGCCTAGCCAAGTGGAAGCACTGTTTTCCAGCTGAGTGAAGTTGAATCATTATTAGATGTGGGTAATCAGTGGATGGAGTGCACTCTCCATTCCATTCAGGATCACTGACACCCTCTTGGGATCATAAGTGAAAGCAAAACAATTGTCTAGATGAAAGCAGTGAGCAGCCTCAGGAATTAAAAGGAAGAAAAAAAGAACTTGGCAGCAGCCAAAAGAGTTTTAAATGATCAGTTAATGAGGAAGAAAATATTTAATCAACTAAGATGAGGGGTGGACAGACAAAACTAATATCTTGAACCATCTATAAGTCACTCATGGATGAGAACCCCCTCATCCAGAAGAAAAGATTCTCCAAAAGATAAAAGTCACATAAAGATCAGAATGATAATCACTGCTGACACCACCAATCAGTGATCATTTAAACCTTTGTGACCTCAAAGGGTGATGGTTATCTGTGTTGGAGGAGGAAGAATTTTTTTTCTATGCTAGGCTAGATTTAAAAAAACATGTGCAAAAGACAACAAAAACCAAAGGTAAAAAAAATCAACAAACAAAGTGAGAGGAGCAAGCGTGCTCCAGCTTCAGGGAGAAGCCCTAGTCCTCCCATGGCAGGAACATACAACCAACACCAAAGAGAGTCAAGTAAAATGGAAGACAAACCTCCTTTGAAAAATCTGATAGTCCACAAATGCGTGTGCACAAACTTGTCACAAGTATGAGGGACAAGCAGTAATGACCCGTATGGCCCAATTTAAAGATGACAGAAAGACACCTGAAGCTGTTGCAGCATTCGGGGTTAGGTCCATGGGAACAGATGCTGTACAATAGCATGCAACTTTAAGTTACTCTCAGCTGTCTCCCATTTGATTGCCAAGCAATCCAGGTGGCTGCCCTGATTCCCTCCATGTAGCCAGTTTGAGGAGTGAAGCGCTGGTCTCGTTTCTTATAAAATTATTTATTTTTTCTGTGTTCATACATTTATTTTGACCTTACACGTTTTTTTTTGTCTTTTAGTTGCATTTTTTCCCTTATAACCATGTCTATTTGCATCTAAAGATGAAACATGAAAGGGTGGGTGTTTATTTTCCTTTGAGATATTTAAACATACATTCAGAGGTTGGATAAAATAATGGAAATTTTAAGATATTTTAAACCTTAATTTTTGGCAATGTTTAGCTATTAATAAGAATTTTAATGGTATATAAATCCTATGTATATGTACGACAGATATCCTGTATTTGATGTAATAAGACCTTGCACATCTGTGCATCAGTATATGTCAAAATGTGTGCCTTTCTTACTTCCAAAGGGGGCCAATTGTTGGGACATGAATGTCTATGTCTCAATAATAAAAACTGATGAGTTTAATGTTTCAAGAGGAGCTGCCTAGTCATGCTGCCATACCAAAAAACAAGGAAAACTAGCTCTGGGAAGTGTAATTTAGTGACAGATCACAGAGAATTAAAACACATTGTGTCACTAAATCATTAAACCACAACTATTAAAGTAACTGCAGAGCTAAACCAATATCTTTCCAACTATCAACCATAACAGTGATGAGAGCTCAATGCAGCTGGATAACAATGGCAGGGCTGACAGTGCCAAACCTTTTATTTTCACCATCAAAGTTAAACAATGCCTAAACTCGGGGAAAATACAACAATAGGTGGACAATGGGCTGGTGGAAGAATGCCATCCTTGATGAATTATCCTTCACACTTTTTCTTCGTTCAGAATGAATTTTTTTTATGGATGATGGCCAAAGAAACCTTTGGTCTGGATTGTCTAATCCAAACTGAAGCATGGAGGTGGTTCTGTAATGGTTTGGGTAGCTGTATAGAAGAATCGTCTGGGTCCTGTTTTACCAATGAATAGTAAGATTACTTATAAGGAATATTTGTCAATTTTGGATGACTAAATTTATCCAATGGTGGCACCATCTTCTAGGAAGATTTTTTTTTTTTTTTTTTTAATTAAGGGGCTATCTGGCGACTGCCGACTTAGGCATTAGTCGCCGTAAACAAACAGCCTAGTTCTAGGCTACTTTAAAAATTAAACAGGAAACAATAAAAAGAAATAACAATAACAATAAAAAAGCAATAACAAAAACAATAACAAAAACAACAATTAAACCGGGTTAAATGAAAGGGAGAAGGCCAGCCTCCCCCAAAAAGTCAATAAGTCCACTAGTCATGGTGCACGCACTCGTCCCGAGTACAAGGGACAGGCGGTAGCGACCACGCCCATCCCGGTACCGGGACAGGTATCGTGCGCGAAGATCACCCAGACTGGGACATTCGACAAGAATGTGCCGAACAGTCTGGGGAACTACGCAGTCGTTGCAATAGGGTGCAGGCGAGCGCTCCATCAAATAGCGATGCGTCACACGAGTGTGTCCGATTCGAAGACGACAGAAAGCAACCTGAAGCCGCCGCGGCTTTGGGGGATAGGTCCATGGGAACAGTCGCGGCGCAATGGCAGGCAACTTTAAGTTCCCCTCGACCGTCTCCCATCTTCTTTGCCAAGCAGTCCGAAGAGCTGCCCGTATTCCTGCCATGTAGTCAGTGTGAGGAAGAGCGAAACGCTGGTCCGGTCGCAGAGTCCTCGCGGACTCTTTGGCGCCCTCATCGGCGCGCTCATTCCCCGCAATTCCTACATGTCCAGGAACCCAGCAGAAGATAATCTCGACATCTGCCCGGCTCGCCAAAACCGTGGCGTCACGGATTTCGCGAACCAGGGGATGCGGAGATTCCAATGCCCCGAGAGCACTCAGGGCGCTTTGTGAGTCGCTATAGATCACAATCCGGTCTCCGAACCGGGCACGTCGCGTAATCTCCCGTACCGAGTGGTGTATTGCCACCAGCTCGGCCGTGAAGACAAACGCAGCGCCTGGTAGAGCCCCGCTGACTTCAAACAGAGGGGATACGGCGTGGAAGCCGACCCCCTCTTGGGACTTGGAGCCATCCGTATACACTGGCACGGTACCAGCGTGACACGATGTGTGCTCCAAAAAGTTCGAACGCAATACTCCCGGCGCAGTACAAGCTTTGGGAGCAGAGGCGTGGCGACAAATAGCCAAATGTGGTACCCTCCAGGGTGGCGTCCTGGGCAGAACCAGGGGCGCCACCGGCCCGAGAGCTATATCTACCTCTCGAAGGAGTTTCCTGGCCCTAAACCCAAAGGGCTTAGGGTATGACTGGCGTCTCTCGGCGGCATAGGCACCATCGAGATCAGCTGCGGATGCAGTGAGAGCTGTTGGCGACTGAGGGAGGCGCCGGGCTCGCGCGTACAGGCGAGTGATGCACTGCACGCGGCGCAGAGCGAGTGGCATCTCCCCAGCATCGACCAACAGGCTCTCAATGGGGAAAGTGCGGAAGGCACCAGTCGCAAGGCGAAGGCCGGTGTGGTGGATCGAATCCACCTTCTGCAATAAACGCTCGGCTGCGGATGCATAAAACTCGCATCCGTAGTCGAGCTTCGAGCGAACAAAGGATCGATAAAAAAGTAAGGCGGTAGCCCTATCAGCGCCCCAAGCGCTGAACGTCACGGAACGGAGAATGTCCATGGCGCGGGTACAAGAGACCCTAAGGCTGCGAATATGAGCCTCCCAGGTGAGGCGTCGGTCGAATACAAGACCAAGGAAACGGTGCGACTCAACCACATCCAGGCGCACCCCATTAAGAAACAAATCTGGGTCGGGGTGAAGCCGTGGATGGCGGCAGAAGTGCACCACCTTAGTCTTGGCCAAAGAAAACCGAAACCTGTGCGCTTCGGCATAGCGAGAGACGCGGTTCAATGCCTGTTGGAGTCGACGCTCCAGAGTTGGCATCTGGGCCGCGCCAAAAGAGATCGAAAGGTCGTCGACGTAGAGCGTAGCGAGAACATCTTCCGGCAGCACCGAGGTGATGCCGTTGATGCTCAGGGCAAAGAGTGTGACACTGAGGACACTTCCCTGCGGGACACCCTCTTCCTGCTCCTTTGGGGCAGAGAGGGCTCCCCCCACCCGTACGCGGAATCGACGATCTCGCAAAAATTCAGATATAAACATTGGGAGGCTTACCCTCGCCCCCATCGTGTGGAGAGTCTCCATGATACCGTATCGCCATGCGGTATCATAGGCCTTCTCCAGATCAAAAAACACCGTGGCGTAGTGCTGTCTACGAAGGAAAGCCTCGCAGACGGCATTTTCCAGTCGGAGCAGAGCATCCGACGTGGAGTGGAACTTACGGAAGCCGCACTGTGCAGAAGACAGATGGCCTCCGCTGTCCAGGAAATAGGCTAATCTAACATTTACCAATTTCTCCATCAACTTGCACACGCAAGAGGTTAGAGAGATTGGGCGGAAACCGGTCGGAGTAGAGTGATCTCTCCCCGGCTTGCGAAAGGCGAGCACAGTAGCGATTCGCCAGGAGTCTGGGAGAAGACCTTCCACCCAGATCCTGTTGAACAAATCTAACAGAAAGGCCATGCCTCGCTCACCCAGGTGTCGAAGCATGGCGTACGGGACATCGTCCGGACCATGGGCGGTGTCCGCGCACGAAGCGAGAGCGGAACGCAACTCACTCACAGTAAACTTGTCGTTGAAGGGTTCTCCGCCTCTGGAGGTAAAGTCCAGCCGGCGGCCTTCCGCGACATCACGACGTGCATTGAATGCTGGCGGAGCAGCATCACGGCTAGAGAATGCGGAAAAAGCGGTCGCTAAGGATTCCGCCACGGACGCGGGGTCCGAGATTGCGGTCCCATTTTCCTGGAGAACGGGAGGGGGGTCCTGCGAGAACTTGCCCCGCATCCTTTTGACTCGCTTCCACACCTCAGCTAAAGGGGTCTTCCCGTTAAGTGAAGACACGTATGCCCGCCAAGAAGAGCGGCGGGCGTGCTTCGAAATATACCGGAACCTAGCCCTAGCCCGACGAAATTCAGCGACAGTGAAATCGTTCGGGCGGCGCTTATAGCGCATGTAGGCATAACGCTTCTGTTTGAGGGCCGTCTCACACTCGGCCGACCACCATGGGAGTGGTCGGTGTGCAAAACGGCCAGACGTCCTAGGAATAGTAGTCAGGCCCACGGCGATGAGGTTGCCGGAGAAGAACTCAACGGCCTCATCTACCGACCTAAACTCCTCGACTGAGATAGAGAATTCAGTCATTTCCTGAAATGCAGGCCACCGCGCCCGCGCCAAGCACCACCGAGGTGGTCTCTCAGGCGGCAGTTGCCCTGGACATGATATTTGAATGGGAAAGTGATCACTACCATGGAGGTCATCGACCACCCCCCAATCAAAATCAGGCTGTGCATCCGAAGAGCACAAAGATAGGTCAAGGCAAGAAAATGAAGCGGTTCTCGGACAGTGATGCGTAAACTCATCCACGTTTAGGACACCCATCTCAAGCTCTTCGATCAGATCGGCAAGGACTTGTCCCCTGGGATTTATGGAGTAATCTCCCCAGAGAGGATGCCTGCCGTTCAGATCTCCAAGCAAGAGATAGGGCCTCGGCAACCGTGCCACGACGCGGCGGAAGTCCCCCGCGTCGAAGTCAGCTGACGGTGGAATGTACGCAGAAATGATAGTATACCTCCTATCCAGGTGCAGCTGCACAGCCACTGCCTGAAAGGAGGTATCTAAAGAGAAATGAAGAACGGAGACATCATGCCGGGTGTAAACCGCGCATCCCCCAGCCCGGCCATCCCGCGGTGGTGGGGTCGCAAGACCCTTATACCCCGGGAGGGCAGGCAGGGGGCACGCGCCTAGCATGGTCTCCTGCAAAAAAATAGCTAACGGGGAACGGGACGAGGCGAGCCTCCGCAGCTCCTCCCAGTTGGCCCGGAGTCCACGGCAATTCCATTGAAGGAATATGCCCTCCAGGCCTAGCTCGGAGGAGACGCGGGGGCCCTCCTCGAATTGAAGACCCTCACGGGAATGGCCGTACGCTTCCCGGGGCAGAACCCCGGGCGCTGTTGGCCGGACAAAGCGCTGGAGGCGCTGTCGCCTTCGAGGACTTATTGGGGGGAGGTTGGGCTCGCCATGGGAGTCTTTTCCTCCCTCCACCTCGAAACCTTAGGCGGGCGCTGCGGCTTCGGAGGCGGGGGGGCCTCTTTTCGAGGAACCACCGTCTCCGAGCCACTCGCTTCACCTCGGGGCGTGGGCGAAGGAGCCAAAGCTCCTTTGTTGCTGTCCTCCTTTCGGGGGACAGCTTTAGGAACCCCTGAAGATAGCCTAGCGACCATCTTCAGGGGTGTTGCATCCTGTGAGTCTAACGACTCTGTGGAGGCGCGTGGCCGTTTCGCCTTGCGGGAAACGGTCACGCTGGGGGAAGAGGGGTGAGCCCTGGTTTTAGCCGGGGATGGGTATGAACCCTTTTTGCCGCCAGCTTTACCAGGGGAGCGCCCGGGTTGGGTAGAGCCCGCAGAAGGGCTCCGAATGGGCGCGGAAACAACCGTGCTCGTTGGCCTGGATGGGCCAGGAGCGAAGGGTGCCTTTTGAACTACTGAGGCATATGACGTCCCAGGCAGAGCTGGGCGCGCCAGGACCAAGTCCTTAGCCTCGCGGAATGAGAGTCTATCCTGGGCGTGAACGGCCAGGATTTCTTTCTCCAGGAGATATGCACCACATTGCTTCGAAGAAGCAGGGTTCGGCTCTCCGCAATTGACACACTTGGCCACACACGATTTGGACTTATCGTGTGCGACCTTGGAGCAATTTACACAGACTTTGGGTGACCCCGACTTTGCACGTCTACATGAGCGATTCGTATGGCCGAAGCGGTGACAGTAATAGCACCGCCGCGGCAGTGGCACGAATGCCTTCCGCGGTAGCGGTACCAACCGGCACGCACCGACTCAGGGAGCTTGTCACAGTCAAACGTGACGAAGAGTGTAGGGGTGGGTCTCGAAGCCCCTCCCTGTTTTCTCATCACACGTTCGACCTTGACCGCCCCATGGTCGGCCAGCTCTAGGGTGATGTCCTCAATGGAGTAGTCAATGAGTTCCCTCGCATAAACTACTCCTTTCACAAAGTTCATGGTAGAGTGCGGCGTCACACTCACCGGGGTGCCATGAAGTGTCCGAAGAGCACTTATCTTGGCCGCCTCAGCGGGATTCGCCGCATTCGCCAGAAGGCTGCCGCCCGAGAAACGGGTCACCTTCGGCTCTCTACCAATTGCACTAGCTAATCCTCTCCTCTGATGGATCATGTTGCCCTTGGACAACATGGTGCCATCAGTGGAGCGAATAACGAGGAAGCGTTTGAAGCCAGCGGGCTTGAAAACGCCAGGTAACCTCTGAATGAGGGGCCCCGATGTCATCGAGGCTCCGCCCTGTGCACTCTTGGTGTTAGTCTTGGTCAGGGGCTCCGCACACGAGGGGGTAGAGGGGCCGGATGTGCCGATCTTGGCTTGGTCGCCTACCAAAGTGGTAGCAGACCCATCCGTCCCCACAGCCCCCGCGGATGGAGAGGAGCCCCGAGTCTTTTTCTTTTTTGGAGAGGAGGGCGGGGAATGAACCCGCTTTTCACCTCCGCCGGCAGAAGCCCCTAGGCCAGATGGACCGGCCTCAGCCAGGTCCCTCTCCGAAATGGAGAAGGTCCTGGTTGTCGTAGGAGATCCCTCCCCTCCTTTTACTGCCTCGGAGCCCTCAGCCATTTGAGAAGGACCTTGCATAGGGGCGGATTCGGGTTTGGTGCTTGGCGCCGAGCCCGAATTCCCCCCCCATGGAAGGCCCTACCGTCTGAGGCTGGGTCTCCTCAAGGACCATGTTTATCACAGGAGGGGCCTCCAGTTGGCCATCCCCTCCCGGGACATCGCAGGTCCCCTTGGCAGTGTCGCCAGTCTTGTGTGGGGAGGCACAGGCCTTGACCCCAGCAAGGTTTAAAATTCTTGCCAGCAGGTCTTTTGAGGGAAGCGACCGAAGGGGCCTGGCTTCCCTCTCCCCCCTAAGGGGGTTTGCCCTACCGAGCCGCTTTGATGGGGAGCGGCTGGCTTTCTTGGCAGTCCCCTTGGAAAGAAAAGAGGGGACTGCCGCTGGGAAAAGGGAGGTGCTCAAAAGCACCTCGAGAGAAGGGGGTGAGGGGGAGTCCCCTGCACCCGTAGGCGAAGGAGAGGAGTAAGCCTCCTCTCCGGTTAGAGAAATATGGAGGGTCCCCTGTGCAAGCACAGGGGGGGGGGGGTGACCTGCATTTTTTTGCTGGAGCTGCCCGAGGGCGGCTCCGTCGATGAGCAAGGGGGAGTTAAAGGGGTTTTAGGTTTTATTGATTCATCCATGGGCATGGTGACCCTATTTTTGCCACGGGACGCAATAGCTCATCACCTCTTGCAGTTGCCCGCACTGCAAGAGGTGCTTACAAGCCCGGCAGAGCCAGGCGCCGCCATTTGGGACCACCCCTCCCGCCTGGTGGCCTGGCAATCCATCAGCATGGCGGCTCCACCTTAGACACGGCATATAAATGATAGATTTTGAAGACAAGAGGAAAAGGGATGTGAGGAAGGTATGGGTGGGGATGAAGCAGGTAGTTAAAAACCAGCCACCCCAGACCGGAGCTCAGGGGTTAGGGAACATTGTCCCCCACCCCCTCAGCCCCGATGCGGGACGGTTGGCTGAAAGGAAGGTCAGCATCTACCCTGTGAAATTAGAGGCTGACCAGAGAAAGTTGTGGGAGAGGTTGTGTAAAAAGAGAGGAAACAAGTGTTTTGAAGGAAGGAAGAGAGGCTAAGCTGGGGCTGGACGGAGTGCTGAGTCCCGTCAGCACGGCGGCCAGGATGGCAAATCGCCGCGCCCCTTACAGGGTCTTCCAGGAAGATAATGCGCTGATTGACATATGTAGCTAAAATTGTTAAAAACTGGCAGGAAGAGGGTGTCAGTGGTCTAGAACAATAGGGTTGGCCCACATTTACACTAAAATTTGACCTTTTAAATATCAAATAATGTTTTCCTAAATATAAAAATAAAGGCAGAGTTGTTAAGACAACAAGAAAAAGTTTGTTTATATGATTTTATATAACCAACATATATAGGGGAGTATCATATGCATAAATTTCATATCTATTTTATAAATTTTTTACACTTAAGCTCAAAATTTATCTTCTGGGAAATCAAATTACCCTATTACTTGATGTTAGCTATATATGATGCTTCTTAAATTCAGTTTCTTTTCAATCTTTTTGGTTATATATCTAGTGATACCTAGTACCCCTATTTAGATGATTCATGTGCAAATATAATTTTAGCTCCGTTGGTACTTGCATATACTTCCTTTTGTGGAAAACTATATTGAATTCTGCTACCTCTTGCCAATTTATGTGCATTGTTTCCATGCAATGTAGCAAAAAAGGTTCCATTCACATAGTAGCAGAGATTTTTGAAGTATCGGTTCTTATATTGGCCAGCGCATCCATCTGAGAAGTAGCGTACCTTCTTCAAATATGGACATCACAAATAAACCTATCACAGAAGGCTTAATAGGAAAGAGTAAACCATTATATTGTTGTTTCAGTGAAGGTGAAATAAACACTAAAATGGCTAAGTTCCTTGTGTGGGGGTAAATTTAGCATATCCACCAATGGTCAACAGCTCATAACTGATCTAAGTTTTGTATCAGTGCTCTGGGATCAAACCCTTGTACCATAAACTATCAAATCTAAAATGATCCATTAGCAATGAATGAATGTCTTAATTGCCCTTTTAGGGAAAAAATATTAAACTATTATTTGGATTTCTTCTATTCATTTGCTGTCAACCCCAGAACTCTCACTACCCTAGTGGATAGAGCATGAGATTTCTGGCCTATAGAGAGTGGCTGCCTATTGGGTGGATGTGCTGGGCCTATCCTCTGTGGTGGTAGGTAGCTCCATCACACATCATCATGACATAGCCACGCATAACACTGCTAGCATTCTCTGTCCAATCTTCACAGCACAACCGCCATTATCTCTTCTTCTGGAACCCTACTGATAGGGTGCTCATATCCACTATGTGGGTAATCATATCCACATATCCCTAATGAGTACTCTCCCTTTGAGGCCTCGCAGGGAGGTACCATGTAGCCAGTTACACTTGGTACCTGGAGGAGCTGCGCATCCTCCCAGCCGAGTGAAAGTTAGGGAAACCCTGTCATCACTGAGTTGACATGAACACACTGATGAACCTTGGAAAGTTGTTGGTGCGCTTCCCCCTGGCTCCCTCGCAATGCACTTTTTGTTATTTATTTATTTTTACTCTACAACTCAACTCTCCGCTCGACCTTCTGTTTACCTGCATTTGATACCAGGAGGAAGTGTTCTCACTCAGATTAGGGATGCCCAGCCAATGGGTTGAAGTGAACTCTTTGACAGGGCCCAGGGCAAGTGTTGGTGCATTTCCTCCTCACTCCCTCTCAAGATTCTTTTTTCCTCTACGACTATACCCTCAACACTCTGTCTGGGCTTAAAGACCTAACCAACTACCTCATGGCATGTTAGAAGAGAAAATTTTGTAGCCTTTATAAACAATGCCTGTAGGTTGCAAGAGACAAGGCCTTGGGGAGTGAATAATGGGAATATCATTTTTGCCCCAATAACCATTTCTCTGCGTATAATGGGCTGACTACCTTCCTGTGGCCATTCTTGGGTGCATAAGGCTGCACTGGTTTGCTGGCTGACAAAACAACTAAAAGTCTCAGATCCCTTCTCTGGGTCTACAACAACAGATCTTCAGATCCTGGCCACCTAGTCAAGGATTAGTAGGTTCCAATAAAAATATCTGTTCTAATGCCCTGCCTCTGGCTGCCCAGTGAGTCACTGTCCTAGGTTGCACACACCATTATTTAATGCAAACAGGGTGGACCCCTGAAGTCTGAAAAGCTGAGACAGGCAAGGTGGGAGTGGTTGGATCCCATTTTTCTTTAATGGTGACAAGTGTCAGAAAATACTGTGTGATGACAGTCTTTCTAGTTTGAACATCTGACAACATCCCTCTTTCTTAATCCTCGCTCAACATTGATGTTGGGACAGACAAGGAGCTAAATGCAGTACTACTCTGACAGGTTTGCAGACTTGCCTCTAGGCAATTATCCACTGGCAAGAGGTCACCTTTTTTTGGCAGGGTTCCACTAAGAACACACTGAGACAGAGGAAGAGCTGCCTTGGTGCCTGCCTCTCCCATAGGACTCAAGTGACTCAGTAAAACCTCTTTAGGAAGGGGATAACATGTAATATTTCAGGGGTGAGAAATATTCTGGCCTATCAAAAGTGTCATTTTATTCATTAAATTTATAATAAGCCTGTTACTATTTTTTTTTATAGACAAACACGGGGGCAGGGGGGATCCTCATTTTTTACAACTTAACTTACCCAATGAGGTAAAAAGTTAGAGAATTATATAGAATATTTAAAAATGTTTTTTAATATCATAGCAAAGATACAGTTGGTATTAGCAGCAACATGACTAATTTTTTAAAAAATGTGAATTTGGAAAATACAGGGTTAATTATATTGGTATGTACTCTATATGGAGTCCAGAAGTTTATTTCATAATTATACCAAAGTCTGTAAAATGATTAAGCACTAGTAATACTACAATGTTCAGAATCATATTGATCCCTCTTGCTAACCCTTAAAGCGCCATGATATGAATATACAGCACTGGAGAAAAAAAGGTTACAAAAAAAAATCAGATGTCCTCTAATCGAATGACCCATGAGTAAATTATTTGAAAAAGGCAATATAAATAAAACTAAATGGGAGGTACATCATGAGAAAATACATTTGCCACTGGAGATCTTTTGGCCCGCATAGTGCTTAAAGGATTAATAAGAATTACCAAATGTAGTCTATAAATCAAAAAGAGAATAAACTCTAAAACCTTCATCTTTGCTTAAAACACTGATTTCCATCAGTACAATCCACAGTGAGACCATTACCTATTCATAAAATCCTCATTCTCCTTTAAATTTAGCAATTGAAGGGCCTTAACATAAATATATAAAATTATGAAAGAATTCATAAAAATAATAGCAACAATCCAATATATTGGTAGATTCTTGAATAGATAAAACAGACTTACAATATATTCCCGGACAGTATTGTTAAAGTTAATTTCATCTTCATCAGGATCTTGGATTGGCTCATCGGGGAGTAGAATGGAAATATTTTTAATCAGCTTTTTAGCCATATTGTGAGGGATCAGGAACCAGCTTCATGATTTAGAGCTGCAAAAAACAAAACATATAATAGAACCTTTCAGTTGAAGACAGTTTTATTGGATGGTAATAATGGTACAGGGGTATGTTGAAGTTGGTGTAACTATTGATGGTGTATAAATATTAGTAAGAGAACTTGTGTAAGAAGCAAAAAAGTTCTATTACAGGGGGTAAGGAATTATTATAGAATATTGTAACATAGAATATATTAGAAGATTGAGAGGTTGTATAATTAGGGGGAGACTCTTTAGCTAAAGGTCAATAGTGGGCATTCTCTCAGAATTAACTTGTAGAAAGATATTTCAAGGAATTTCCATACATATGTTGGAGGGGGGAGGGGGTATTAGATTAATAATAATTGTAATTAAGCACCCATTTGGTGACTGC
Organism: Ceratothoa steindachneri; assembly: GCA_963969495.1. Classification (NCBI taxonomy): domain Eukaryota; kingdom Metazoa; phylum Arthropoda; class Malacostraca; order Isopoda; family Cymothoidae; genus Ceratothoa; species Ceratothoa steindachneri. The sequence goes on along the minus strand of OZ018335.1, from coordinate 67,660,379 downwards.
CTACAATGCCATAAGTTAATGTACTTGATTTTAAGCCTACTACTAGCAGGGTCAGCAAATCAAAAAACACAGACCTTAAAAAACAGGTTTATTACCATTTTGTTTTTTTTCAAGTGAAATTTTGAAAAACCTAGATTGGAAAAAACCCAGAATAAACCCGAGTTTGGGTTGTTTTTCTTTTCAAAATTAAACTTTTTTTTTCAAGAAATGAATGCTACTTATCATTATTTTATTCAAAATTCATATTTATGTTTATAATTTCAACAAATGTGTATCAAATTAAGATTATTTCTCTGATACTGACTCATAAATAATTCATCTCTCCTTCTACAGGTTATGGCTATCATGGGTACCCACAATTCTCGATCAGTGATCTGTTCTTACCTTAATATAATTATTAAACTAATTAATTACAGTGGTACTTCTACTTACGAAATTAATTCGTTCTGGGAATCGTTTTGTAACGTGAAAATTTTGTAAGTAGAAACGCTTTTTACCCTATAAATGCCCTAATCGGTTCCAAGCCCCTTAAAAATCGGACATAAATTTTTTATAAATTACAAAAAGGTATCAAAACTTGTAACAAATACATGTTAGAATTAAATTACTGCACAATAAACATAAAAATGAGAGTTGTACATAATGTAAAGAATAAAGTTTTTTTCTTCTTTTTTACTTTAATGGTTCTCTTGTTTAACTGCTATCGTTGTCACCTTTCGCCTTCTTCGGTTCAGGTTCACTCTCAGCAGTGGTTTTTGCCTGACGTTTTGTAAAGATCCGATCCAAGGTCATTTGCTTTTGTCGGCTTTTAACAATCTTTCAAAAATGTGCAAGGCAAACATCATCATATTGAGCGATAGCCCGATTAGTGAACACTTTTTCTGGGTGATTCTGTTCAACAAAGTCCAAAACTTTATAGAATTTTTGTAAAATGTCTTTTATTCATGCTGCCTCTTCTCCATCACTTTCTTGGGGCCCATAGTGAATAAAAGTTAATACACACACATAAAGTTGCAATAAACACTAACAAAAGCTGACGAAAAACTGTCTGAACACTTTGTGCTTTACTGAATTTCGCTAGCGTGAGACTGAGGCTTCGGTGATCCTTGTGGGCCGATGGGAAAACGAAGGGGATTCTGGGTATACGCACATACACACAGAGGTCCATCCTAGCCAATGGGATGCCAGGAAGATGCTGGGCAATAGCCAATAGCAGAGCAGCTCGGACGCGCCACTTTCAAACCAAGATACAAGATGCTACAAGTATGTTTACTTTCGGTGGACTCTGGGAGCTGTGAGTAGCAGCGCGTATTTTGAAATTTTCGCCTTTCGTATCCTGAAATTTCTTTCGTAACAAGAGGCAATATTTTTCCGAAGAAGTGTTTCGTAACCTGAAAATTTTGTATGTAGAGCCTTTCGTAAGTAGAGGTATCACTGTATTAATATTATATAAAAATGGAGAAAGCTATTCTTTTTCTACATTATTCTAATGTTTGTTTTTTTTTTAAAAAAAACAAGATTTGAAAAACCCCAGAATAAAATCTGAGTTTTGTCAACCCTGACTACTAGGTTACATTAAAATAAAAAAAGTCACCCCCTCCCCAAAGCAAATGCAAGACAGAAACACATTCCAGCGTCGGAGAGGATCCCATCCTGTGCAGGATCATGCGACCAACATCAATGGGAGTCAAATAAAATGGAGGAGGCCTGACTACTCCAATCCAATAAGTCAGATAGTCTAAAAGTATGTGTACAGGAACTTATCCAAAAGTACAAAGGACAAAAAGTAGTGACCCCACTCATCCCAACACTGGGACAGGTAACATGCGTGAAGATCACCCAAAATGGAACATTAAATGAGAATATACCAAACAGTCTAGGCAAAGAAGCAGTAAGGTTCAAGAGAGCACTATCTTGTGAGTGTGCCCAATTTAAGGCAACAGAAAAAGACCTGAAGCAGTAACAATATTGGGGGTAGATCATTAGGTGGTTGTGGTATAATGAGCTGCAACTTTAAGTTAACCAAGGCCATCTCCCATCTTCTTAACCAGGCAGGCCATAGAGTATCCCTGATTCCTGCCATGTAGTTGATGTGAAGAGCAAAACACTGCTCTCATCACTCAGTCCTTGTTGACTCTTTGGCACCCAAAATCTCTGCAATTCACACATGTCCAGGAACCAAGCACAAAATAATGTGGTATGAAAAGACTGCCAGAGATGCAGGGTCTTAGAGTGTGGTCCCATTCTAATTCTCCTGGAGAATGGGAGGGAAATCCAGCATGAACTTACCCTGAATCCTTTTGACTCTCTTAGACACCTCAGCAAGAGGGGTCTTCCTGTTAAGTAAAGACATGTATGCCTGTTAGGAAGAGCGGCGGCTGAGCCTCTAAATATAGGTAGCAGAACTTAGCCCTAGCTCAATGAGATTCACTGACAGCGAAGTCATTTGGGTGGCACTTATAGGCCTATAGCTTCTGTCTGAGAGCCGCCTCACACTCAGCAAACCACCAAGGTAGTAGACAGTGTGCAAAATGAATAGATGTTCAAGGAATAGTAGGTTAGGCCCACAATGATGAGGTTGCAGGACAATAATTCAATGGCCTCATCCACTGACCTTAGAGAAATCAGTCATTTCCTAAAATGCAAGCCACTGCACCCATTCCAAACAGCCCACAAAATGATAGTTCAATGGAAAAGTGGTCCCTACATTGAAGGTCATCCACACTCCCGCCCCAAATCAGGCTGTGCATCTGGAGAGCACTGGGAGAGATAGAGGCAAGAAAATAATTTCTCAGTCAGTGATGTGTAGCTAATGGGGTATGAAAATGAGCCTCCGCAGCTCTTCCCAGTTGGTCCAGAGTCCACAGCAATGCCATTGAAGCAACATGCCCTCTAGACATAACTCAGAGGAGATGCAGGGGCCCTCTTCAAAGTAAAATCCTGACAGGAATGGCTTTACGCTTCCCAGAGGCAGAACTACCATGCATTGGAGGTACAAGGTGCTTTCCCTTTCAAGGCCTTAGCGGCGGAGGTTGGGCTTGGATTGTGAGTCTTTTCCTTCCTCTGTCTCAAAACCCTTTGCTTTCAGGGAACAACTTTATGAGTCCACATAGATGGCCTCATGACCACCTTACAGGAAACAGTCATGCGGTGGGAGGGAGCCCTCATTTTAGCAGAGGCCGAGTATGAACCTTTTATGCTGCAAGCTCTACTAGGGAAGGGACAGGGGTGGTGTAGAGAATTTTGATGTTATTGCAATAACAGTGTCATGACTTGATTTGGTAGAAAAGAACTTTAGACATGAGGTCTAGATTGAAGGTTTTAATGTTTCATACAGAAAGGATGAGGAAAGGAGGGGTGATTATTTATATTAGAGATAATCTCCAGTGTATGAAAACACTACAATTAAAACAGATGCCAAAATTTGGGGACAATGCATGTATACAAAACTTGAGGTGTGGCCAACATACATTCAGTGGCATACCTAGGATTTAAGGCCAATGGACGGGGGTGGGGGGGGGGAAGGGGGGCAAAACCTAGAATTTTTATTTTGATTAGAGAAACAAAATTCTTCACTTCAATTACTCGATTTCATCTAGCATTGAGGGGTTTATGGTCCAGATTCATGCTATCAGCGGTTAAGTTCCTGAGTTTAAAAGTGGAGAAAGGCACAAAACAGAATGAAAGATAATTATTTTTGTACTGTTACATGAACAAGAGATATAAAACACACGCTTGAACATAGTCTTTATTGTATTAATAATAATCGGCACAAATATCAAATTAGAAAATTAGTGAATTAACCACAATTACGCAGTTAAAAAACATTTCCCCAAATGACTGCCTCAGTACCTTCATGAATCATTTTGACAACTGCAGAACAAAAGTTCAAAGCAGGAGCCTTCGCATCTAGAAATGGGACTAGTAAGGTTCTTTCATAGTACAATTCAGGTGTCGACCCTTCTTGGGCTGACATTTCAAGGGGGGGAGGATCACCCTCCCCTCTTCCATAGAGAAAATTTTCAGGGAGGGCGGCTGACAAGCTCCCCCCCCCCCCCATAGGTACGCCACTGTACACATTATAGATTTAAGAGCATAAGGAGTTTGCAAAAGGCTAATCAAAAGCCTATACGAGGCAGCTCATGTTCCCATCACCTAGTTCAGTCACACACAGCATCCTCAGCCATAAATCTATTCTTAAAACTTCATAGGGAGGATGCTTCTATCACCTGAATAGATTTGTAAACAAATTTCTACCAATCTCCTAAACCTAAACTTGTCCATCTTAAACCCATTGCTACATGTCTTATCCTGTTCGTTAAAATTAAGAACCTTACCTATGTCTTGCCTATAACCTTTTACCCACTTGATGACTTTAATCAAGTCTCCTTGGACTCTTCCTCTTTCTAATGTATAAAGATTTAGTCTCAAGCCTTTCACCAGAAGGTAAGCTCCCCAACCCATGAATCATCTTAGTTATTATTCTTTGTACAGACTCAAGCAAACCAATATCCATCCTATATGGTGACCAAAATTGCACATTGTTAAGATGAGGCCTAACTAATGCCAGGTACAGTTTCAGAATGGCATCAGCACTCCTATGAGTTACACTAATCCCCATAAACCCAATTACCCTATTAGCTTAATTCCTAGCACTTACACACTGCTTTCTAGGCTGGTCAGAACTTAGCAGGACACCTAAGTCTCTTTCACATTCTGAGCTTCTTAAAACTCTCCTATTCAGTGGATTGCACCTACCTATATTAAGTACACTAACTACACCTATGTTAAATTCTATTTGCAATTTCTCTGCCCATTATGATAGAATGGTCAATTTATCTTGTAATACCTCAGCATCAGAGTCAGACCTTATAATCATACCCAACTTGGCATTATCAGCAAACTTGTCAGGTCACTACTTATACCAGAGTCAAGATCATCAATAAAAATCAAGAACAACAGCCCAAACACTGACCCCTGAGAAACTCCACTAGTACGTAGTAGCTAAATTAAATTAGTGTTTTGAAACCTCGTTTCTAGGTTAACGGTTTAATTAGTGACTGATTTGGACTGTGTTGTGCCTTAAATCTCGTTTCGGTCTGTGTATTTATTTTTCAGATTTTTCTACAGTTGCACATAAGTGGCAAATGACTTTCAACCTTGATAAGTGCAAAGTTATTAACTTGGGAAAAGATAATAGAGAATAAAACTATGAAATGGATGGGCATTGGCTGAGCTCAGCAGAGGATGAGAAAGATCTAGGATTAGTAATAGATAAGTCATTAAGGTTTTCTAAGCAGTGTATTGAAGCAAGAAATAGGGCAAATACAGTGCTGGGTTTCATTAAAAGAAATGTCAGTTATAAAAGTAAGGAGGTTATTCTATAAACTCTATAACTCTTATGTTAGGCCACATCTAGAGTACTGTATACAGGCATGGTCCCCACATTTTAGACACGATATTAACCTTCTTGAGTCAGTGCAACGGAGGGCAACAAAGATTATTCCTTCCCTGAGGCACCTTGAATATATAGATAGACTGAGGGTATTAAATATGTTCTTGTTCGAAAGGTGTGTGAGAGGGGATATGATTAAGCTCTTTAAAAAATTTTCTGGGATAGATAAATTGGATGTTAGCAAGTTCTTTGAGTTAGATGATGGAAATCGGACTATAGAGGTCACCACTTGAAAATTAAAAAGCAAGGGTGTAGGTTGGATTTAAGAAAATATTTTTTCACCAATAGATTGGTAGACTTCTGGAACAAATTGCTGCGGAGGGTAGTAGGTAGTCCAAATTTAAATGTATTTAAGAGTAGATTGGATGAGTTTATGGGGAGGGAAGGTTGTGATGGTTCCTAAGTTTTGTATATATTAATATTGTTTGTATATATCCATAGCTGCATGATTTAGTTCTTGACAAGCCTTGTTTGGTGATACCCTTGTTTTTGGACACATCCTCTGGATGTAGTTTTCCTGGGAGTTTAGGTGCCTTAAAAAGGAGGCCGTTGAACTCGGATGACCTATGATGAGCCCTTGTGGCTTTTGTCATCTGTTATATTATATTGTGGGGGACTTTGATTTTGTCTTCCCCTGGTGATGGTGCTTTTTGTGGGTGGGTTTTGACGGATGTGGATGACCTTTGATAGGCCCTTGTGGCTTTTGTCATCCGTGAAATTATGTTATGTTCCCTACTTTTGTTCCTAATAGCCTTCATTGGGATACATTGTTCTTGGACTACATTTATTATATGCTTGAAAGTATCCCACATCCCATAAGCATTTTTACCTCTGAATTCTACATCCCACTCTACAAAATTTAGCAAGCTTCGAAGTTTTACATAATCTCCCTTATGAAAATTTGCAACTTTTACAGCATTCTCGGTTATTTTACCCTTCTCAATTCCCAAGTTAAAACAAACTATCTGATGGTTACTATTTCCCAATGCTTCCCCAACAGTCAATTCTTGAACTAAATGATCACTGTTAGAAAGTACTAAATCTAATATATTGTCCCCCCTCATGGCTCATTAACAAATTGATTCAAAAAATTATCCTCAAAGCATTCTATGAACCTGCCACTTGTTCTATCCCTACCCATCATATTTTCCCAGTCCACAGAGTTTAAGTTGAAGTTCCCAATAATAACTGCATCTGTTTCACATCCCTTACTGCGTCAGCTTAGACTCTTTTCTATGAAATATAGATGGCATAGAAGTGATATGATTCAAGTTTACAAGCTTCTCAATGGATTGGAGAGAATCAACCCTGGCCTATTCTTCATACCTCAGGAATATTCAGCAACGCGAGGTCATTCTAATAAACTATTTAAATGCCATAGCCAGAAGATGGTGACGAAAAATGTATTTGGCCAGAGGATTGTCAATGACTGGAATTCTCTGCCAGATCAAGTGATCACATAAGAAAAGAAGGAGACTGCAAAAGACCATTCATGGCTACACTTGGCAGCTCCTGTTCCAGTCAACACACAAAAGATTTCTTACCAGAGAAAAGTCATCAACATTGTCACCCTTTACAGGAGTTCGTCAGATCTAATCTACAATATACATAAAATGCATCCAGAGGATTATGTCCATTCATGCAACCGCAAAATATAATCTCCCCACTCCTTAGAAAAGTATATACATATGTACATAAAAAAAGTCAGTCCCATCTAGCAGCTTCATCCATATATTTATCTAATCTATTCTTAAAACTACCCAGAGAGGAGGCTTCTATCACATGTCTAGTGAGCCTATTCCAATCATCTACCACATGATTTGTAAACCAATTCCTCCCAATCTCCTTCCTAAACCTATACTTATCAAGCTTAAACCCATTGCTACGTGTCCTGTCATGTTCCCTAGGTATAAGAACCTTACCCAGATCCCCTTTATTATATCCTTTTACCCATTTGAAGACTTCAATCAATTCCCCTCTGACTCTTCTCCTTTCCAATGTGTGTAGATTTAGTTTTCTGAGCCTTTCACCATAAGGTAAGTTCCTTAGCCCACCAATCATCTTTGTCATCCTTCTCTGCACAGACTCAAGCAAATCAATATCAATCCTATAATATGGTGACCAAAATTGTACTGCATAGTCTAGATGAGGCCTAACTAGCGCCAGATACAGTTTTAGAATGACTTCAGCACTCTTAATGCTTACACTCCTCCTAATGAATCCCAATATCCTATTAGCTTTATTCTTAGCATTTAGGCATTGCTTTCTAGGACGAAGGTCTGAACTTACCAAAATACCCAAGTCCCTCTCACAATCGGTCCTCCCTAAAATTCTCCCATTTAATTTATAACTATTCAATGGATTATTTCTACCTATACTAAGTACACTACATTTGTCTATGTTAAACTTCCTTTGCCATTTCTCGGCCCAATTGGGCAGAATGGTCAATTCCTCCTGCATTACAACAGCATCAGAATCAGCCCTACCTAGCTTAGTATCATCAGCAAATTTACTCAGGCCACTACTTATACCTATGTCAAGATCATTAATATAAATTAAGAATAGCAAGGGACCCAAAACAGATCCTTCCATCATTTTCACTACCACTGATGTCAAACTTACTGGTCTATAATTAGACATATTTGTTTTATCCCCTTTCTTAAATATAGGTATCACATTGGCTTTCTTCCATGCCACTGGCACAATACCACTCTCCAATGATTTTCTAAAGATGCATGCTAGGGGCTCACTTAACACATCTTTACATTCTTTCAAAATTCTAGGAAAGACCTCATCAGGACCGGGTGCTTTACTACTTTTGATTTTATCAATTTCCTTTGTTACTATCTCCTTTGTGATCAAGATATCCTTTAATTTCTCTTCATCATTACCCCAAAAGATCATTGACAACTCGGGTATATTTAGAGTATCCTCCTGTGTAAATAAAGAGAGAAAAAAGTCATTAATATCCTCCTGTGTAAATACTGAGTCCTTTAAGAACAAGTTGGATAAACACTGGTAAGCCAAATGGTATAGCTACATGTAGCCAGCATCATAGAAATTTTCATAACAATGATTGGGCGACTACAGGATTACCTCATGAGCCCGTACCAAGATGATGATGATGATCAACTCAGACAAGACTTGTGTTCTTAGGTTCTGCTTCTAATCTTGGCCCATACTCTGACTACTACATTAGAGGTAATCTTCTACAGTTTGTACTGCATCTGATTTGGAGGTTCAAGTGGATATTTTTCTCAAATTTCATCCCCGCATATGCACTCTTGCAAATAAAGCTGCAGGCATTGCGTCAAACTTACTTAAGAGCACAGTTTACCGAGAGCAGATTTTATGAAATCTCTTCTCACCTCCCATATCCATCCTGTGTTAGAATTTAGCTCAGTTGTTTGGCATACTGGGTATGTGGATGCTACTGACATGCTTGAGAGAGTGCAGCGACGATAGACTAAGGAAATTTTTGGACTTTGACTATGCCTCTCGTATCGATGCCTTGAGTCTCTTCTCTGTGCATGGCAGGATGCTCAGAGTTGACATGATTAAACTCTAGAAGATTTTCAATAACTTACCTCCTGTGAAACGTTCTGAGTTGTTCTCCGTCCAGACCTCCTCTAAGACTGGCAGGAATTCACACAGAATATTCCTGCCCCACAGTAACAGAATTACGCAGGCGATATTTCTTAGTATGAGCGATTGCATTGTGGAATAGCCTGCCAGATGCAATCATCCTGTTACTATACTTAACTGTACTCAAGACTAAACTAGTGGAGCACCTCTGTCAAAATCTATATAAATATTACCCCCCTACACAACAATAAAAATGTAGGTAAATATTACGATCGGCGGCACAAATGATGGGACATAAACTATTTTGTCTGTGTTCCAATATGTTTCACCTTTTTGGAGTAAATTCAAGGGGACTGCTTGTGGGGGGAAGTTTATCACTGCAGGGGGACCCTCCTACGATGATCCTGAGTTTCAATAAATTGGGGAAGGGGGGGTCTGGGAGACACAGCCCTCCAGTATATAGTCATAATTGTTTATAGAATCATGTTCTAACCTTTTATATATTCATGTGTGGGTAAACGGAACATACACGCAAAACCCCCACTTTTTGGGGCGCGCCGCTGATGTTTACCAAAATGTATTCACATATTATATTCATAATTAACTATCCTAATTGTATTACTAAAATCTAAGTCATTAATTAGTGCACTCAGCACACCTTCCATTTAACCAAACGCGCATGAATATTCATGTGCAGGTAAACGGAACATACACACAAAACCCCCACTTTTTCAGGCGCGCCGCTGATGTTTACCAAAATGTATTCACATATTATATTCATAATTAACTATCCTAATTGTATTACTAAAATCTAGTCATTAATTAGTGCACTCAGCAAACCTTCCAGTAGATGCTCATATGTTTTAATACAATAGCAAATTCTTAACTTTCATTCTGCTGGTATGGTTCAGGTTCAGGTTGTTGGCACATATGGGGTTCCCCTCAGGTGGAACCCGTCCAGGTAAGATATCCAGGTAATTTTGCAGAGGGCGAGTTTGAGAAAAAAAGCTGGGCAACTAATGGATTAAAAAATATATATTTTTAATTTCCCTTTAAATTATTTCAGGAAAGAAGGGGTTAATTGACTCGGATGACTTCTGATAGGCACTTGTAGCTTTTGTCATCTATTAAAGTTATCTTAGCATTTCATTTG
>OZ018335.1:67645186-67647686 GCA_963969495.1 Ceratothoa steindachneri | reverse complement strand
GCGTTATTATGATTACCATAATTTATTCAACTAGCAATCCTGCCAGGGCCGATCCAAAGGCTACACTGGTTCTTTAAATAAATAGTGGGAGCCCTATCATAGCTTCCTAAAAATGATAACAAGCTGCGTCTGATCTAAAGATGGATACATTCCTGAGACTTGAACGCCTGGATGTATCTCCCAACTCGCCTACTGCTGCACGTGAATGGAATCACCGGAATCGTACTTTCTCTGCATTCCTGGAATCCATCGCAAGCTTTAATCCTAACAAGCTGGATATATTGATCAATTTTGTCTCTCCAACCGTATATGGTTGCATTGCAGAGTGTACTACCAATGATTCAGCTATAGATCTTCTCAAAGACCTCTATGTCAAGCCCAAAATGAAGTGTTCATGAGACATTTATTGGCTACTCGTAGGCAGCATGAAGGCGAGAGCTTCAGGTGCTCGGCAAGGATTGTAACTTTAAGGCAGAATCGGGATGACTATATACGGGATTCTTTCATCAATGGCCTACTCTCTCATACAATCAGGCAACGATTGCTTGAAAACAAGACTCTGTACCTAAGTACGGCTGTTAAATCAAAGCCAGGGCACTCGATGTTGCTCAGAAGACCTCAGAGTCTTATTCTAGTTACACTGTCTCTGGTGTAAGTGCTGCTGCGACATCCGAGCCTGCTCGCACCGAGGATGGGACTTGTGAAGCTGCAACATCTGAAACGGCTTATTCTGCTGAAAGGAACTGTGCTGCTGCCAATTTAAAGTTCCGATGCTATTTATGTGGTGGTCCCCGTCACAATCGTGGACAGTGCCCTGCAAGAAACGTCATTTGTCATAAGTGAAATAATCAGGGGCACTTTACTAAGGTGTGCCGGTCTACTACATTTTCTACTTCTGCATCCACTCAGTCTTATACACTGGCCGTAATCTCTGCTTCTTCCCCGGGACTACTACGGCGAGCTACTGTGTATGTTTTGGTTGGTAATAATGAAGCGACCGCTCTTATCGACACAGGGAGCTCTGAATCTTTCATCCCACATAGCTATGCCAAGAAGCACAAGTTGAAGGTTATTGCAGCGACTGGAATCGTATCTATGGCCTCTTCATCACGCACGTCTCCTGTGAAGGGACGCTGCACGGTTGACATCAATTTGAAGGGTGAGTGCTACTACAATACAAGGCTTTCTGTGCTCCCAGACTTGTGCTGTGATGTCATTCTTGGTCAAGACTGTATGAGCCAGCACTCTAGTGTTACTGTGAACTTTGACGGATCCAAGAAAGATCTAAATATTTCGAACCCTGCCACTCGCAGTGTACTGTCTGTTTTGGGGGATACAACCTTGTCTCTTTCCAAGTCTTGCTCCTCATTGCAAACCCGTTGCAACAAAATATCGGAGGTTTGGGGATGATGATAAGAAGTTCATAAGGTCTGAAATTAACAAGATGCTACATGATGGTGTTATTGAGGAGAGCACATCTCCATGGAGGGCGCAAGTTCTTGTTGTGTCGAATGAGCACCACCGAAAGAGATTAGTTGTTGACTATGGACAGACCATTAATAGATTCAATCGTGTGGATGCGTATCCTCTTCCAAGAATAGACGACCTTGTCACGGAACTGTCTCATTACAAGTACTATAGTTCACTGGACCTGAAAAGTGCTTATCACCAGATACCTATACGGGAAGAGGACAAGCAATATACTGTTTTTGAAGCGAATGGCAAGCTATATCAATTTTGAAGAGTGCCATTCGGGGTTACGAACGGCGTTGCTTGCTTCCAAAGGACTATTGACAACATCATCAAGCATCATGATCTGCATGGAACTTATGCTTATGTGGACAATATTTCCGTGACAGGGAAAACCCAGCTGGAGCACGATGAGAACTTAGCGAAATTTCAAGAGGCTGCCCGGTTCCATAACCTTACCTTCAACGAGGCTAAGTCTGTGATTTCAAAAAATAAATAGATTTTCTTGGTTACACAATAACCCACGGCACTCTTAAACCAGATTCTGAACGTTTACGTCCATTAAAGGAATTACCGATCCCTAAAGACCGTACTTCCTCACACCGTGTTATTGGTATATTTTCCTATTATTCGCAGTGGGTTTCCTGATTCTCTGACAAGATCAGACCTCTTGTTGACACTGACACTTTTCCACTGAATCCAGAGGCCCTGAAAGCCAGCGATGATCTCAAAGAAGATATTGGGAAGGCTGTTGTGTACTCGATTGATGAAACTATTCTTTTGGTAGTTGAGACTGATGCCTCCGATACAGCCATTGCTGCTACTCTGAATCAGGCAGGCCGTCCAGTTACCCTTTTCTCTCGTACCCTCACACCTACTGAACGCAAACACTCTGAAAAGGAAAATCATGCATGTGTAATTGTGGAATCTGTAAAGAGGTGGTCTCATTACTTGACAGGACGACGTTTCAACTTAATTACGGACCAACAGGCTGTCAGCTTTATGTTTCGTACGAATCGGCTTGGAAAAA